>VZDJ01000151.1:247266-330762 GCA_008694505.1 Cyanoderma ruficeps | reverse complement strand
GAGTTGCCCTGCCATTCTGGTTTTCTCTTTGTCCCTGAGGAGTTTGTGAGATCTAGAGGTTTTGTACCTAGTGATTATTCACCTTTTTTTCTCCTCTTGCTGCTTTGCTTGTTAGTAAACTGTTGTGGTTTTTGCCTTATTTCTGCTCGTATTCATTTTCTTGAATGAAAATGGATTGGTGGAAATGGATTGGTTTAAACTAAGGGGAGGTTACTCATTTTAGAGTGTCCACCTTTTAAACTGTATTAAACCAAGACATATTTTCATTCTTCCTCTTAGGTTTCCAATATTAGTTGTACTTACAGTCAGACTTTGAACTGCCAAATCAGTTTCTATAGTGGCACAATCCCATGTTCTTGTTTGCCTCTCAAAATCAGCACTTCAAAATCGCACCATTTATGGGACCAGGTCATAGAATGATAGAATCACACAATGGGTTGGAAAGCACCTTAAAGGTTGTCTTAATCTAACCTCCCTGGTAGACATTCCACTAGACTAGGCTGCTCAAAGTACATCCAGTCTGGCCTGGAATAGATGGGGCATCTACAGCTTCTCTGGACAACCTGTTTCCAGACAAAGCTTGTTTTTCTTTCTTGGGGAAAGTAACTAGATTTTTTTCTCAAAAATCTACATCTAGACAAATAATACCTCCATTTTCCCTTCAGAAACACACTTCAGGTTGGAAAGTGTGCAAGAAATTAGGAAATGCAAAAATTGGGAAATTAACTTTATTCTCCCCCTGCAGTACAGTGCAGCCCTTAAAGAATAACACACTACATTGGCTCCCTTTTAGCAGGGAGCACTGGGTGTTTCCTAGGAAGGGTCAATGGCCAAGCCGAGAAGGCATTTGCATGAAGGGATATCTTTAACACACACAGCTCTGAGTAGGGCCGGTTCCAGCAACAGCAGGGATCTGCTGTCAAAGTACTTTATGATACACCCAACCAGCCCTGAACAAGGATGCAGACCAGCAGAAATAGCTCTTTAACATCTTGTTCTATCCTTGTCATTCAGTATATGTGTCCTGATATGTGATTCATTGCAGTTTTAAAAGTCTGATCTAAAGATGGAAGGAGTAGGCTCTTCTGAAGTGACTCATCCTGATGGTATCTGAATAGGTCACAAATATTAATTTAAGGAAACCCTTGTGCAGTGTCTGTGACCTTTAACAGACACTGAGAGGAGCCAGGGAATGGTTTTAAAAATCTGATTTTACTTGTCAGGCTGAAAGGAGAGGCCTGGGGCTGATACTTCAGTGTAATTCAGCACTACACAACACTCATCTGGCCAAAGCACAGCTCTAACCCCTTTAAAAATAAATGTCCTATTGTGTAAAATACAATTCCTTTTATTGACTTTTTAGTTGAAATGTTCCTCACTGAGTGGATTTTATTTTTTAATAATGTAGAAGAGGACAAATATGAAGGAAAATTTCAATTGTAAATGCCTAAAGCTTGCAAGAATTGTTGCTGATGGATCTGTTGGTCCCACAGTCTTGTACCACTACTGCAGCTGTGGGAGGGCACAGTAATGCTGAGCTGTATCATACTTGTGCCAGTCCCACTTTTCCAGCAAAGGGAGACAATTCAGCATCCACCAAAATTGGGGCACAAGTGGAAGAGAAATCTGTAATAACTCTGAAATAAAATGTTATTAAAAATCAGTCATTTGTGCACCTATTCCTTGTCCCACTTGCACACAGAGTAACAAGATAAACAAATATTGAGTATACTGGGGATTCCCATTTTTCTTCTGCTTCAGAAAATAACGTTCTCGAAGGATGGAATGTACTGCACAACACAAGTGTATTTTTGGCAGTGAATTTAACACTGATGCAAGCCTGATGCCACAGGTCCATGAAGACACAGAATGGACCCACCAATCCCTTGCTACAAAAGCAGTACAGTCATTCATTAGGATGGAAAGCAGCTGCCTTGTGTTCATTGATGGAAATCAAACCATCTCCCATCTCCCTGGACTCCTGGTAGCACTACTGTCCTGGAGCCCACTACCCCTGGGTAAAATGGAGCCCCCCTGCTCCTGTTTGAAGGTCACCCTGAGTCTGTGTGCAGATTCTCAACTGGCACACAATTATGGGTTTTGTCAGAACTGTTGACAGGCACATCTGTCCTCTACCCCAAGATTTTAAGTAGAAATATTTTTCTCTTGCAGCTTTCAATCGTCTCCTGGCATGGTGAAGGGTGTCTTATCAAAGGTCTGATCTTTAAGACCCTTTCCATCTACAAACATTCCATGATTTTCCACTTGGCACTATGTCCCTGATGCAGTGACAACTGGGACATTTCTCTGCCTCTGTCAGAGGAGTGTCTTTAGTCAGGCTCAGTTTCACGCTTAGGGGCAACAGCAAGCCAGCATTTTCTCCAACATAGGCATTTTTGAGGGATATTCTTCCTGCTTTGGGGAAGATTTACTGTATGAGTGAACCAGATTTCCTCATGGAACCTTTCTTTTTATGTTAATGCTTGAAAAATCAACATTGCTGAACCACTCTGATTTGCTACATGCCAAAAGCTATTCTCCAAATCTCAATTAATTCTTTCAAGGCTTTGACATGTTCTTGCTTCACTGTTTTCTGTGCTGTCAGTGCTCTACCCTTATAAAATCCTCACAACCATAATACACTAACCAAACACGCACCTGAGGTTAGGACTTAGAGAAGAGTAATTTAGAGCCTAGGAAAGATTGAAAAAAGATTACCTTAAATTCTTACAGCATATTTCTAGCAAAGCTGTACTGCAGATACTTGATCTGGATGGTGTTAGAGGAACTGGATAGTTTAAAACAACAAGTGATTTTATAGCATTGCTTACTACCATAGTATCAAAGTCTTGAAAAAAAAATCAGTATGAAATTAGCATAGACCCTAATTTTAACTCAAATTCAATTCAGGTGAGCCATGACTGCATAGTTCTTGAGATAAATGTATAGAAGATGAATTATTTCTTGAAGTACACAGAAAACCAATTGTATGGTGAATTTAGTGGCATTTGTAAGACATTTGAGACTTCAAAAACAACAAAAACTCTGAAAATCTATTGCAGAATGTTTTTGTATTTTACATCTTTGCCTGAAACAGGTGTTGGTAAAAGTCACATATAAACTTCACCAATAATAATAAATAATCAAAGGTCTTTAGGCAGAAGAAGAGCAAGCCACTATGTATCTTCAGTACACAACCATCTATCAATTTCAATAAAAAGTGAGCCTGAACCTTCATTCCCATTGGTACTGAACTTTGTGAAGAGTTTTGATTGTTTAGAAGTTTGTACAGATTAGAATATTTGCATTAGGAAAAGTAAGAAGTAAACCAGAACTTGATTCTTGATATTATACATTAGATGGAAACATACTCACTCTTTATTTCCTTTGAATAAAATACCCTGCATTATCTGTATTTCCCTTGAGCTCGACCTCCACACTCCAACAAAACTGAAGGCAAATAGAATCTAAGCCTTTGAACCAAAACACCACCAAGACTCATTAATCTGCTTTTTAGTTATTATCACTTCTTTTTCTTTTTATTTTTCCTGGTCCCCTCCCCTCTCTTTTCATAAGTAACTACAAGTGCCACTATAAAAAAAATAATAATCAAAGTTTAATTGCAGCGTAATGGCCATGGTAAGAACTTTACTGCTGTTGAAACCAATCTTAGTGCTGGATGGACCATGGGCTAGAGCTGCACCACTAGAGCAAGGGAAATGCTCTTTGGTATGTGTTACTTCAACATCCTGGCTGAGCTTTTTAACAATGTTTGTGATGTAGATTTTCAGCCACTATTATCAGTCTCTTTGTGCTGATAACCTTTGTTTCCCTCCAGATAGGAGATATGGAAAGCCATGGTCATCTCCTGACTGGATAATTTTTCTTCCAGCAGGCAAGCCCTGTCTCCAAGGCAAGGAGGAGGGGAAGGGTCTGTCCCTATCAAAACAAAAAATCCCTGTGTCATGCTAGACATGGTCAGCGTGATCTCCTGTCTGCAGTGGGGCCAGTCCCATCCCAGCTGTCAAGGCTGACTGTTGTATCAGGGGCTTTGATACTACCCCACACTGCTTATGCACGTCTGCAATAGCTCTAGAAACAGCAACATGGAAGGGCAATTTGGGCATTCCCCCCTTTAATGGCCTTGGAGATGTAAATGATATTTTGGTCGCAATTAAACAAAACCCAGATAACATCAGGATCAAGGCTAATGTTCAGAGGCAGAGGTTTTGAGGTACTTCTGTAATGCCATTACTGCAATCCTTATTTTAAGCTCTTCCTGTGATACTTTAAATAAGGCAAAAACAAACACAGTCAGTGGCCACGTTCAAAAACACCCTAGTGGATATGGTGATGCCTGCACAGAAAATCCTCAGGTTCCTGGCTGAGAGTAGGCAAAAGGGGAATGCATGCCAAGTCCAGCAACTCCTGCGCTTGGCTTTCCTTTGTATTACATACAGGTACCCACTGTAAAGAAGTCTGAAATCCTACAAGTTTTCATACAACTACTGCCTCCTCTGAATCTGCTGCCTAAAACCCCTGCTGAGCCAGGGGCTCAAATATGCTCAATGGAACAGAGGATAAATATGGAAGGGAGGAACAATATTGCAAGAATCAGAAACTGGCAGCTACAGATTGAAGTTCCATTTAGTTCAGTACAACCTGGAGTTTGAGAAAAAATGTAGTCATCATTCACTTTTTTTTTCCCTTAATTAAAGCCAGAGAGAGATTTTATTACTGCAGAACTTTGGGTTTGAATGTTATCCTGAAAATAAGGTTTGCTTTATGTCTTAGTTTAACCTAAAGTGCATATATTTTATGCTGTTGATATTATATGAAGTACCTTTGATCCAGCAGATTACGTAAATCCTGTAGTTTAAAGGTAAGAAAAATGCCTGGTTTGTCATTTGGGAATTAAATCACTGATATTTCTCTCAGTCTATGCTTTTACACTGCTGCAAATAAGATATTTGACATAAAGATAATTTAAGAAACAAAAATTTTTTTAAAAAGGTGGAAGTTCTGGATATAGAGACAATTGGTTGGAGTTTTCAGTGCTGTCTCTTTGATATCACTTGCATCACTGCTAAAGGGCATGGTTTCATCACGAAAAAAAACTACCAAAAAAACCCCCAAACCCCAGAAGGTTTGGCATTTCTGCTGGGCTTGCAGAAGAGGATGTACAGGATCAGGGGTCAGAACCATGTGACTGCTCAGTTGCTCAGCACCATGAGACAGTGCTGTCACACCTCAACCACAGCCAGAGCCATGTTACTGCGGCCACCACTGCCAGAGCTGTCACTGCCAGAGCCACCACAGCTGCTGCTGGAGAGCCAAGAGGACCCGAGTCCTGCCAGGCAGCCTGAGATGATCATTTCAGCAGCACAACTCCTGTTTTGGACAAACTAGCTTTCAAAGTCCTGTTTTTTCCCCACTTTCTGGGTTTTGGTGTTTTTTTTGGGGGGGGCAGAGAGGAATGCAGGGGGGTGGTTTGGTTTGGGTTTTTTCAGACTGGGGACGGAATTTAAGATGCAAGAGTGTCCCTGATATATTGTTTTCCCGCAGAAATGTTAAAATGGTTGCCATTTTGCATTTGTTAGTGATCAAGCTGGGCACTATCTTTCAGAAACATTTTTGTTTGTTCAGTGGCGAATACCCTTTTCTGGATAAAACACTCTCTTCTGTACACTATTTTATTAATACTGATGGGAGGTTACTGTGACTTTTCAGAAAATTGTGATTCCAGTCTAGAATCTCTCCCAGTCTTCTGTTCCTTCACTCTGTTATTGGAAGGAGTAGAGGTAAAAAGGGACAGTTTGAGTGGGTTTTCTAGCAAGGTTTTAAACCAGCACAGTGAAGAAGAGAGAGTTTAGATACTCTGCTCTACCAATACCCAAAATGCTAAGATGGTCGTTTAGCGACTGAAGTGCACCTAAGTTTACTCTGCCAGAAATTTCCTATCCATATGGGCTGCCATGATGTTTTGCAGCTGGCTTATGTCTGTGTTTACCAGGACCTGCCTTACATTTTCCTGCACAAATAGAATTTTAAAATACACAAAATCCTTGGCTCCTGTGATGTACTAACATCACCCAAACACTTAATTTTAATCTCTTAGTAAAAACTCTAAATATCAAAATTTAAAACTCTAATTATCAAAATGTGTGAGCTATCTTCTACTTGTTATAAATACGGTGAGCCAAATCGTAATTAAGAAAAATAAAATTTATTTTCTCGTCACTGCGAGCAAAAATACAGGAAAGCAACAAAACCAAAGGTAAAACAAAGCCACACTAAAACAAATCCACAATAAAATGAAGCCACAATAAAGAACAGATTTGATCGAATCGGGGGCGGGAATGTAGGACCGGTCCGCACCGTGTCCTCCTTCATTCGCCCCAAAATCCCATTACCAGGGTCCAGTTTTTATATTTTTTATTTTCCCTGAGGCAGGGTCCTCCTTTGTTCCGTGTTCGGGCGATGGTATTCATGGGCCCCTTTTGGAATTCTTATTTCTTCCCGAGTGGACTTTAAGAAGGAACATAATGGTGTCTGAGTGGTGGCTGCAGATCATATTCAGGGTCCGAGTGGGGTTTCTCCGGCAGACAGAAGGAATGTCCATTGGAGAGTCAAATCGTCTCGGAGCTGATGATCCAACCATCAAACATGTTGGTTCAGTCAAATCTCTCTCTTTCAATTGCTGATAACTTCAGATCTTTTTCAGCTCTGTCTCTCCCTCCTGTGACTCTGACAATGCCTTCCTTGCTGTAATTCTCTTATTTCTTTTGCACAAATTAATACGCATAGTTTATTTACAACATACTGATGACAGCAGAAGTCACTGGCTGAAAATTAAGAGTGTCTACTATCTATTTTTTCCCTTCAGCTTTGACAAGCATCCTGTTTCTTAAAAACACAAGCAAACAAACAACAACAACCACAACCAAACCCCCACCCCTAGCAAAAAAACCCAAACATAATGGTGTAAATAAGCCTTGTATATTAATTTGTGCTTAAGAAATAAAAGAATTACAGGCAGGAAGGAATGCATTGGAAGAATCACCGGAGGAGGAGACAGAGCTGAGGAAGGAATACCTAAGGCTATCAACAATTGAAAAGAAGGATTTCAGTCGAACCAGCTCCTTCAATGGCCGGGCCATCAGCTCTGAGACGGCTTCGGCCCTCCAATAGATATTTCCCTGTCTGCCAAAGGAACCCCACTCCAAACTTCAATATGATTTAAAGTTAATCCTCAGACACTATTATAATTCCGCTCAGGAAGAAGTCAGAATCCCAAAAGACAGCCTATGAATATCATAATCCGACCACAGACAAAGAGAGACTCTGCCTCTGGGAAAATAAAAAGTATAAATACTGAACCCTGGAAACAGGACTTCGGAGCGAATGACGGAGGATCCGGTGCAGACCGGTCCCACGTTCGTTTCCCAGATTCGATCAAATCTATTCTTTATTGTGGCTTTGGTTTATGGTGGATTTGTCTTAGCGTGGGTGTGTTTTTGCTGTGTTTTTATTATTTTTCTGTATTTTTACTCACAGTAGTGAGAAAATAAATTTTATTTTTTTGATTAAGATTTGGCTTACCGTATTTATAACAATAATGTTTCAGAGGAAAACAGTTGTATGAGGATGTAAATTCCATAAAGCTCACTGGTGTAAATCTTGCCCTCCATAGTCAGTCTCAAGACCTGAGTTTGGATTCTGGCCGTGGCACCTTGATATTGTTACACAGCCTCAGCTGGTTCATCCATTACCATGACTGTAGAACACAGCACGTGTGGAATAGGGCACCTTAACTCAGAGCAATCTTAGATAAGTCAGAAAAATGTTTTACCTACCAAATTGCATTTTTTTCTTCACACAACTAACCTCATACATTACAGCTTTCCTGGTGTACAGCAATGCAAGAGCAACAGCTTGAGTTGAGCCTACACTCTGCTAAGGAGCTACAAAAGACTTCAACCTATGAGCTATGTAGTTTTATTCCTCTTAGCATCTCTGCCTGTTCACCTGTCTTGTAGCCAGTTTCCTCCTAAGGAGTCACAGGTAATTCCCCTCAGACCCTTAACATGTAGCTGAACTGCCCCAGGGATTCATGAGACCAGAATAGAACAGTGTTGCCCTCCCAATCCTCTTCTCTCCACTTTCCTCTGATCTGTGCAGGGAGGAGAGTTGAAGAGGCAGCAAAGGAAAAAAAAATACACCAGAAAATGGAAAGCAATTGTGACTCATCAGGCCAACAAGAAGTTTTACTTTCACCATTACTGTTTCATGAAGGGCTGGAGACTGACAGATGCCAGTCACAGGCAGCACCCAAACCTGGGGGACTTCTGAGTCTGTCCTGGAAGCCCCCACCAGCTGTCCAGATCCGCAACAAGCTGTTGTCAGCTTGGAGAGCGTCTCTACATGTGAGCATCTGGTACCACAGCAGATGGCTAAAATTTTTTTCCAAAAAAATATAGATCTTCCTAGTTAAGAAGGCTGGAACTATGAGCAGCCTCCATCATCTGCCACCTTGTATCAGTGTGAAGACTTGTATGCATAATTAGGGTGATACAGCATCCTAATTCCTCTGTCAGAACCAGCAGATTTACCAAATATTTAGATCCATCATTTACAGAATGTAACTTCTGCTACAAATCTCATTGGTATTCCAATGTAATTAATTTTTTTTGTTTGGTTTTGTTTGGCTTTATTAGAACACACAGAGGTTTAGGAGATTCAAACAACTTTATTAATGACCTTCTCCAAAGACACTGAGCATGTGCTGTAAGCTAGCCCTGAAATCCAGTACTCTAAATGCATCTGTTTCTATTAACAGTCATAATTAACTCCTGAGTGGGAAATGTTTTCAGATTCCAAGGACTTCATAACCTAAATGCATTTTTCAGCTGTTGTTCTTCCTGTGCTAGGATGTTTTCAGGAGGCAAAGCTGTCTCCTGGGGCCCAGAACCAAGGCACATGAGATGGTCTGTTCCACAGCTGAAGTGTTAAAGCATGCACGATAATAGCTCTGAGTATCAACAATCAAAGATACTGCTAGAAATTGGAGGAAGCTAATTGTGTAAGGGCTCCCTGGTCCTGGATAAGCCACAGTAGCTGTTCCCATGAGACTGAGGTTTAGAAAGACAGGAGGAAATGGCTGTATCCAGCCCTGAGCTCAGGTGCCTATGGGATGCTCAAAAGAAAGCACCTTGAGCACTTGAAAGAAGAGAAACAGGAGAAGCAGGATTAGTGGGATCACATCTTCAGCCTGGATCTGAAGACTGAGGCTGTCAGAGAAGGAGGTAGGAGGAAGAAAGAGGTAGGTGAAGTCAGTATGGGTTATGCTGCTCTCTAGTAGGATAAACATGGAAGTGCCTCTTTATGGCAGCCCCAGCCTCTCTCCTACCCTTGACAAATGGCACTGGACAAGCCCAGAGGCACCTACAAGTCCCAGTGCAGCGGACTGACATATTCATATCCCTCTTTTGAAAGTCTCTTCAGGACAATCAAAACCAGGGCCTGCCACAGGCTGCTGGGGTCCCAACTCTGCTTACACCAAGAGGAACCTCTCTCAAAACACTGTTCGGTGAACAGAACGCCATTCTCAAAATCTGCAGCTTTACAACCTCCTGCCAAAACAATCCCTTTCCACTCCCCATTCCCCAGGACCCTTCCTATCCCTCTAGCTGGGGTGCCCTCATTTTTCCACGGTGGCCCAGGGACCTTCCCTCACTCCTCCCCTCCCTCCTTTCCTTCTTCCCTCCTTCTCTCCCAGTAATATATCCTGCAAATCTTTTCCACCAGCACCAAGGCAGCACAGGAGGGGTAGCTTCAAACTGTATTTCCACTTCTATCTGCCAGATGACCAAATAAAATTAGGCAAAATTAAATAAAATTAAAATAAATTACCTTGATGTTGAAGGTCAGTAGTGACACTTCTCTGCAGCCCTGCATGACTAATAATTCTCTCTAAACTTGCAGAAAGTTCAAGACTTGAAATTGCTCTGCTGTTCAGAGTTTTTTGAAAATTTTCTGATTTCTTTGGCACGTTAAACAGATCTGATGGTGGTCTAGTCCTCATGTTCCTCAATGAACACACTAACAACAATTTAGGGATATGTGCAAGGAACTGTTATGGGGAATGCCTGTACAAAATAATTCGTGCTTGAAATAAAATAATATCAGAAAAGAACAGAGACAGATTCCGGGAAAGCTGGTTGACATCTGAGAAGGGACAGGCTGACCAAAAGCAAAGAAAAGGAATCAACAATTGAAAAGAGATATCGCAGCCAAGGAGATGGGCCATCACCGATGGCCTAACGACCAGGAACACTCGCTTATCAAGCCCGATTGGATCGGAGATGACTTCTCAGAAATCTCATCTGTTCATCAAGCCAGGCCAGAAACCTTTTCAGGGAACATGGAATCTCAAAGAAAGACACATGAATAAACAATCTGACTGGAGGTGGACAAAGAAACCCTGCTCCAGGAAAAACAGACTGTATAAGAACTGGACTCTTGGTGGTGGGATTTTGTGAACGAGAGGGGGACAGGTGCGATAGAGGCCTGTCCAGCGTCCACCCAGTGATGATCCCGGGATCAGAACTGACCTTTTTTGTGGCTTTTCTGTGGTCGCTGTTACGCGAAAATAAATTCTATTTTTATTTTTCAAATCCGGCTATTTCATTTATAACAGAACTATAGCACACAAGGAGAAAACTATTCAAATTGGGTTTCTAGATTTTCTCTTTCTATTATTGTTACTTCTGAGATTATTTTAGGAGAAAAAAATTTAAAGGCTTGGAATGTTTCCTAACAGACTTTTCTGGTTTCATAGCTGCATTTTCAACTTTGGGAAACCAAGTTTAAGTCAGGCACCCTCCGGATTAAAGTGCCAGCATGAGATTCAGAGGAGAAACATTTATAAATGTGACATCAAGTGGACCTGATCAATTTGTCCTTACTTAAAGTTGTTCCCTCAGTTTTACAACAGGAAAAATGTGACCCTTGAAAAGGATGTGAGAAATGAACATGCGCCCTCAACTCACAAGAAACTTGGACAGTTCTGTCCTCACTTTTCTGCTTATTCAGCAGAGAGTAGGCAGGGATATGGCTAAAGGAGAATCTGGACTTTTTTCTGGTCAAGATGCTGACAGAGCTGTAGGTGAAAACATACCCAAGACATAAATGTGGTTCCAGGATACTGTTGTCACTCCTGACACAGAGACTTTCTGTATGTGCCTTCCTGACCAGCCACCTCCCCCATTCCTGCACGGTGTCAATTACAAAAATGGGTCCTGCTCAGTGACCAAAGGACAGGGTTGAGAAAGCAGGTATGCTCTTCAGAACAGAAGAATGGCTCCTCTCCAACCTGAGTTGTTGAGTTGTTGACTGACTTGATTAATATATTTCAGAAATCACTTATTTTTATTCAGCTTCTGGAAACCCATACCCAAGGAAGAATTTTTATAACCAATGAAGCGCAGTTCACAGAGACTCTGCATACTGAATTTCTTTGCCTGCTGGGAGTAGAACAGTTTGCACTGTTGATGTAGGTCATGGTGACTTCCCTGCAGTGTCTCAGTCCTCCTTCCTCCTCATTATAACCCAGCTGCAAATTTTTTAGGTCTTCTCTGAGAACCAGGGGCCATACCTGCTGTGCAGAGCTCTGTTAAAGGACACCAAGATTAGTTCTTAGGAACTGTCTGAAACACACAGTAAATCTGTCCACACAGAATGGTTTCATTGGAACTATTTTAACTCTGATCTTGAAAGAGCCTCCCAAACCGTGCAGGATTTTACTACATAACAACATAAATTATGTGCGGCTACTGTTGCAGTATAGTGACTGATGTTGACCTCCTATATCAGTTACTATAAACATTTACAATACTTCAGCATGNAAAAAAAAAAAAAAAAAAAAAAAAAAAAAAAAAAAAAAAAAAAAAAAAAAAAAGCTGAAAATCCAGAGAGGCAGACTCATCAGCTATGAGACTCAATTGCTTTGACACAGATGACCTTGAAGAGTCTTTGAAACGAATGGCTTAAAATTTGACCAAGAAGATAAAGAAATGAAGGTGCCAGCACTTTTAAGAGCTCTTGTTAGCTTACTCTTCAGGCTACTGAAATTAGCAGGTCAAATGTTTCAGGTATGTGATTGAGATAATTCCTCAAGCACCAGCCACATGATGTCAATCAAAGCACGAACTTGTGAGGCAGCCAAGAGGCCATGTGTCAGAAGCAGTGTTCAGCATCCGCAGCGCAAGAGCTCCAGCAGCATCCACCAAGGAAACCTGCTGCACCTAGCAGAACATGGGTCAGACTTACCTTTGTGTTAACTTCAGCGTGAAATAAGTGCTGTGACTCCACCTCCCTTGGTAAATGTGATGTTTCTAGCAGAAATGCAAGTGCAGAATTTCTACTACAGACACATAAAGGTAGACATTGGTGGCCCTGAGAAGGGGGGAAGGGAAAGGAATCAGTGGCCATGCAAGAGGGCTCCAGAAGATTTTAAATGATTGTGAATAGGAGTGTGCAAAGATACAAGCCTATCTGGGACCTCAATATTCTGAAAACTCTTAATATTCATTGAGTGTCTATGAAACATGTTTGGTCTAGTGGTAGGAGATCGTTCAGTGGCATGATGAGAAGCCAGGAGCTTTGTATATCCCTATAAACAGCATGGGAAGGCAATCCTTGCACAGTCCTAGTGTCCTGGTTCCATCCAGGACAGGGCTAACTTTTGCAGCAGGAGGAGCACAGCCCCGACCCTGAAGGTCTTAATACCAGCTCATACTGTGTCCTAGGGGAATGGAGTGGGGCAGAGTTTTTCCAGTTTTGCTGGGGTGTGTGGTCAGGTTGTCAGGAAAATTAATCCACAAACACCAGAGGTCTACATCCAAAAAGGAGATAGAGCAGTCCTGTAACTTTATTAGAATAAAGGGAGAGGCCATGGGGCATTTCCCTTGGGATCTCTCAAGTTTTTGGAGGAAGCAACCTCCTTTTTATCCTAATTTCCTGGCCCATTTCCCTCTCTCTTTCCCCATCAGCGGAGGTACTTGAGAGGTACAGACTACCTGAAACACCTAAGACCCCCGTTTAATGTATACCCCCCCACACCTTTTTCTTTTTCTTGTTTCATTCAGTGGAATTCCTTATGGAATTTATGGTTCTTCTCAATTTTTCTTTCATCTCTCAGGATCCAATTTCATTTATCAGCAGACCCACAGTTTGTTTGTAAAGACAACTCCCTCATTCCTTTCAAGAAGGTGCCAGGTTCCACATCATGAGCAATTGTGGGTGAAATGACCCTTACACATAAAAAAAATTCCTTTATATTGCTTACATATGTTTATCTTTCATAGTAACAATGCTCTGCAGAGTAGTGGGATGACAAGGGTGAGATAGGGAAGATCTTGAGAGCAATCATCTGTCATGGGCAGAATAGGGGCTTCAGACAAAGTTTATCAGAGAAGCCCTCCCACTGAGTTATGGGGTGCAGAAAGGACACCTTTGATTTCTAAGCTCCTTCTCAGAGATGAGTCTAGGTGCAGCTGGATCCCACTGTTGTCCCTGAAAGCCACATTCATCACCCAGTGTGCAGTAAGCCAACCTTACACACAGAGCTGAGGTATTTGTTTATTGAACAATTATGCAAAGAGGGTGCTGCATGGTAAATCCACACAACTGGCACTGCAAATCTGCTCAACATTTTATATTTTAGATATATATTTTGGCAAACAAAGAAATCATAATTAATTGGCTACCAGTTGCCTAGTTTCCCTGTCAATCAGTATCCTACCTTCTATTAGTTGAATTATTCTCTCATTCTGATGTTAATTAGTCTCCAGGCTCAGTCTTCTTTTTCTTTTGAGACAGTGGGTTTCTTTAGTCAGTGGCCCATCAGTTGGTGGTTGCAATCTCATCCCACTAGAATTACCTTCTAACCAGCTGGCTTTGTGTACACACCCCACACTGAGCTCCAGGACACCGTGAACTGGTGCCAATTCCTTGCATTATAGAGGGCACGTCGATCTGTGGTGCCAGCCAGGCGACAGGAGCCACAGCAGGAGTGAAAACTCAATAGGAAGACCCCAGAATATGCGTGAAGGGTGTAAATGCTCGGGTGGTGCTTTGTTCACGGTCCCTCCTTTGAAGCTATGAGCTCTGTTTCTCTGATGAAGCAAGACCCTGTTTCTCAACCCCCTACTCACTCTTTGTAACCCTCTGGGCAAATTGTTAATTATTTCTGACTCTTGAGATGTCACAGTCTTTGTCCCAGTTTTTGTCAACAGTTTATAATCCAAAGGATTATACATGGAAGTAAATCTTTATGCAACTTTGTCCTGCAGGATTAGAGGATGGCATGTCAGATGTATTTATATTGAAATAAATTATTTGTTATGATAATGATTAGATGAAAATATCAAATCAAAATATTAATCAAAATAATTTCCTACATGTAATACATGGCTATAACTACTAGTATAGTATAGTGTGCCATTCTTGCAGCAATATTGAAGCCATTATATGAAATCAATTATATTGAGATTGCTATTTCTCACTCATATCAACACTCAGCCTCGACGAGTAACATCGAGGGTAACCTTGAGGTCCCGTCTCAAGGGAGGAATCTCCACACACTCCAAGGACGAGACTCTGCCGTTAAAAGGTGGCACTGGGCTTTCAGAGTTCTTCAGAGTCAGTCATATATCCCTGGCCCAGCTGACTCGGTAAATAATGTCACTTGTTTGTTCCTTTGTCAGGTACTTTATCAGGTCTGCCACACCTTCATTTCATTATCAGAAGTTTTAACTTTGTGGCTGAAGAGTTGATGAGGTTGGTCCCAGCATTCTTCAACACCAAATGCTCATTCTTCTTCATTCACCACTGGCTGCTAATAGGGAATTGTTATAGTGGTTTGAAAACAAACGAAGACAGAAAATATAATTTAATAAGAAGAAAGGAAAAAAAGGTAGAATAAAATAAATCAAATAATACAGAAGACCACTGACAGAGTCAGAATACAACTTGAGCAGGGTGATGGAAGCAGTCTAGATGAGGTGGTCTTCCAAAGCAATGATCCCATGGAAAGGTCTGATAGTTCTGGTCCTCGGGGAATCCAGTGGTTAACGGCTGCCCAAATCCTAGATTATATCCAGGTGAGAATGCCTGGCTCCTCCCCCCTGGGCAGAGCATCTCACAATGGGATGATGAGTCGTACAGGAGAGTCTTTGATGGCCCATTAGGGAGAGATTGCTCCCGGAGGCAGTTATCTATGAGTCATACAGCAAGGCATCTGATGGGCCATTAACAGAAGATAGTCCAGGGGGAAGGGTCTGGGAAACACTACTCCAACAATTGGATTCAACAGTTCATGAAGATGGTGATAGAATACTTTTGCATATTCTATACTACAACCCAGGACAATTGTTCAAGTTGTTTCCACCCCATTCCTGGCAGAGCATCCTGGTTAAAAACGAAGAGGAAGAGCAGAAGTTTTCCAATGGAATCAGGCTGTCACAAGTGGTTTCTTTCTTTGACTCTTACTGTAAAAGGAGGAAGTGATGATTTGTGGGGTTTGTTTTGGTTTTGGTTGTTCCTGGAGTAAATCTAACCCCAAAGAATTGTGTTTGATGCCAGACAGAACTCAATAAACACCTGGTACAAAGGACATGAAATCTAGCCAAAAGCCTGTATTTTTCCTTGTCAGGGCAAACATGCACCGCAACAGCAATCCACAGAGAAAACAGAGAAACTGAAAACTGTTATGAAATGTAGCAACAGATATTGCACTCTGAATATCAGAGAATGAACTTGACAATTACTAGTTGAATGACAAACATTTGACCTTTCTGGAACAGGTCCTTAGCTTATTGCTCTCTTAATGAATCCACTGGTTTCAGACATCATTTAAAAAAACAGACAGTAGAGATGATCAGGAAATCTCAATCTTTGAGAATAAGAAAAACTTGAAGTAAATAATAATAAATTATCTCATCTACACACTTGATCACTTACATCAAAACTTGCTCAAGAGGTGGAAATGCTTTTCCCAAACAGATGAATTAAGAAAAAAATTCACCCCACTTAGACCATAAACTGAAAAACATTATGTTGCATAAGAAAATTGTATTTTTCAATATAGAGGCGTATATCTTTTTAGCTATTTCTAAGCAGCTATAGTAAGAATGTAAAGATACCATTCTTCTTACCTATTTAATATATTGTTATTTATATACCATCTTTTTAAAACAAGGTAAAATTCAGACTTGTACAACAGTGGATGAGGGGAATTTTTTTATAACTCCTCCTAAGAGAAGAAGGAATGTACTCTGAATTGCTATGGACTTACTTTAAATTCATTTGTACAGGAAAACATTTGAATGCTGTAGTGTCATGTGTCACAATCTGGATATCAGAGTAAATAGCAATGAAATAAGATAGAATGGTCTATCCTAAAGCACATAGTCTTAGAAGACAGTAGGGTAGAGGAACTGGTTTCTTAAGTTAGAAATTGAACTGAAACACCTTGGTTATAGGTATTTGGGTGCACAGTGGCACCCAAGCTGCTGAATGGGTGGGCAAGTCCTAGGCCTTCTAAGGGGGTGTGTGCATTTGGGTTTGCTGTTGCCCCAGTGAGTGCACAAGTGATGGGCTTCTGGCACCCAACACTGCCCAGTGAGCCCTTCTGCTCCATTTCCCCTGTGAGTCAGACGAAGAGTGCTGCTCATGGTGTCTGTGGCAAGCTGTATTTTCAGTCAGATGGGCTCCCACATACCTTGTACCTTAGAAAATTTTCTGGGGAGCTCTTAGAGCTGTTGGATAACCATGTGTGTTTCTGAAGCCAGTCCCTGCATGTCAGGATTCAGCACACGTGTGGGAAGGAACAGATGGGCTGCTTACATGGCATGTGTGAAAATAATGCATAACTTGTCTAGACAGGGATTAAATGGAGACAGGCACAATTCTCAGGGAAGACATGCTTGAATTTCCCATGCTGTGTTTTTATGATGGTGCACTTCTAACAGGAACGTAGCCTGCTCCAAAATCAGGTTTCTTGGAAACTTTCCATTTACTGAAACTTCTCTCAACAATATCTTTGTGTTCTGTGTCGATAGTTCTGTCTACTCTGGCACGTGGCATCCTGTACTTGTACCTTTTTTTGATCTTTCTAGTTATTCAGACTTATTTTGGTATTTTATTCTTCAGTAGTTTTATAACAGAATCACAGAATGGGGAAAGTTGAAAGGGACAACAGTGAGTCATCTGGTCCAAACTCCCTGTTCCAGCAGGATCATACTAGAGCACAATGCATGGAATTGCAGATGGTCTGCAGTGAGGGAGACTCCATAACCCCTCTGGGCAACCTGTTCCAGTACATGGTCACCCACCCAGCACATAAAGAAGCTCTTCCTCAGCTATGCAGATTGGACATATTTCCATAGGCAACCAAGTCAATAAGAACAAAAATAAAAATGCACATTTTTAGTATGCTTTTCAGTACTGACCCATATAAACTGTCAGTTAAATTATTCTAATGTTATTTTAAGACAGCTTATATTTATAAAGTGGGAGGGTTTGAAAAGGAGAATAAGCAATCTACTCATTTTAGAAAAGAAATACAAAGTTCAGAGAAGCACAAACATAAATACAGTATGGCTTGCTCAGAGGCGGACCCCAGTTTTTTTTGCAAACTTGGACATAAACCAGAGAATATTGTGCAAGGAAAATCCCACAAAACATAATGAGATCATGTAATGACTTTTAAATACAGCTGCACATAGGAGGAGGTAGTCACAGGGTGGAGCACAGGGACAGATGAGGTGCTGTTGAAAAGCACGGGGCTGTTGGAGGGAATAATGGGATGGCAATGTGTGGATACCACAGGTTACTTGAACCCCAAGACTCTCAAAGTCAGCAGGAGTCCGCCGTTGGGTTCAGGACAGAGATTCTGGAGAAACCTTCAGGAGGAAGTCCTGAGGAAGACCAGAGAGAGTCTCTCACACAGAATCTAAAAATTTACACACACTTACGGTGGGAAAATGTCTGGGGACCCTGAGGACAGGTAACTACAGATACAATTAGAAGAAACTGTGGAGTTTTACTGGCATCTTAAGCAGGGTCACAATAGTTACGGAAATTATAGGATAAGTCACAGCTGTTGCTCCCTGGATGGAATGCGGTTGGCATAACTTGAAATCTATTCTTCAATGACCCCCCATTCCCACATCTGCTAAGGGAATGGAATGGATGATGAAGTTGTGTGGAGTTACCACGGCCAGAGTCTGCAGAGATCCTTGCAGGGAAGGGAACTGGATGGTACTTTGCAGGCGGTGAACTGCACAGCACCTCTGTCAGCCAGGGGAGAGAAGGGAACATGTCCTGCTGCTGAGACAACTACGGCTAAATCACTATCCCCAGATTAACTTGATTCATTAAAGCCTAAAAATAACCTTAAGGCGCACCTCCACCCCAAGTTATCCACCTCCAAGGGACAACTACCCCTCTTCACTGGGTACACGCTCTATATTCTTTTTGACTGCATCTTTAAAAGCGAAAATCACTAACAAAGGCATGCATGACTGAAGTCACTCAAGCTCCACCTAAACACAGAAAGCAAGCTGACAAGGGAGGAAAAGGTAGGGAAGAGTCCCTCATAACTGCTGGGATCAGTCAATGGGCTGAGCCTGTCTTCTCCCTCACAGGGACACCTGTTGGGTAAGAGTCATGCTCTCTGCAGGCCCAACATTTTATTGGGGACTAGAGCTTGTCTGCGTATGACTTTGAATACATTTTTTAAGTTCAGGATATTTTTTGATAAAACATATAGAAGACAAAATAGCAAGATAATATAGCTATTCCTACACATCAGACTACTAGGTCTAGTGAGATGTGCTGGTTCACTGGTTTTTTTATTTACTGAATGACTAGACAGCTATTCCAGTTAGACTTTACAACTTCCTATCCGAAGGGTATTAGCTCCACGTAAGAAGGACGTGTTGCCTCAGTTATCTTAGATGGACATATTGTCATCATATTTTTCAGTGATGAGCAGAACATGCCTTGCTCAAAATAATTTGTTGTTTCAGTCAGTGCTTAGGAGAGGAAAACATTTAAATAATGAAGCTCAGTGCAGTGAGTTTAAATCCTTTGCAAAACCCCCAATTTATTTAACTCTTCCAACCCTCGCTAGTCCTCACAGGAGACAGCTATGGGAGTGCACAGCATCAAACAGACAGGTCATCACTGGCCAGTTATCCAGTGGGAAAGGAATGGCTCTGGCTCCAAGACTTCCTGGTGTTGCACGAGGACAACTCTTCATTGAGATGCTGTCTGTATGGTTCAACTCAGCTGTTAGGCTGCTTACTGCTTATATTCCTCCTATTTATTGCAAGAATGGTATCACAACTATTTTAGAAATTGCAGTACTTGGAGCAGTTGAGGCAGTGCCAGTTTTATCACGATCTCTGTTGGTCAACACTTTACGCACATTACATCTTTGCAAGATACTCATACTATGTCTTGAATTGATACATGCAACTTTGAGGGACTCAGTGAGTCACTCTCAGTCACTCTTAGTCATGAAGAATTACTCTCTTGGTAGCCATGGAGAAGAAGAAATAATCCAGGTTAAAGCTTGAAATACATGCATGTAGCCATCTCCACAGAGACACCAGACATGGCCATGTTCTTCTAAAATATCTTGAGACACAAAAAATGTCAACATGAGCAAGCTTATTTTCATTAGTGGAAGAAGCAAGAGTTGGCTCAGAGAAATGTTTTGTGGGATGTAATTGAAGGAAGCAATTTGGCTTGCCGTTGTTGGTAGGAATTAAATACATTTGGTTCAAATGCGTTTCAGTCAAAAAACATAGAATATTTTGTTGCCAATAGAATAAAACAAATTAAATAGAAACTGGAACAGAGTCCAGGATGGAAAAAAGTGTAAAGAAAAGTAATTATAGGGGAGTCTAGAAATACTGCCTATGTAAAAATAGTGAAAACTGCCAAAGAAAAGGGGAATTTGTCCATTGCCCTCATGCTGGATGAATGTAGAAGCAAAAAGATTTTTCAAATCCCATTTCTGTTTCAGAAGACTAAAATTCCAGAGTTATATTTATCAAAAAATATCAGCCTTGCTCATGACTCAAAAATGACTGTTAGAAGTCTCTTAGGAAACAACTCTGAGTGTACTCATTAGGTAACATTCTTCCATTTATAATTCTGGGAGTTTTGGCTGAGCAATGTGATGCCTAATAAGAACTGTGCAGTTTTACTTAGGGAAATAAAAGCCCCAATGAAAATCAAGAAAGTTTGTTGTGCTCATAAATACTGCCTCACAACATCCTGTTTTTTAATTGATTGTTGTTTAAACTGATGGAATGTGTTAATATAAATTAATATTTTATTGTAAAAAAAAGAATGAACATATATAAAATGCACAGTGTAATGAAGATGTTACTTCTAATGAGCTGGCATTCCTGTGGCATGTAATGCATAAGTCCCTGTCAGTGACAGATCACCACCTTGTGAAGATCAGAAAGACAATGTAGTCAATTCAGATGGATTACTAAATAGACATCTCACCAACACTTTTCCTGAAAATCTAGGATATTTAATCTACTTAGCGCATGTCAAACAGCATTCCATTGTAACTAACAGTCCAAAAAATGTTGATGGTTGATTCCTCTAAGATTGTGCAGACTGCTGACACGGTGACCTTTTCATGTCGTTCCTACAGAAGGTCACACGAGGCATAACCAAAGGCAGTGAACAGCCTCCTCTACTGTTCAGGAAGTGACATATTCCCATTCCCACCCATAAGCACTCCAAGGACATCTGGGGTAACTAACTCTGAGTACAAAGTACAGCAGAATGGACCATGTTATTTTTTCCTACCTGACAGTGGATTTCTAAAGTTATGATGATGGAGAAAAATTGTGTATTCCAGGCAGAAAATGAACTCTGTTTATTTATTGTTTTAGCACATCTTTATTATTTGATCAAAATTCTACATAGAAAATTTGTAAAGGACTGCATTTGTCATTTTTAGGGCTTATTTATGCTGTCCCAAACCACTTGATGTCAGGTGGTGGTTTTATCCTCCTATACGTAACAAGACAGTGAGAACTGTTGTGTATATTCACCCAGGAGAATGTGTCCTGCATTAAAATATCTTTTATCATATATTAATTTAGATGATTGCTTGAAGATGTCTAAGCAGGTTTCATCAACTGCAACAAGAGAGAAAGAAAAGAAAATTCACTACAGATTCCTCCAGAATATTGCTATTTTTATTGTACCTCATCTTGGCTTAACCCTAAAATACATGTTGGCCTGAATTCAGCTGAGAGAAATGTCATTTTCACTTAGTTCAAAAGGGGATTATCCTGCTCACTGCCCAAATCCAGGCAGGTGCACAGTCTGGAGATCTTGGTGGATGGCAGGTTATTTAGGTCTCTGCAAGGAAGCAGCATAGTAGACAATCCCCTGTGAATTCTAATTACATGAGCTGCAAAGCAGTGGTGATGATGGATGTGGACAGCAGGCTTTCTCAGCATGTGATAGCCTGCTTTTATTAAATAAGCAAAACCTGCAGCCTTGTCCACACATATTATTGCTAATCTCAGTCAAGTGCCACAGGGCTGTTCCAGGTAGGGAAAATGTGGATTTGGGGTCCTGGTGCAGAATTACTTATGTAGCAGTGAATTTACTAGTATACACAAAAATCTCCTCATACAGTATCATGGCACTCACACTCTATTCTATATACAATGTTGCCCTCTTCCCAGTAGGCACATCAATGTTGGACAAAATAATTGTTGACAGTATTTTTTCATTATTCATTGCTTTCTGCCTGTGAACAAAACACATGCCAGCTTTCTATGCATTAATGAAACCAAATAAAAAATGGATCTGTACACCAGATCACTACAGCACTGAAAGTTAAAGGCAGAGAAATGCTTTTTATGAACTCTGTTCCACACCATAATTTGACACTGGAAACCCAATAATAAAACACTAGAAAGAGCAAATTAGAAAGATCTATTGTAAACTTTAGATCCAAAGTGAAGATTATGGACTTTATATCCATGTTGACTTCTTTTTGGTAAGCTAATTGGTAGGTCAGTCATTCTTGATCCAGAATCAAAAGTTATGCATGTCCCAGGGAGTATGATTTTTACATGTTTTTTGTGTTAAGGAACACAGCTGTGTCAGAAACTGGATTTGGAGGCTACCAGGTGAGGGTCATGACATCAGGTGTACTTCAGCATCCCAGCCCTCATGACGAGGGATAAAGAATATTATCTATTCCCATGGTGTTTTTTTCCTACAGAGTTTTTAGGCCAATTGAACAACTGGCCTAAGAAAACAACAATTCCAAGAGCGGAATGATACTAGTCCATAGCATCTTGGGTCTAAGGTGTTCTGGATCACTAGTATGACACCTGAGGTAGTGTTACCACTAACCCAAAGCATTAGAGATGAAAGATGCTACATCCTTAAACCCCTTAAAAGTACAGTTAAAGTATAAATATTATATAAATACATATATTTATATAAATATATGTACATACAATATTTATATAAATATAAATACATACTGCAGCACAAGGGAAAGAACAACAAAAAAAGGACTTCTCCTGTAGTGTGTAGTTCTTTTTGTCATACTGAAGACAGTGTGACTGACCAATAGATATTTTTTTGCCATGTGTAGAAGGCTTTCTTCACAACACTGAATTCAGAAGTAGTTCCTCTTCCACAGAGCTCTCCTGACACAGGAGCTGTCCTGTACAGCTGTGTCTCAGGAGGGTACTTACTGTGAGTTTGCACAAAACCTTTGCAACAGGAATATGTTGGTTTGACAAAGATGTGTAGAAATGTAGGCAAGATTCCACTGGGGTGCTCTTGATGGCCATCCTAGGGGTACAGGTGACCCTGGCTTCCCATAGCACTCCAGCAGGTGTCTTAGGGACACTAGATCCTCCCAGCCCAGCACTATCTGCACTACTGCCTCTGAACTGGGACCCTCACAGGAGTGCAGGGCTTCCAAGATGCTAGAAGCAGAAGCAAGGGCTTATAAACTCTGAGAGCTGCAGCTTGTGAAAGAGCTTCCCTGGTATTAATTAATTTCCATGTTTTTCCAAAATTTTTCTGTATGAGTTTCATGTATGTGCCAGTGTATAATTAAATACCTTAAGATCAGTCATTCATGGCCTAGCTCCGTCCATCATCAGCTGTTGTGGTGTGTTGAGATTTACCCAAGTCCTGCATGTTTATGTTACTTGTTTTATAATGGTTTGTCCCTATACCCTGATGCTCAAACCCCTTGGCCTTTCCTGGGTGATGGGTCTTGTCAATCACCCTGCCATTCCACCCAGAAGCCTGGAAAATTCTGGTGGAGCTGCACAGTGATTTGGGAATTTCTCGGGTTCTTCCTTCCTCTTTTATGTATAGATGGTTCTGTTAATTGTCCCCTGTTCTGGGTCACTTCCCTGAGATTGGTTCTAGATTGTCTTCTGCTCTGTCTACGCCCCCTGTACTTAAGTCAAAACCCAAGGGCAAGACCTCACTTTGCACGTGGGAGCCCTGTGGGTGAAATAAAACCTGGTTTCTTCCCACGTGGGAGTCCTCCTCTCTTCTTCCACGCCGTTTACCACGGTTCTGCCTGAGGCTCAGACCCACCAGATCTAAAAGGTACTAAGCTGTACCCCTGAATGCAGACTTGGTGAGCGAGCTAGCCGGTAAGCAGCCCCGAACACCTGCAATCAGCTAAACAGTGCATACCAGTCACCCTCCAAGAGTATACAAAAATGTGAACATTGAGGTGGTCGTCACTGAGCCTCACTTGTAGCTATTTGTATGCATTTTTAAATACAAATGTGTACTTTTTAATGAATTTGTTTCATGGACTGAAGTCTCTGTTTCTGGGATGCATAATATATATGATTTTCAACAACATCACTCATTAGCCCTTTCAATGTATTGGAAAATGTTCCCATTAATTTCATTAGACCAAAATTATTTTTCTTCTATGTGTAATTAACTCTTTGGCCAGATGTTGCCACAGGTTTTTTGAGAAAAAGACAAAAAGAGCTCATAATGAAAGAAAATCATTAAACCAAATTCCTAATTTCCTGCTAATTAATGCATTTCTCATGGATATTTTCAAGGATGGAGAAAATATCAATAGGAGAAAAAGCACATCTGTCATAAGTAAAAAACAAATGAAGTATTTTTCAAAAAAACCTTTAAATATCTAGATAGTATAATCAGGCAGGGAAATGTTCAAGTGTAGTTTAAATGGATTTTATCCTCTTACTTTTTATCATAATATTCCCTAAAGTGTTCTGACACTTTGAACTTCTTATATCTGGCACTCAGAGTTGAAATGTGCTGTGACAGACTGCGCAATTGATTTTGACAGGATTTCTGATTTCACTTGAAAAGGCAAAGACAACTCTGAAAAAGCAAACAAGTCAAAAGAAGGATGATGAGATTAAATAACAGAGATAAGAAAAAACAGCAAAAAGCAGTGTGTAATTACAATGCTTGGAAGGATTAGTGGAAGTGAAATGATGGAAATTGTATATGGACAGGGAGAGCATTTACAATGTGGTTAGCAAGTATCATGAGAAGAACTTGGGTATTAAGGGTAAAGGCAGTTTGCCCAGCTTCCTTATTTTAGGATCTTATTGGAAGATCCTATCATGTAGTAGGAGACAGCTATAACTCAGCACAAATATGTAGACTTGAATCCCTATTATATCCCACCTTCTGCACACAATGGCCCAAAAGAAGAAAAACAAATATTCACTATGCTGTTCCATGGGGACGAGCAGAAGGAACAAATCTCAATGGGGAAGTTTATCCACCCTGCAGCTACTAGATGCATAGAACAGCAAGGGCAGCAGTCTATTAATCTTGGAAGACCAAATCCTTCCTATGCAACCACAAGGTATAGAAAATCTTTCAAGTAAAACAGTAATTTCTGGTTTCTTTACAAGTTCCATAAAAGAGCTCATGCTAAGAAAGCCTCTTGCATGTAGCACAACCAAATTGGGTTGCTCCTCGAACAGAAGACCCATGTTTGTTTCTTCAATGATAGATATTTTGGCTTTTTATATAATTCCAAACACCTGCCATAAATAATCTGGACAATTAGGGTGACTCTTCACAGGCAACGTTGTGGGACTGATACCTCACACTCTCAGCACAGCTATCAGACAACCATTATGCTTTTCAGTTCTCTAAATCTCCAGTTCTTCTCCAGCAGAAAACACAGAATAAAGTGTGGAAATACAAGCAAACCCTCTTAACCAGGTTTAATCTGTATATGCATAAGGTCCTCTTATTGGTAGAGACTATAGGCTGAGATAACAATTTGCTGAAATGCAGTATCAAAATGGACTAGAAACACCAACAGAAGCAAAAATTTATTAAAATATTAATTTTAATATGATAAGGGAAGGTGCTTTACATATAGAAAAGGTGTTCGCCACCTCAGTTTGGTTTCGTGTGGTTGTTGTGACAAAAACAAGATGACACACACTCCACCATAGCTTGTGTCCGTCGGAACCATGGGACAAAGACAAGATGGCAGCTACTTCCTGCATCTGGCTCTCCATACCCACGACAAGGGAAAAAACTATGGGACAAGCCCCTGAGAGCTAAATAGCACACGTTGTGAGGCACTATGACTTGATCATGGGCTCAGTCCCATGTGGCTGCTTCTGGCACTGCTGCTTTTGACTGCTCTGCCCAGCTCCACTCAGCTCCCTTAAGCTGAGCAACTTCAGCTTGGCTCAGCTTGGCTCCTTTTGGCTCTGCTCAGGCTCAGCTGGGCTTGGGCTTGCCTCCGCTGCTTGGTTTCATGTGTTGCTTCCCACACCAGTGCTGATTTTCAGCACATCTTGGCGCTGCACAGCCACTTTTTAACACCATGTCTTAGAGCCACGTCTTGAAGGGACAGGTAGATGAGAGGCAGCAGCAGCAGAGAAGGGGATTTGAAACAAACCCAAATATCTTCCTGCTGAGGAGAGTGGAACAAAATAGCTCACTTCTCCCCATTGAGGGGGGTGTTCACCTTTCCTTCCCCTGTGACAACTGCCCCAGTAATGATCAGAGTGGTATAGAACAGCAACCTAGTCACACTCACATGGCACTAAGCTCCACACCACTTGAAATGCTTAAGTTTTGAAGTAGGAAATAGTTTTATATTTGTGTGTTTTGTTGAAATACTTAAAATCAAACCAGAAAATGTCAGACAGCTTGATCTATCAATTCCATCACCTTAAAAAAGCATCAAATTATGTTCTGCAAAGTAACTATAAGTTACTGCAACTGCAGCATGCCCCAGTGATAGACCCTCGATGCACCAGCCAAGCTCCATGATGCTTCACAATTTAATAGATGTCAACGGGCCAAAAACTTTCAGCAACGCTCAAGTGCTTCTTCTTGAGGCTTTAAAGTGTTCCCTAGTGCATAAACTGTCCATCCAGAAGCCAGAAAGTTCTTCAGCTTCATTTCCAGAGTTTGTCTCAGATGTATTAACAGATCTAAAATTTCTGCTGTCTTAATTCCTTATAAGACAAACCTATAGTAACTACAACAGTTGTTTAAACACAGTTGCTTTGGATTTGTCTTTTATTGGTGCCTTTTAGTTCAAGACAAGTTAGCCCAGTCTGACAAGTCATTTCAGATCAGTAATGAGTATAAAGGATAAGCTGTAGTTTTATACCACATCAAGGCAAAGAGGTGCTGAACATTGGTAGGTACACCTATTCTTCATGATTGTGTACGATAAAGTTCTAGGTTGACATGTTGGAAGGTATTTATATTGCAGATATGAAAGAAGCTCACATGGGAATGTACATACCCAGGACTCAACATGTAAAATGAAGTGCACATTTTGCATCTTGGATTACACAGATTTCACAAGTGATCTCGGTCACTTGTAGGCCACTTCTATGACACTGATCAGCTTCCTGGTATTTTTGTTTGGTGGGAAAATCCCAAGAGTCATGCCTAACTGGGTAATAAGAGATTGAGATATTCAGATTAGAATTTCTCAAAATGAACAGGCTCGATAAATTCGTTTGTGGTATGGGACTTAAAGGACTAGTGTTAGCTTCATGATGCTCAAAAAGTTATTTCTGTTCTCATAAGGACACTCATACTTTCAATGTACACAACGTAAATACAAAACCATTTTAACATTTGGAAGTATAGAATACTTACAAAACTTATTATAGGTGAAATTTATGCACAATCAATCTCCAGCTAATAACCAGTTAATGGGATTAATAATGGGCTACGAATTCTCCTATTTTTCATCAGAAATCTCCCTCACATTGTGAGTTTGCAAAAAATTGTTAAATTGTCCAAATCATAGCAGTTCCATTGCTCAACGGAGACTTAATTTTTCAGATCGCTGAGACTTAACATTTTTTTGTGTTGAGCTCTCAGTGTGGATGGCAGTTTGGGCATTCATACATGCAAATAAAGTGTGTGCAAATATGAACTAATAGACAACCAGCCTGGGGATTTTTAATTTAATGCTCAAATCAAAAATACAATAATAAAATACATATTTTCCATCCAATTTTTTGAAGTTTGCATGTGCCTGCAGGTAAATACATAACAAACTACTGCTGCTGCTTGTATCTGTCATTTAAAAATGAAATGCAAAAGAGTACTGAGAAAACATGACATTGCACTCACAGCCCTGAAAAGCTGTCTGTTGATGAACAGATTAAATTTGCCATCTGGCTTCTGCACCATAGGTGCCTTTGCAAGCCCTTAAAAATCACTTTTGTTTGGACTTGTGAGGAATCCTGTGCACCAGATGGCTTTCTTATTGAACTTGGCTCTCAAGTAGCTGGCCACAAATTAATATGCATTTTTTCAATGCAGTAAAACTGCTTATCATGTTAAATGACTCTAGCTTACCTTTGAAGATTTTTACTTCCTTTTGATAACCAGAGGTTTCCTCTGACATTCAATTTAATGAATGCATTTATGGACTTAGAAAAATTTGGCATCAGAAAATATATGGTAAAAGCAACTGAACGAATCAAATGTGTAAACAGATGTATATTTGCTATGAGCTTCTTACTGAAGCTGTTAATAAGAAAGCTGAAATTCAAAATTGTATTAGACAATATTATGTACAAGAAAATTACTCATTATTTGTAAATGTTTCTGTCCACTCAAAGTGTACTGAAAGTATCATGAGTATTTTTCAAGTATTTTGTATAAATAGAGATAGGAAATACAGACACCACCTGAAGGAAAAGTCTAGCAAAGTAGTTGGAAAATAGAATTGGTCCATGAAGACCATAAAGTCTTTGATTTCCAGGAGTCCAGGTAATCACTGGGAACAATTTCCATCTTTTTGTTATCTGTTGCAATTTGTCTTTATCAGAATGGACACCTACATTTCACATTGACTAATTTACATTGGCGATGGATGCAGTCACTAGTAGTCACATTTTAACCATCTATTTCCACATGCGCATTCCATCAGGATGAATTTAGAATTTGCCTAGTCCAATTATATCTAGATCAGTTTTACTTTTCACTGCTGCTGTATGTTTTATGGCTGCAATGAATACCATGGATATAGGCTTGGGCAAAAAAGTTAGGTTAATTTTATCAGATTAAGTGTCTATTGTTCAGGAATGGGCAAGTCTGTGGAATATGGCACTAAATAGATTGGAAACACATTTCAAAAAGGTGACAGGAATCAGTTTTTTTGTATCCTCTTCCTTGTAGCAACAAGCAACAGCTTTTTAAAAGTAATTACATAAGGCTTAAAGCAAGCTCATTGCATTTTACTGTTGGTAATCACCTGTCTAGTCTGCAAAGCTATGGATGCAAAGTATGCATATATATATATTTATATCTCCAGTGTATAACACAGCCTCGGTGTGCAAACTGTATTCCTGTCTTTTCTCTCACCCACACATAAGGGGTAATTAGTAGTGGGAAGCTGCTCCATCCACTTCAGGTGCCCTACTATTCCCAGAGACATCTTGGCACGACAGATATAAGCAATGCCAATGTTAGTTATCTGTGACTAAAGTTGTTCTTCTCAAAGAGGCTGTAGTGTTTTAGACATATCTACACATCTTAATTTTATATAACCTTTCGGAGAAATTCAACTCACAAATATTCCATTGTCATCCTTCTTTCCCTGTTTTATTTTTAAATTACCACAGATTCTTTCTGTTGCTTCTTAGGCTTACTGCTCCCCATTTCTTTTTCACTGGATTCTGCCTCAGAAGCACTGGATTTTCTATTCCTTATTTTATTTTGTCTTCCTCATTTGGAATTGTGAAAGACAAATGACTTCTGAGTTTCTGCATGTGGAATCATGGAAGATGAATGACATTTGAATTTTTTGAATCCCACCTGACAGAACAAAAACTTTTGGCAAAATATCTTTGCCCAATTTGCCTTCATCTTGTAGTAGGATTTGTTCTGGAGATCTTCTATTCAAAAAAACTCAACCTAACCCCCAAATACTGCCTGAAATGATTATTTGTCAACACCATAAAAATGTAGAATGTGTTTTGCCCTTTTTTTTTTTTTAAATCATAAATGCTCCCAACGGAACACTATCCAAAGACACTTACAGGAACAGCCGATAAGTCATTTTTGTGATAAAGACTAGGCTGTCTCCAGCCATGTTTGAACTAGTGGCAAAACAATTTTTAGATGATAATGGTTCTTTTATTATCAATTTGTGTTGGCAAACTCTGAGATGTTGAAAATCATGAAGTTCTGTTATCACATACAGAATGATCAAATAATTGGGTACATCAAGTTCTTTCCCTCAGGAAGCTCTAATACCCACCTAATAACATACATTATAGGCTTAGAGTTGACTGTATATATTGCCCTGAATGTTGTGTTCATCTTTGCAATCAATGGTAATTCCTAAATAGGGCTATACCAGATTTTTGTAGGAAGCCTGATATAGAAGTGGTTTATAAGTGAAATATCTGTGTCCATCTGCCCTGTCAACTTAAGTAAATGTAAAGTTGTTTCCTTCTACTTTATTAAGAGCAGCACAATGCTGCAGTGCTTCAGGTAAGTAAATAGGAGTCTTTTTTACTAGTGCATTACAAAAAAATACAGTTATGACTTATAGAAAAATGCACTAAAGAGACAAGATGAAAACCTTCTTCATTTTTAACCTTAGCCATTTAATGAGCCAGTAAATGTTCTTCTTTCTCAGATTAAATGCCATCCAAAGGGAGACATAAATTATAGTGAATCTATAGAATATTAAAAAGCTGACTCAAATGCCGGAAGGCAAAGAGAAAATATCCAAAATACCAACAGGATAATCAAGGCCTACAGCAGAATAATGATTAAAAAAATCATATCATAAACACTTTAAAACAACTCAAATCATAAAACAGTTGTGTACCAATTCTTTCCCATGGGAACAAACAAAAAAGGAATTGTTAGAACTTAGAGTTACTAGTATGATCTTAAAATAAGGATTTTGTTTTTACATGACCTTCTCTGGGATTACATTGCAGTTCCACACTGCATTTAATTGCAGTTCCATTACTAAAATAAAAGCAGGCATCCTAAGGATGTTTATTTACAATGTTATTTCCAATTTCCCTGCTCTAAACTATAATACAAGGTTCAAGACTTAATAGGAACAATTACACAATTTTGTGAAGAGCTACAGGATTTCCAGAAGGCAACCATGTGTGGGAGTAGGTGCAGACAACACATGACAGGCGTTGTCTCCTATCTGAGCAGAGAGAAGAAGCACTGTCTTTTCTTATCCCCATAGGCTGTTGGAGGTTTATTCATCTGACACTTGGTGCTGCCTGAAGTACTGACAAGTGGCTCTTGCTCCAGAATCATCTGCCTTGGGGTTAGTTCACCTGTGAATGTCTTGTAGTATTTGAGGAAGCAGTTTCATTATCTCTCTATCTCTCTCAGTCTTGACATATTCCTGGTGAAACTGTTTAGGTATAGGGCATTCAAAGATGAGGGATTATGGAAGGAGTGGGGAGTGGACCTGCTCTGAAAATCTCCACCTCAACCTACAATACATGCTCACTGAGAAGCAAAGAGAGAGGCTGAGCTCTTTCAGTTACCAGAGTTTACAAAGAGAAGAGAGAGCCTCACCTTTCCCACAGTTTCCAATTCCCTCCCTAGCCTGGGAAACACAAGCTGATGAATAACATGGCTGTGGAAGGGAGTCTCCTTGGTGAGCAGATCACAGAGCAATGCAGTGACTAAGGAGTCTAGGGTCCATTCTGTACTTTCATTAGCATGTAGGAGGGCAAGATGGGGCACCTTTGGTTGAAAGCCTCCTCGAAGATGTACTGTTTGTATTGCACACTGTGCACTGCTGGCACCTGCTGGAATGGAACCTGTGCACCAGAAGCAGCACCGCAGAGCATTTCCCACTGATAGGGGACAGTCTTACCCGAGGACAGTCAAAGGGGCATGTCTCATGTCTAAGGGCCCTGCTTTCTGCCACTGCTGACATGTCCACGCCAGTGTTAGCTCAGCTGAGGGAGATAGCATGCATTCTTATTACTGTCTGAGCATTAAGGAAAGGAATAAAGTTATCATTTGTCTTCACTGGTCTCTGGGGGCAGAATACATGCTCAGAGCTATTTCTCCTTTTATCATTCCCAATTCACAGGTTATGTGAGAGCAGCAGGGACCATTGTGGTCACAGTGGATGGGTGGATGTGGTGCTCATAAGGACTTAGCTGATAGGAGCAACTTCCCTCCTTCATTCCCAAATGTGCTTTATGTTTGGATTAATGCAGTCACAAAGGAGATGGATAATGGATGCAGACCAAAGAAGAGTAGCAGATGCTCTTGCCATTTATCCAGCATGCAGGTGATCAGCAGCTCTGAAAGATGTAGAGAACGGGGAGAACAGAAAAGGAACAAGGTAAACTCAGGAAACTGCCCAAGCATAGGCTCTGTGGCTATGTCAATGGCAATGTAACAGTGGCGTCAGTAACTTTTGCCAAGGGTAAAGTTGTTTTGGTCATTGTTCTGGGAGCCAGACCAAAATAAAAGCAAAATAAAATAAAGCAAAATAAAATAAAAGTAAAATAAAATAAAACACAACACCCAAATATTTTTAAAGACGAAGAAAATAAAAAGAGAGAGAGAAGTTCATAGTAGTGAATAAACTAGTAATGATAGCTACAAAGATGAATCCTAGTACTGAGGAGGATTTTGGAGATGACAGATAAAGACATAATAGTAGCTTTGTCATGTCAAATGTCAGAATTTCAGGACTGTGATTAAAACCTTGTTACTCTAGAATTGCTACAAGGAGCCACTGTGGCTTGAAACAAAGGTTGTCAAAGCCTGAAAGGTGGCAGTCAAATAAGATTGCAGTTGAAAGGATACATCTAAGCAAAAACCTTATTAGAGGATATTCAATTAGACCACAGTTATACAGTTACAGAAATCTCTTTTGATTTTCATTGCTGCCAGAAATCTGGAAAAAAAAAAAAGTATGGAGACAGCCAAATTGAAAAAAACTAAGGACAGAAACAGCCAAAGTGATCTTTTATTTGGGTAACTTCATAGGCAGCTATAACAAGAAAGCTGAATTTGCAGATAAAATAGGCATTAAAGCTTTCAGTTGAAATTAAGAACCAAGATATTTTTGAATTCCATACCAAATAGCTTTCAATGTCCTTAGACAAGGAAACAGGTTAAAGAATATGACTCAGTGGAAAAATCCAGGCGTCTATATACAACCAGATTTATAGCTGCTAGATTCACTCTTGGTCAAAGAAATTCAAAATGTGACAACAGCAAGCAGTAGAAATGCAGACAACAGTTTGCCAAGAACAGAAGTTTTGCAAAGGAGATGGAAAATATGTATTTAAAATGATAATTCTGCCTTAGAAAATCCTGGGCATCTATAAGGAAGCAGTAGAGAGTTTTTTAGGAAAAAAAGCAGCAATTAACTTCTTTGGGAAATGCAGAGCAGATGGGTACATAAACAAGGCAGGTCCAGTGCTAGTATAATGTCAGATCATGGAATGTTCAGATTGAAATGCAGTAAAGAGAGGTCAAACGATGGTGAAAAACAGACATAGTACTGAACTCATTAAAGTAACGGAAGTTTAGAATTGACACAATTCTAACATCAATTCTAGTACCTCAAGCCAGTACTCCATAAATCTAGCAGTCAAGAAATATTATTACTTAAAATATACTAACCTTGGCTGGTCTTCTATAATGTGCAACGTAATACCATGTGATGAACTCCAAAGACTGAAAAATGAAATATTTACATTCTGTGCCTGAAATTACTATGGTCTGTGGAAGTATTTATTTAAGAAAAGACAATCTGTCTAATACATAGATATATGTAATATGTTCAAAATAACAAAGAGTCATAATGTGAGTTTATATAGGTTGTATTGTTTATACTAATAAAGAATTTATTATTTATTATTTATACTTTATTACTAATTGCTGAATAGAAAGGAATCAAAGTAGAAATTTATATGAAATGATATTTAAAGTAGCTCGACAGTTTGATGAAAGAACAGAAAGGACAGTGTGATTCAGATTATATATATATTTTTACATGCAAGCTCCAAATGATTCTCCAATCAACCTTTTCTTTTCCTGCTCTGTCTTATGCCTAGGATGAAAAGGAAATTAAGGAGATCACATGAGTCTTCTATAGTCTTTAATTTCAAATTGAATTGAAATTGCTCATTGTAGTGCAGCACCCCAATACCACTTGTAGAATCAAGAGGTAATTCTAAATGTCAGCAATATTAATGGAAAAAATGCTACAATGCTTATATCTCCTTGGGATATTGAGAGCATAGAATGCTCTTGGGAGGGGAAATGAGTTTAAGCAGAGATAATATGTGATTAAGTAAATGTTTAAGAAAGGAAAAAATCATTCTCTCCAAATTCATTCAATAGTTGTTGAAATTAAAATAGGTTAAGTATAAAGATCAGTAAATATTCTGGGTATTGCAGTATTTAGTGTACATACCCAGTTCCTCATACATCTTTGCAGAGTCAACAGGAGACATCTAAATGAGCTAGCAGGAATGGAAAAAGGTTCACCACTGGTGATGCTTCATCAGAGATGTGAAAGCTGTCAGAGACTACTGCCAAAAAGATTCACTCTGAAAACTTCTAAATTAATAGTACAATTTAACTCTAACATGACTGGCATTTAGTACGAATAATGATGATGAAAAACTGGGCCAGAACTAATTTTTTAAGAAAAGGGCTGTATGTCCAGTGGTGCAATCTGAATCATAGGTTCATAGAATGGTTGGGTTGAAAAAGACTTTAAGGGTCGTCTTGTTCCAACTCCCTGTCATAGGCAGACACATTTCCCACTAGACCAGGTTACTCAGAGCCTCTTCCAGTCTGACCTTGAATATTTTCAGGGCTGGGGCATCCATAGCTTCACCGGGCACCCTGTTTGTGTGCCTCACCACCCTCACAGAGAAGAATTTCTTACTAATACCTAAATTTGCTGTCTTTCAGTTTAAAGACATTACTCCCCGTTCTTCCCTTTCTGAAGGTGAACGGTCTGCTAACATCAGGAGTGTCAGATGTTGATGCTTGGGGGCAGCCTGCTCCTTCTCAGCTGTGAGAATGTCTTGCTGGATTTCCTACCATTGCATGTAGACATTGCATGTATGGGCTAACTACACAATTTCAAGTAGCTTATATAGACCAGCGCTGAGCTCTGTGACTTGGCTTTTTCTTTCCTTTATTCCCAGGAGCTGCACTAGACCTTCCTGTAAATGTCATTAGAAGAACTGTGTTAGGGATCAAAAACGGCAGTCAAACAAATAGCTAAGGAACACGACCAGAAAGCTAGCAATATAGTTAAAATGTCAGAGACAAAGATGTACATGAAAGGAATGGAAATCAATCTCCAGTAAACTGAATCAACTTTTCATAACAGTGCAACTTATAATCTTCATGGTACTTTCCTCCTCCTGCTCCAGGAAAACGTTTTGAAGCCTGCACTATCCTAGATTAATGGCTGAATCTATATTATCATTGTTGCACCTCAAAAAATTCAATAGCTGATTAAAAATACTCAAAACTACATTAAGGCAGTGAAGCATTTTGCAGAGCTGCAAATTGGTTTTGTGAGATGCTATGTTTAAGCACATTAGAGGAGCCACATGTGGCCGGAGCATAATTATCTGTATAAAATCCAAGAAGAAATGTACTCAGTATTGTGTACTTGTGAGTAAAGATAGGATTTATAATACAGCTAAGTTTGCCTGAAGCTTCAAATCATATGACACAGTTTAAATACTTTTAAGATTTAAAAGCTCTCAGTTATTCTGGTCTCAATACTCTATACTGTATTTCTTGTCTCATGCTGAAACTCAACTAGAAGATTTCAGGTAAAAACAACCGTGGACAAGAAAAGTCAAAGAGTATCTGTTTGTCTTCATAATGTGAAACTTGCTTACAACAGGTTGGGGAGAAGTCATCTGAGATATTGTTCATCATGCCAAGACCTGAATTGTTATTGTGGAGAAAAACAGTAAGCAAAACACAACATTCAAGGCTGTACTTAAAAATTGTGTTACAGATCTGAAACATAACTCAGATGAAAAAAAGGAAACAGAAATCCATAATAATTCAGGCTGAAGAAACATTGAGAAAGAACAAGGCAAAATAACTGCAAATGGGGTTAAAAATGTGGTTCCAGACCAAGAAGATCATAATCATGCTCAGCCTTTGAGCCTAAGGCCATCTTTAAACAAACACTGTCTCCATAAATGTCTGGTATATATTTCAAAATACTACCATCTTTGCTGTATTCTGAATGATGGGAAAAGAAAGAGTGTTTCAAACAGAGGAGTTAACTAAAAAATTAAATATATTTCTAAATATGGATACATATATATAATGACCTAAATATCAGAAGCAACAAAGTAAATTCTTTCTTTTTCAGGAAATAAGCAAAACCAAACCAAAAATTTTATTTGATATAAAGCACTGGAGAAATTTGGGGTTTGGGTCATAGGCCACAAAAGTATTAGAAAATATTTTCTTTAAAAATGCACGGTGCTTAGCTTTGAGTGGTACATTTGTTTTATAAATTTGGATTAAACTCTTTAGAGTAATAACATATATATATGAAATATAATTCTGAGGAGACTGATAGTTGCCTTCCTCAGAAAACATTCTTCCTTTTTGACATATATAGTTGATATGCTGGAAATAAAGACGGCATTCTTGATCTCCTTGGGTTTCAGTTTGAAATACCAAACAATTTTTTTGTTGTTGTTGCTGTTGTCCTGTTTTATTTTAGCATTTAAAATACTGAAGCAATATGGTGAAAAAAAATTTCATATATCCTTATTTAAAAGGCTAATCGATGTTTATCTGTGTATTTAGAAGTATTGTTCTAAAGTATTGTACAGGTGTTAAATTCATGCTCTTGTTAAATGTTGAGATTTCTGTTTGAAAGTAGCTTGAGGTTTTGCTGTGACCTTTCTGCCAAATTCTGTTTCAACTTTAACAAATGAATATAGCTCAACCTGAGCTATAATTCAATGTGCAGAATGACTCACAGTGGTGTAAAACTGTTTACAGTGACCTGATCTGAATTAATTTTAGAATAATCCCACTCTGCCTGTTGCAGTACAGCCATTTCCTGTCTTGTCAGCCCATACAGGTTTTGCCCCCAGGACAATTAGTGTTTATGCAACTAAAGAGGCAAAGATACATTGACCCCCTTCTTTGTAAGCAAATCTACTTGCTGGTTGGATAAAAAGGAGGCAGGTTAGACAGATTCCATAATGACACAATTTTAATGTACGGAAAGTTTATGCTGGCTTGTGTGGAAAAAGAATCAGGAGGCCTGTCAGTATGTTACTTGGAACCATTCAATGCATGGGTCATAAAAACACAGCACAAGCCACATGCAGGCTTGTTTACAGTCCTCCCAGACCACAAGCTTCCATGTACTTCCAAGATTAGTTGCTGCAGAGATGTCTATACAAACAACAAATTTCTGGTCTTTTTTTTTTTAATAGGAAAATGTTATCACTGGTCAAAATATCTGTCATTTAAAGGTATAAGAGTAGCTCAGTATATTTAGTAAAGTAAGTTCTGAATCCAACGTTGTAGTCTTCCTAAGTCTATTGGTTTTGTGAAGAGTCATCACTTTAAGAGAAAACTTATCCGAAAAGCTGCTTATTTATGTTTTAAGCGTAAAGTGGAAATAAAGAGTCAAACACAAGGCAGATAAATATACTGAAATATTTTCTAGCCTTTTTCACTCTCCCCAGTGTAAAAAGAAAAAAAAAATTCTTTTTTTATTCTTTTGATTCCTGCTCATTGAGTAAACTCATTACTTGCAAGAATGTAAATATTTTTTAAAGAGTTTTCATTCTAGTGAATTCCTTCTTTGATTTAAAGATTTCAGTTCAGTCATTTGGGCACGTAAGCTCCCTCCAAACCTTGATCCATTTGAGCATTGCTACCTGATGCTTTTACTTTCAGGTAGTTAGAGGCTGATTATTTGGATTCACTTAGAGGGATCAAAATCAGTTGACTTATTTATAATTTTCTATCTTAAATTTTTTTGGTTTATTTTTTTTTCTATGACTATTTTTGGCTTTTTTTTTTTTGGTCCTAAAATGTCATTTAAATTGGCAGGACTCTTCAAAACCACCCTCCAATGGTACAGAGGTAATTTTGGCTATTTTCTCAAATATTGTATTCCCAAGATCCTGATGATTTGGAAGCACCCATTTTATCTCAGTGCTTTTTATTTTTCTCATGCTCCATTCAGCAAAATTTGTACTGTTAAATGCCTGGTTGCAAACTTTATTGGGGAAGTTGAATATAGAAGGCCAAATCCTCCATTGTGCGAAGTGTCTGTTTAAATGAAACCCGAAAGTACACTGCACAAAGGTGTGGCTCACTTTATGCACAAAGATTCTTTTTGCTTGTTTGTTTCATGGAATGTAAAAGATTTGTTTTGAACTCGCACTGCTTGTATGACTGTAATCAAAACGAAACATCCAAAAATACTGCAATGGGGCTACTAGTATGGCATGCTACGATAAAGTTGGGTTTGTTTTTTCTTTTTTTTGTGTGTGNCTAGTTTAAAAAAAGACGAGAACGGCAGACGAGCTGAGAGGTTTTTTCCCCCCATACCTGGCGGGTCCTGCGGGGCCGCGCTCTGCATTCTGTACCCACCGCCGCCGAAGGACAGAGCCGGTGACGAGGCCCGTATTTCCCGCAGCGCTTTCTGTACGTGCATGAGCAAATCCCACTGAGCCTTCCTTCCACAAAGTTACCGCGTGTCGGGAATGATGCGTTCTGGCCGGGGAACTGCCTCACGTTCCCACCTTCACCCAGGGATCTGGGTGTTTCCCGGCCCCACACAGACTGTGGGATCTCGGCGCTCTCACGCCGCCAACCGCGGCCTCCGCGGCGTGCGCCCGCCCAGCATCCCGTACGAGGAAGCCGTCTCCACTGCTGGGAATAGGTGGGGAGGTGGGCAGGGCAAGCCCCCTCCGGCCAAGCCCTCATGTGCATTGCCGCACCTATCTATATGCGAGCCGCCGCTCCCCCGGCACTTTTTTTGCCGGGTAACTTTTTCTGCCAGGCTTCGCGCCGCTCGCCGCCACCGAGGGACCACCCAAGGTGGTGGGCTTAGGCTGGCAAACTTTCTGCCCAGATGGGCCAGGGTGGCAGCTTCGTCCTGGCTTTATCTTCGACATCACGGCCGCAGCATCATCCTCCCGCGGGCGCGCCACGCTGAGCGGGGGGCGGTGCGGCGGAGCCCTGCGCTCGTTCCGGCAGCGGGCGCCGCTCCGTTTCGGCCCGCCCCGCACCGGAGAGAGGGCGACAGGCTGTGGCGTGCTCTCCTGCTGCTGCTGCTGCCGCCACCGCCGTCGCTGGAGGAGAAGGATGGAGCCGGGCAAGGAGCCCCGAGTGACCACGGAGGAGAAGCCCAGCGAACCAGAGCAGGCGGTTTCCTTCCAGGCCCGGCTGTGGAAGAACCTGCAGCTGGGGGGCAAGGGCCGGAGCGGCGGCGGGCGGGCAGCAGCCGAGCGCCGCACTGCGGAGCCCCTCGCTCCGGCCGCCGGCGGCAAGGGGGACCTCCAGCCCGGCGGCAAGTGGAGCGGCTTCAAGCGGCGGCGGCAAGTGCTAGACCGCGTCTTTTCGTCCTCCCAGCCCAATCTATGCTGCTCGGCCGCCGAGCCGCTGGAGCCGGCCGGCGAGTCCGGCTCCGCCCTGCGCCGCCTGCGGGAGCACCTGCTCCCCCAAGGCAAGGGGCCGCCGCCCGGCCGCCGCCCGGAGCCCGCCGCCGGCAGTGAGGGGCCGCCGGCTGGCAGGGAGGGCCGCCGGCCCGCCGCGCACCTGTCCCACCAGAAGAGCTCCTCGCTGCCCGGTACCGCCTGTCTGGAGCAGATGCTGCAGGGCTCGCCCGCCGCCGGCAGGATCCAGGACCAGCGGACGGAGGACGGCGACAGCAGCGCGGTGCGTGCCGGCCCGCGTCGCTTCTCTCCGTACACGGCCGAGCGGGGAAGTTGGGCGGGAGGGGTGGTAATCCCTGGGGAGAGGAGAGGAGGTGGGAAGGGAGCTGAGGTAAGGAGAAGTGGGAGGGCGACCGCTGGGGAAGGCAGCTGAGGTGAGGCGAAGGACGGCCACGGCTGAGTCTCAGCCCTCCTCCCGCCGGCTCGCTGCTCAAGAGTGCCCTTCGCCTGAGCGGGGAATGGCTCGAGCCCAGTCCGCATCCCGCGTCGGACCCGGCATTCCCTTAGCATCCCTGACAGGTGGTGCGGCGGGCCCGAGCCGTGGGAGCCCCTCTGCCAGCCGTGCTCCTGCTCCCCTGCAGGGCGGACCTCCCTCAGACCTTCATTGCATAAACCATACAGGGGAGAGGTATCTTGGAGGCTGGAGTCAGGCTTCCGTCTCTACTGGTGTCTGCTGTTAACACACGCGGCACTGCTTTTCCTCAGGTTACCTCGGCTTTTGTCCTTGTTTGGTTATCCAAATTTGATTTACTGTGTCTTTTGATTTCTGCAAGACACGAACGACGACCACTAGTACACATTTAATAGATGGTAGGTAATTATTTGGTAGTTACCCACTGGGTACTGCCTCATGCAACTGTTCAGTCTATGAGACCATCATTCTGGTTTGTTGGGAGAAGGCAGTAAACAAAGCCATAACTCTTCCAACTGTCAGTTTTTAAATTACGTGGTGAAGCTACTGTTGATAGGGGCTGCTGAATCTTGGAGTAAATTTACTGCGAGGAAAGTGCAAAATGTGAGTATTTTTGGATCTTGTGTAATTCTAAGCAGCCATCCACCTTTTGCAGGAGTAACTGAGTAATGCATATTATTATAAATTGTTTCATGTCATAATCAGGGAGAAATGAGTAGCTGAAGTAAAAGGAATGCTCTATGTGTTGTCAAAAATAGGCTGTATAAATGTATTTGGCTGCTGCCAGAGCAGTACCTGTGCTAATGAGGAATGATAGTAGTTCTGCAGTGATTTGGAAATGTACCTTGAGGTCAGTGGTACTTTAATGTCCCTCTGCAGAATTCAAAGGAGTTTGTCTTTACAAATACGGGACCGAGACTTAACTTTATGCCATGGGGTTGCTTTGGTTATAATCACTGGCCTGACTGGAAACTACTGTGGTTATCTCTTGTATAGTGCTTGTAAAGGGTTTAGATCATTGTTTATTGAGGTGGGATTATTGTGACAGGTATCTATAATGTGGGCATTTCCCTGCAGTAGTGAATACCTTCCTCCCCAGACTCCTTGCTCACAAGAATGTATTGTGCATTTTAAGTATTTAAGTACTATTATTGAAGATGACAGGACATTATTCTGCTTTAAAGACTGCAGCATCTAGCAATATGAAAATGTGTGGCTTTCTTCAGAGTTTTTCTGCTGTTGTGTTTAGTAAAGTATTGTAAATGTTTATTTACAAAACGTGTCAAGTGCTTTTTAGTTGTGAGGGCATTACTCTTCTTTAGAACAAGGTACAGTCACAGCATTTGGAAAGATTGGTTTGCTAAATCAAACCAATTTAGGCTTCCTAACACTTGTTTTTAATTAGCAGGATTATGACCGATTCTTCCAAGTGTTTTCTAGTATTAATTTGGGGTGTGCCTGGATACCAGATATGCTGGTTTTGATAATAAAAACAGCTTGTTTGTATGTTAGTGAAGTTTGCACAGCTGCTGATTGTGTTTGTTTCAGAGGGATGATCTGAAATGGAATAGCTTTCCTGCTATTTCATAATAAGGACGTTCACTGCTTTTCTCAACTCTAAAGTATAACTTCACTTGGGTTATTAAATCTAGTTTAATTTCAGCTTCATTTAGTTACAGGATATTTGGAGAAATAAAACTCCAACTATAAAGCATTGTTAATTGTCTTCAAGTATGCCTGGTACTGTTCAGTGATCTGTTAACACAGTAAATACTTTCCACTGTGTGCAGCTGGCATTTCCAATTCAGTGTACCTCAGGAGTCAAGACTTGCAAGCTTGCAGGGTGCACCTCAGGGCAGTAAAGTCCCTGCCTAACCTCAGTCAGGGCCTTTTCACCCCTCTGAGGATTTGGGATTACACATCTGGTAGCATGAGTTTGGAATAACTTGCAGTTTCTGAGTTTTACTTAGAGTACGCGCTGGTTTTAACAGGTGCAGGAAACCAAACTCCAAACAAGCTATTCCTTTTTTCACTGCACCTTCTGGCAGTGGAAAGACAATAAGAAGAGATTATGAGTTAAAATATCAATTTACATACAAAATCACAATAACCACAGCAATATCAGTATATAAAAAGAAAAGTATATAAAAAGTAAAGTATATAAAAAGAAAAGTATATAAAAAGAGGGTGTCCCACCCACTAAAGGACATGTATCACTGGGAACAGAAGAAAAAAGGCTATCCAAAGGCAGTGCCTGGTATGGACTCCAGACTTTGGCAGTATGGCCATGGGAGTTTATGTTCTTGATTTATGTTCTCGTCCCTCCATTGCAGTCTACGTAGATCAAGCAGACCCCTCAGAATCTTGTGCCACGCTGCTGCCTCAGACTGCTCCAACAGTTTGGTTCTGCACAGCCTTCTCTCGTTCTGTCTCCTCTCATTCAGCTCTGCTGGGGTTTGGGCTCTGAGTGGCTCAGCTGACCTTGTCTCTGTGCTGCCTCTTCTCTCTCTCCTTTTTTCTAATTTTCCCTGGAGCAGTAGTCTTGGACTCGGCATTGCTGTCCTTCAGCACCACATCTTAACGCCACAGCTCAGAGGAATGGGAAAGGGACTGGTGGTGGTGAAGAAGGGCTGGGTCCACCTGACTGGTCCCCATACCTTCTTCCTGGAGAGAGACAGGCAAGATGGTGCACTTCCCCTCCTGCTCCTTGACTTTTCCTGCTGGGACCACAGTGATCACAGCAATGATGTAGGTGGTATGGAACAAACAGCATTAAAAGCTCCATTCCTTTTTTTTTTTGTAACCAGGACGCAGCAGCACAGACTTTCAGTGGTGTCTGGATTTTCATTGTCTTTCATTGCAGCTCTACATGTCCAAAGATTAAAAAAAAAGTATATCGGAATCATTAAAATGAGATTAAATTTCCTAAGAGTAAATCAACATAAAATTGCAACTTCTTTTAAAATACACGTAAAATTTTATAGAAATAGAGAACAAACAGATGCTGCTGCCTCCTTTGCATCAAGACTGTTGAATTTTTTATCAAATCTGCACACAATAAGATCCACTACATATTTTAAGGGAGATGGTGGAGACAAAATCCCACAATAAGTCAATTTTTTTGTGCTTTTAAGCTGAAACAATACAGTTACCATCAGTGAAAAGAAGCATAAGTTAGTGGGTGGGAAGTCTTATATTGCAAAATTTTATATTGAAGTTTAATTTTTGGCTTAATCAAGCCATTTAAATTTAATTTGCACTCATTAAAATGTGGTATAGCACTATTGCATTGGGCATGGACAGTCTAACAGAGACCTAGTTTTTTTGGTATTGAATAAAGCTTCTGTTGCATTGAATAGGATTAGTATCTTGGTTTGAGTAGCGCTGCACCAATAGAAATGTAGTCTTGTGCAAACAAAACCTTTTATATTTGAACACTAAACACTAACATAGTTCTCTGCTGAAGACTGAATACTTCTTGGAGCTAGCTGTCTGTGAATATTTTTGGAGAAGGCACTTTAAGTATTTATTGGAAGGAAACTTAGGTTTCTTTTAAACAACAAGTGAAAGTGTAAATGTTTGTTTTTAGGACAAAGAAATGAACAGGTGCAGTTACACATCATCTTTCTTCTAGTTTCCAAAGTCTATGAGACCAGTTTCTGTGGCCAGACTTTTCCTAACTTCCCATATGGCAGCCAATCACTGTCGTGTAGCTGAGAACCACGTGTGTGCTGCATCCTTGAAGCACTGAGATGATGGTGATGGATGCCTCCTGGGGTGTCCCCTGACAGGAGATGACAGCAACACTCCAGAGGAGCAGTACTTCACAATGCTTCCAGTGTCTGAATGTGCTGCCATGGCCCAAGGCAGTGAGGCAAGGGTTTTTCTACTTGTCCCTCTTAATTTTTCTGACTGTGCCAGTTGGAGCATGAATTTATCTGACAGTGCCTGTGCCAGCATGGCCTTTCTGTTTAATGTGAGACATAGCATTGCATGAGAAGTTTTACGTCACTTGTATTTTGTCATAGTAATTTAGTAAAAACCGGGGGGGTGGAAATATCCCTGTTTCTTAAGGTTTGAGTAATAGAGACTCTACAAGTGTTTCAGTGTCTTAATCAAAGAAGGTGGATCTGAGCATATGTCATATTCAATCAACAGTGAACATAAAGAGGGCTCAGGAAGAGGGTTCCTGATTAAGTGAAGTCCAGGCTGCAGTCTGACTGCCACAGTGAGAACTCTTGTGGGCACTTTTCTCCAGTTTGTTTTCTTGCAAGATAACAACAAATCTTACAATGACAAATTTTGTATTTTCATGACCTTTAAAATGTGTCCAGATTGATCCATTACAACCAAAAGAGAGGGTAGGTTCTTAACCCGTTCCCTCAATGTTTCCAGTTCTGTGAGTGGCTGCAGGAATAACTTGGAGGTGTGGGAGACCACTGGGGTTATTTCAGAAGGAAGATGGGGGCTCTCTAGAGCTGCTGCTCAACCTCTAATTTCTTAGCCATAAGAAAGCAAGTTTCTTTAATTTTGTGACACACGGAACTGTTCGTTTCATTAATAAGCAGGGACTGGAAAACAGTTGTTTAGAACATATAATACAGACTGATGAGAGAGGAGATGAAGTGAAAAACTGGAGATGCATCCAGATACAGGGTCTTTCCCATTCTTAAAATAAAAGATAACAGTCAATAAAATTGATGTAAGAGGGTGAAGTGTGTCACAAGAGGAGGACCTGCAGAAAGAGGGGGAGTTTAGCGAGCTGGATTGTATGAGGAGACATTACACTTTTGGGGCAAAGAGCATAATCTTGTACTGAGATACTGGGAAAAAGAAAGAAAACTGTAGTCAGTAGAAAGGAGTACCAGGTGAGCTGGGAGGAAGCCTGAAGAGGAGAGAGGGGAATTTGAATTTAGTGAGGAGTGGGATGCAGAGCCAGTGAAGACCAGACTGGCATAGCATGCATGTTTCTCTGCCTATACGAGAATGACTCTATAATTGGTTTAGAGCTGTTTGAATCAGTGAAGTTACACAAGGGAAAAATTTGATTTGTTTGTTATAATTGGCGTATGTCACAGGTAATTGATCCAGCTAAAGAAGGAAAGAACAAGAAAAGACGAAAGGCTGAAATGTCAATGAAAGGCTACACAGATAATGTCACCCAGGAGGATCTTAATTGCTGCTTTAATTTCACTGAGAAAGATGAAGGTGGTGAGAAAATTTGAAAACTGCTGACTGTCAAGGATTAATTACCTTTTCCTGACACAATGCCAGTACAAAACAGAAAGAGTTGGAGAGAACTAATTGCGCAATTATTTGGAGCATGATTTGAGAGCAACATAATTCTGAAAATTAAGAGGGCAAACAGGAAAATGAGAGAATGCCTGCTTTAGGGTTGTTGCCACTTGACACAGAGGGAATGAGTAGGTGAAAAAATCTTTAGGCTGGGTGAGAAGACCATGGAGCTGGTTAAATTACATAGAAATAGCAACCAGGAGTAAAAAGCTGTTGCTAAAGTTTGTTTCTTATAAGACAGCTGTAGCAGTTGATCAAAGCTATTTGTTTCTCCAAGAGTTTAATTAGACATCTGATTTTGTTAAGGGATATTCTGCATTGCCCGATTTTTCTTGTATTAATCTCTAATAAAAGGTTAATCTTTCAGCAGTTTGAGATGTACTAATCTGTTTCTTGTGGTCTGTCAGCATCTGATGAGACTGTCAGTTTATGGTATTTTAATAGTGTACTTATATTACTGGAAGAAAAATCCAGATATGGAACAATAGAGTTGTAATTAATTATATTCTGAATGACCTCTGCTCAATTAACTAAGTATCTGCAGAGTGTTCAAAGTGAGCTACATGATTTTTCAGAACTGGCTAGTTTGCATTTATCTCGTGAAATATTTAGATATTTTGAAGTGAACTAATAGCAGCTATTGACTTACTGATTATCTATGATCTCATTTAAACTTTAATTCCTCTTCTCCTCACCCTTTGCATTTACTGCTCATGTATAAAGGTGTTTATAGTGGAAATAATTATATTGAAAGTAATAGATCTTTGGAGGATAGGAATTGCTACAGTCCTTGCGCTGAAAGGTCGAAGAAGTGCTTATTTTGTAGCAAGTGACTCTGCTGTGAAGTGTTTAAGTTTCAAGGATTTTGTCTGGATTTCAAGTGACTGTGTCAAAACCCTTACTTCAGTGTACTTCATATGTGTGTTTCATAACCTACTGACCTGTGCTGAACTTTAAAAATTTAAAAATAGAGATACATAAACTTGGTTGTAGCATTAGACTTTCTTTTTCCCCAAGAAATGCTGAGAAATGTTCCTTCCATCTTTTTTTGAGTGTTGAGTGCAGAAAATTAGTCATACCAGTATGACTTATCACCAGTTACTATATTGATGCAGAGAGAAATACTTTCTAGTGTTAAAAAAAAAATAAATTACTAAAACAGTTTTAAAACTGCCACTATGTCATTTAACACCCAGCTTCACAGAAGTTCTAGCTTAACCGGTTTGTCTTGTGTTATGTATAAATGAATAGACCTAAGTGTCNTTTTTTTTTTTTTTTTTTTAATAACTTCTTGGGTATATTTCTGGTCTTGGCAAGATGACTGAGAACTCGCCATTGATATGAAGACATTATTTGCCTTTTCCTCTCTAATCTTACTATATCTATCCTATATTCTTTGATATTACAAGTGTTATCTTCTAGGGAATTTTAAGAGGGTAGCTGTTGGAGTCCAGGGCATCCCTTTGGATGACCTGGGACCTGAGAAAGGGAGTTCGGACCCTAGACAGGGGGGTGTGGAGCCGTTCCAGGGAGGTTGGAGACCTTGGCACAGAGCCCAGAAAGACACCGAGTTTGATTTTAGTCCATGGGAGAAGCTTCCAACACTGAGAGAAGAATTAGAAACCTCAAAAGTGTGAAAGTAGTAGTTTAGTACAGCATGGAGTGAGAAATTTTGTAGTTTAGGAATTCTTAGAATAGAGGTGAATGGGGGACAAGATGGAGAATTTGGGGTGTTGCCCTAGGTCCTTCTCCTTCTTCTTGGTCCTCCATCTTCTGGGGTGGTGATCACACAAAGTAGTCTTAGGCTATTGGATTAGGGTAGAAATGACCCTTGTAGTATAGATATTGCACATTGGTACAAAATAGTAAATAGTGAGCACGTAATTATCTGTATAAGAACCAAGCAACGGCCCATCAGTGGGCAGTCGCGTCGTGTCCCAGCCTCTGTCCGGACCTCGGCTGGGTGCGGAGCAAATTGTGAGATACCAAATAATAAACAGCACACGAGAACTGAAAACAAGACCTTGAAGGACTCAGTTTCTTTCTGCGACGCGGCTCAGGGCTTTTAGAGGGCCAGGGACTTTTAACATCCTTGAATCTCGGCAAGGACAAAGACAAACCCGAGAGGTAGCTATAATGTAAGTACTGAAGCTTTAAAGTTTAAAAAATAAATATTTTCTCTTCCTTGTAAAAGAAGGCAGAATTCCCCCTATTTTTATCTATGGTGGACTTAATTTATCAGCATGACAAATTAGATCACCTTTAGTCCAGTATGGAGATTTTTTAATGGGAAGTTTGTGTTCTGCTCAGTGTACATTCCATTCAGGATATTTTTGTAAGGGTGAACTGATTATCAACCATAGCAAGTGCACCAGAATTGTCTGTATTTTTATATATTGAAGTCTTATGGGGTAGGTGATTGTGCTTGTTTGAAGGTAAAGTAGCAGGAGAAATTAACTCCACACAAATACCATGTGAGAGATTCAAGATGGAGTTACAATTTAATAAGAAAATTACCACAGAGGCAGAAAGTACAGAAACACTGGCTTAAACTGACAAAGTCAGAGTACAACCAGGCCCCTGTTGGTCGGGAGTGGTGGTTGCAGTCCAATTAAACAGTAGTTGTGGGGCTGCTGAAATGACGGTTGTGGTCTTGTCGAAAGCCATCGTCCTGTGGAAATCTGGATTCCCCCTCTGGATGCCCATTAGTGATGGTTGTTCTCCTAGTCCCAAAACCCCAGATTATATATGGTCAGATTCAGGCAGGAATGTTCAGTACCTCCCCAGGGCAGGGAATTCCACAATGGAATGTAATCCTATGAGTCATGGCATGTTTTGGGGAATCCTTGATGACTTAGGTTGGTACAGCTGCCCATTGGGCTGTTGAGCCATTATGGCCTATTGGCAGAGATGACTCCCTAAGGTGGGTGTCCTGAAGACAAAGAAATGCTGTCCTGCTGCACAGAGTTTAACACCCAGTTTGCAGCCTGGCGTCTGGTGTGCACTGAGCAGTTGTTGAAAATGACCCCCCATTAACAGTTCATCAGGAATAATGTAGGGGGACAGTGATTCATGCCTTCCCAGTAAACTAGAGGTTTCATATTTCAAAGGCTTAGGAGCAATGATATACCATTGCTGTCAAAACATTTAGTTTTGAAAGGTTCAGACTCAGTGTGAGATGTGAGATCTGGGGATAAAAGTATTGCAGTACTGGGATTTTTGTTACTAAAGGCACCTCATGCTGCATGGGAGTGACTCTTTTGGTGAGGAGGAAGACGTCTTATCAAGTCAGGTAATTAGTAAGGATGGTGAGCAGTCTTGTTCCTTTGTGCTCTGCTTGGATGTTGCTGATTTGCTTTTGTGTCGACATTGGAGCAAATAAAATATAATCACAGAGTGGATTGTACTGGAAGGACCTGAAGGATCATTTTAGTGGCTTATAAACTGATGGGTGTAAGTACTGTTACATGGATAATTTAACACAAAGGGATTTTTTTTATAATTAGCATACTCTATCTTGTAGTGTATTGAATTAGCAGGATTAGAATGTATCAAGTTGTCCTAGTTTTGGCCAAAGAGAGAGTTAAATTTCTGACAGCTCTTATGAGGGGTTGCAACTTCCAGCCTTGCAGGCACCCCGGGGTGGTTGTGTTATACCATTCATATCATCATGGGGGGGCAGGAGTAAGGGATTTACATTTCTTTGAAGAAGGGGAATGTGACTTTGGGTGGAAGAATAAGGCACAACATGAAGGATTGCTGCCATTTTGTTCTTTTTTTTCCAGAAAGCAAGCACTGAATGCAGTGGTGGGGGAGCTCCAGCTCTAACTGTGGTGCAGTCACATGGGGTTGAACTCAGTGAGCATTTTTCATGTAAATCACCCTCTCCATATAGTGTTGCTATTAGTATTGTTGCTCTTAATGTTTGCTTTCTTAGCACATTTGCTGTTGGCCAGTAAATGGTTATCTCAACCTACTTTTGCCTTTTGCCCCTCTCTTACTGGCTGCATAAGGCTTAGTTTCCAGCTGGGTTTAAACCAATGTTTAACCAAAGAGTTGAGGTAACCTGAGATCTGTTCAGAGCTGGTTGGAAACAATTTTGATCTAAGCATTTTTTGTGTTAGATACAGAGCCCACTGGTTACAATGTTGCTTGGTCTGTGCATGTGGATGTGGTACCTAACTCATATATTCCTGTATGTACTCCTCACAGTGCTCTTTTTCAGAATGGGGAGAAGGGAAGGAATGGCTTTGTTGCTGTACTGTGTGACATGTTGTATGATATAATATAACATCAAGGGCAGTGAGGGTCATTTGGGATGTGTGTTCAGTGCTGCTCTTCTGCCTGGGTCTGGAGTGGTACCTCTATTAATAATTGTACCCAGTTTAAGGGGTGGAACAGGAGAGGATAATGCCCATGGGCCAATTATGATAGAACAAGATGTAAAAACATTCTCTCTAGTGCAGCCAGAGAGAATGGTCTCTGGATCTCTGGTAAAAATTACCCACAGAGATTCAAGGGTGACCCTTGGGTTTCTGGAGTCAGGGATACAAAGGATCCAGCCTGCTATCCCTGACTAAAAATGAGATCCCAGCAGTTTATTGAAGGGGTTTGTGCAGTTTTGGAAGTGATGAACACTAAAGCACAGCTCCTCCTGGCACCCTGACTGCTGGTGCTGGGCAGGATGCTCAAAGGGGAATTCCCTTACATACTTTGTGCCACTGATACTACATGGAGTGAGTAAGTGGATTGCTCTGACCATCCAGTGAGCTCGAACAGGAAATCGCCATTGCTCTGGAATCTTGGAAATTATTATTAACTGGTCCAAAGGTGAAAATTTTGGATTATTATCAGGAGAAAAGGACATGCACTGAGGATGCCCCACCACATAATCAACTACCAGAAAATGAAATTAATATATGCTCTTTTTCATGATGGTTCCTGCTCTGTTTTAAGAGTATATCAAAAATAGAAGCTATGTTATGGAGTCCAACATGGCAAGTCACAGAAGCTATGGAGGGACAAGGTGCATCAAGTCAGGTTGCAGAGCTGAAAGTCATCCAGCTGGCTTTAGATACCACTGGATGAGAGAAATAGCCAGTGCTCTACCTCTACACTGACTTGTGGATGACAGTAAATGCGTTGCAGACGTGGCTGGACCAATGGAAAAAGACTAACTAGTACGACAGAGGTAAACCCATCTGGGCTGATGAATTGTGGTGAGGCGTCATTGGCCAGGTAGAGAAGCTGGCTGTAAAATATTGAGTAGATGCACACTCATCCAGGAGTTGGGCTACTGAAGAACATTTCAAGAGTGGACAGGTGGATTGGGCTGCCAAGATTAAACTGTGTCTCAGGCAGACCTGGACTGGCAGCATAAGGGTGAATTATTTCTTGCATGATGGGCCTCAGGTTAGCAGGGAAGCGTGGCAAAATAGAGAAGGGCTTGTGATCAAGGGGTGGACTTAATAATGTCAGTATGTCCCAGGTTATCCATAACTGTGAAACATTCACTGCAATCATGCAGGCCAAGCAGGTAAAGCTGCTGTAGTATGGGGGGACAATGGTTGAAATATAAATACGAGGAGGCCAGGCAGATTAATTACGTCATACACCATTGCCGTACCTGCCACGGCAATTGTTACATGCTTGGTTTAAAGAACCACTGGGTGGCTGGAGATGTACCCTGTGCCTTCCACCGCCTGGAACATCATCTTGGGGTTTGAAGACCAAGTCCTGTGGTGACATGGCACCCCAGAAAGAACTGACTTGGACAATGAAACTGATTTTAAAACTGTTTCACAGAGACAGCTTGGCCAGAGAGCATGGTATTGAGTGGGTATCATATTCTGGGTCTGCAGCACCCTATGGGAAAGTTGAATGATACAATAGACTTAAAAACCACACTGAAAGCGGTGGGTGGTTGGACCTTCATTTAGCAAAGACAGTCTGATTAGTTAACATCCAAGGCTTTCACTAGAGCTGCCCCTCCCCAGTCAAAACCTCCACATTTTCTAGAAGGGGATAAAGTCTGCCTGGTACATATAAAAATGTGTTAGGAAAAACAGTTTTGATTAGTTCTGCCTCCTATCTGTGGGATTTTTTGTGCTCAGGGACCCAGGTGCTCTTGGCAGATAATCCAGAGGGCCGTGGAAGGACGATGTGTACCCCAAGGAGATTTGATTCTTGGTTGCGAACAGTCTGTAATGTTGAATTGTGTGTGTAGTATTGGTTGCTGAATGACCCTACCACAATATGTCATGTCTATTATGGACAGTATGTGTGAGGGAGATGCTGGAGTGGTTCTTGGAAGATGTTTTTACAATTGATATCTTGCTACCTGCTTCTGACCTTAATTTAGACAATAAATTTGGTTGTTTTTTACAGTACAAACTGAACCCTCTCTAATATTTTCATATTATCATTTAGCAAGAGAAAGCCAGTAAGAATAAAGAACTTTGATTTTTTAAAATTAATACTTACAATTGATTCTGGTGAAATCTACCAGTCTCTACTAAGCTTTGATGCAGAAATTTCTGAACTAGGGTCAGGTTGTGTTCAAATTGAGTGACCTTTTTATGATGTGCCAATGCAACGCAGAGTTCTTTTTGTCTTAGAAAGTTTTAAGTAGACAAGATTTAGTAAGGAAAAGCAATAAACTACAGAGGAAATCCTGACAATAAGTGAGACCAAGATTTCTGACAAAAGAAAGAGCGAAGAAAGAAGGGCAGGAAGGGTAAAAGCAGCATTGGTAGAAACTCAGTAATGTTTGGACAGGGGCCTATGTGTACAGCTTTAGGAGAGCTCTTGCTGGTTGTCCTGAAATATTTGAAGGAGATAGCCGGAAAAAAAAGAAAAATTCCGAAAGTAAAACCAGGTGAAATAAGTTTATGACCTACAGTATCCCTGAACAAGAAACAGAAATCCAGAGGATTTATTTTACCAATGAATGAGACAGCCAATCTGGCCCTGCAGGATTTTTCTGCAGTGTAGGATACGTACATGAAGACAGGAGATTGACTTCCCATCTACCACAATCTGTTGCTGGGGTTGCTGTCCTCACACATTCAGGGTCACCAGATGTTGCATGCCAAAGCTGGGCGTGTCCCAATTTCAGGAACACTGAAATGAAACTCACACCTCGGCTGGTCTAGAAAACTCCTCCTTTAATTCAATTTGACTCCAGTATTTATACATATGTGCAGAGGTCAAGAGATTGGCTGGACAGGTCGCCGCCTCTTCAACCTGGATGGTGGACATCACCATCAATCATTTCTTCTCTCACAGGAGAAGTATGTAAACATTCTAAGAATAGATATTGTTTTCAGAAAGCTGCATGAGAAAGTTCTACAGAAAGACAAAAAGACAGAAAACTCAGGGCAACAACAATCTATTCAAAATCTATGTTCAAGAAATAAATTAATGAATTTATAGAAAAATTTGAGAATGCTTGCTTTTAAATGATGAGAAAAGAAAGAGTCTGTTTTAATACCAAATAGTATAATTTATAACTTAATTCTGGAATATTGATAAAATTGAAACCAAAAATTCTGCAATACCTTTCAGTAGTATGCATCATTAAATCCTGGAAGAAATTTCTGGAAGAAATAAAAGAGATGAGAAATATTTTGCATATTTTTGTACAGATAAATGCAGTCAGAGGATTCCAGACATGACAATGCTTTTGTTGTTAAAAAGTTTAGAATTTTGATATGCAAATAATGTTTCAATATTAGTAAGCAATTAGTACGTGGCCTTTATTGGAGGCACAAACTCGAAACACTTTTCATGTATTTTCTTTTTTTGTTTTTTAAGTCAACACATAGAAAAACAAAAAAAAAAGGAAAACCTGCAAGCTTTAAAAGGGATTTTTTATTAATTCTTACATTAGTATTTTAAATAGAAACCTCAGAAGAACCAAGCAGCAAAATCAAGGATTCAAATGATCCCTTGGTAGTTAGACTTCCATGCGACATTTAGGAGCCTGGAGACTGGAACATTTTTATGAGTAATATAAATAGATATTTGTCATATTGAAAGTTCCTCTTACATTTTCTGGCTGCTTTTATCTGCCTGAATTCCTGTTTCTTTATGTTCATATCTTTCTGAGCTTATTTGAAGGTCACAGCAGATGTTGAGCAGGCAGACCAAAGTAGGAAGTCAGATTGCTGCACAGAATGTGAATGGCAGAGGTTGTGCCTGCTTTGCTTTCAAGACAGACATCACTCAGACAATGCTGGGAGTATATTTGTAAATTTCAGTTCCACAGGCTTAAACTAATATTAGGGATTTTTGCCTACAAGATAAGTGGAAGTATTTACCTTGGCTTTAGACCTGAATGAGAAAAGAAGTGGTGTGTGAAGGAAGAAGCTTTGTTATGAACAAAGTGTGAAAACACAAATACATGTGTGTTTCCAGAAGTATTCTTGGGGCTTTAAGGAAACGTAGGAAGAAAAACCTTTGAAAAAAGTGTAAGTTGTTTTAATGGGTTAGTTGAAGTAATTGCGTGATCTGCTTCTGATGAGAGTCTGTGAGAACTTTTCTGTCAGAATACTCCTCTTCATCATAAGTAATTTAATAATTTAATAACTGTTTTTCTCTTTGGGGTTTAGGGGGTTTTTTTTATTTATTTAAAAAATATTTTTCCCCTTCACTTTTCCTGTCCTGTGGTAAATCTATTTGGTTTGTAGTTTCCAGTAGCATTAAGGCTCCTCTGTTAATAGGTAATGGGTTTCTGTGGGAGGGATGCTAATCCAACATGTTGGGAAATCTGCTGGCAAACTCCCTGAAATCATTTCACCAAGTCTTGTCTTTCTGCTTCAGTTTCTATGATAATACTATACTTTTCTCATAAGTGTTGTGGTGGTTATTATTAAACATCAGTTTCTCCATCGAGTATTTTAGCTTCAACAGTAAGGATTTTGGTGTGGTTTTACCAGCACAAGTACAGCTGCAGGTTCTCTTGGCAGTTTATCCAGATGAGGCTAAAATTAGCTCCACAGTTGAGCTACATTGGTAGCTTGAAGTAAATCTCAGCCATCTGCAGCCACCAAGGTGCATGATACCTAAAACAGACGCTATTTTGGCCAAAATTAGGAGGCAGGATTCTGTTTTTTTGGAAAACTATACAGCTTATGGTTTAAATGATAATAAATGCTGCACTTTGCAGTGTTGCATCATCCAAAAGTGCAGTACAAATTTGCTTTATTAGGTGGAACAGAGTCTCAAAAATAACCATTTTTCCTTAAAGGAGCCAAGTCTTCCACTGTAGAAGTTTTAATGTATGGCTTTGACCTTAGCCTAATATTATGTACATATTTAAACAGATACATAATTTTAATAATAATAATAACTAATAATTTTCCTCATGCATTCTGACTAAGTACTCTTGTACTATTTGAACTTAAAGCTAGGTAACCTAATTACCTATTTGCTAACTAACCTAACCTAGTTCAGATTTATTCCACTGAGAGATTTTTGCATCTTCATGTGAAGATTTTTTTTAAAAATAATTAAACAAGTGTGTATGTACATTCTTATCACAGGACCATCTAGGTTGGAAAAGATCTTTGAAGTCATCAAGTCCAACTTATGACCCAACACCACTTTGTCAACTAGACCTTGACACTAAGCGCCATGTCCAGTCTATCCTTAAATGCCTCCAGAGACAGTGACTCCACCAATTCCCTGGGCAGCCTGTTCCAATGCCCCATCACTCGTTCTGTGAAGAACTTCCTAATGATAAACATTCCCTGGCACAGCTTACAACTGTGTCCTCTTGTCCTATGAGACATGTTTACATGCAGGAGTATGCATAAGGTATTTGTCATTTGTGTATATCACTGCTGCAATAAAAAAAACTTGAGGTGTCACTGCACTGCAGTAACATGGCATTAGGAACTCTGTGTCTCTTCTCAGTGGCAGTTCCATGGTTTTATCAATTATTTTCTTTGCTGCTGTCAGACTGAATCAGAGTATCTTTGGTGCGATCACAAAGGGAAATGGTTTATCACAGAACTGAGGACTGAGGATGCATGCCTGGTGTAATGCCAGGGGAGCAGTGACACATACCACCAAGTGTCTCTGTGTTACACCAAGGCATTTGCTGATGCTGTTGGCTAATTTAGGTTTCACGTGTGTACCGTGTTTGTTTAGCCCTGGTCCTATAAAGGGATTAGCTTAAAGAACCAGGACATTGTGGCAAATCCTTATTCTGTTTGGGATGAAGTGTTCTGTTCACCAGTAACATTTTAATGTATCTCAGGTGTAGTGGAGGAGATGCAAGCAGCATATTTTCCTGATGCGTGAATTAATATATTAAAAATATATTGCTGGGTTGCATTTAGTGGTAAAATAGTGCCTCATCATGGAAATGGAGAAACTGATTAACTTGTTGCCTTTCTGAATGAGGGACAAGTGACACAACTTTAAGATTGCCTAGATTCAGAGGCTCTCTGGACAGTTGCACTCCAAGTGCTGTGGGTAATTGGACATGTAAGTAGAAGGTTGCCTTTTTCTGTGTGTCCCTGAGGAGGTGGTCCTGTGGATGAAGGCGGAGGACTATTGCAGCAGTCTTCTCAAATTAAGCAAAGAGCAAGGTGAAGAGCTTGGCTTTCAGCCTCTCAGAAACTGGACCTTAGGAAGACAAACTGTTAAGTAGGCAGATTTTAAACCCCGTCTTCATATATAGCTAGAAAAAATGAAAACTCTTTCAGCAGTTCTAATATAGTCAGGGCACTCTGAAGCAGATGCTGTTTATTTTACCAGTTAACAAGTATTTGACTTCTGTAGGCAAAATCCAGTGATTGTAGTAATGGCAAGTTTTTCAGACATTGCTCAACTCTCTTGCCTTGTAGCATATTTGAGGGAGATGCAGATCTGTTGGAGCAGTGATACATGTGAATAAACTCTTATTGTTTCAGTTGTATTTAATTGCATCAGTATGCAATTGTTCTGAAAGAAACACCAATGTATTATGTAAGTTATGCTTGTACATACTAATTATCTCTTTCATTAAACTTACTGGAAGCCTGTAAGTAATTCTTTAAGAGTGGTTATAAGTAGCTCTTTTATACTTCCTGTCACTTGAGATTAATATCAATAAAATTAAGTGCTAGTTATTTGTCAAAGGAGGAAAAGTTGTGGATTTCTAGAAAATATTTCCAACATGCTTTTCAGGTGACTCTACAGCATAACACAGCAGAATGTTGCCTAATGATGGAAGAGGAACACAGTACTAATAGTAGTCACTAATTAATAATAGTAGTCACTGTTAATCTTGCTGAAGTGCATGATGCTGGCACTAGAATTGTATTGTTATTTCCATCCTTTCTAGCAAATAAATTATTATATTATTTTGGTTTTGATTTTTAAATTATTTTTATGGTGATTTCAGTGCTTACTTACAAGTGAATGACTGTGCTTTGCTGGCAATGTGTACAGTTTCAGAAATGTCATCCTGTACCTTAATGAGCATTCGTAGCAAATATTGTAAATATCTGTGTCTTTCAGTGCCAACAGTGATGTTTCAGATGAAGTTTTTCCTTAAGTGCCTATTAAAATCCTAAATGACTGCAAGGCTGTGTGTGCCCTCCAGGCAGTGCCAGTTAGCCAGATGTCATAATTGGTTACTCCTATGATGAGAAGCTGTTTGATCCTCTGTGAAAATTGAAAGCAGAATTATAGTCATGGGGTCTTAAGGACTGCTGGCTTTTTCTTCTGTGTTCCTTATTTATATTTAAAAATCAAAATGGCTATAACAGTATCTGAAAGAGATGTAAGAATAGAATTAAATTATCTGAAATAGAAACCACTCAGCAAAGAGATTCTTGAAATCTTAAGTCTGATTAAGGTACAAGATAAATGAATGAAATGTTCATGAAAATTAGGGAAAAGATCTCATGGGACATTCAAAAGCACCTGAAGGAAGAATATATGAAAACAATTTAATCTTGAAAATATGATTACAGATTTTTTAATTTATTTTATGCCTATTCATCTTTTTTCTGTTTGTTTTCTTTTCTCTTTTTTTTTTTTTNTTTTTAACATGGATTCTAACAGAACAAGCGGATTGCTTTCTTCCATTGAATGTTTTGCTGGTAGGTACTATTAAGCAACTATTTGAAGCTCCAGCTGGCATTTTAGATGTGTAAAGAAAGATCTGTGCTTCACCTTACATTTTAATAGGAAATTCATCATGACTAGATTTGCTAGATAGTGAATGTGAACTAATCTAAACACCTTCTGCCTGTTTCATTGCTGCAGATTTCCTCTGAAGGTTTTGGTCAGTTTTTTAAGTCTTTGCATTCTTTTCCAGGTTGGAATATATTCCGTGTTTAATTGCAGTATTAGTGGTCTCATGTGAATCGTCCTGTACCTGGATACATATTTGCTGAGCAAGATTTGTACTGGTAGCATCCAGTCACAAATTCACGTTGTTAGATTAAAGGACTTTCAGTCTGAAATTCTCTCTCATTCCTTTCAAACCTGGTTATTTTTTTTGGGCCCTAGAGTGCCATGCTGTCTTATTCCCTAATACCAATTTTCCAACATGCCATCTTCCATTTACACTGCAATTATCATGGCTTTTATCCTTGTTTTTTGAAGGTGGTAGAGCTGGAGCCAAAGCAAAGTGGGGTTAATCCCAGAAAGTTTTGGGTTTTGATGACTGTGGATTTTTGCAGGATGTTCTGGAGGTGTGTGTTCATTTTGGTTTGACTTTACCTTTTCCCATGGAAGACTGACATTAGTCAGTATTTCAGTCTTAATATAGTGTTTCTAGCATCATTTTTCCCCCCTCCTTCTTCAGGTTATTTTTATGGGGGGGTGACATTTTACTATTATTACTATTTTTAAAATAATTTTATTAGGTGAGTATAGGAAATCCAAATCTGTGCTTGTGATAGCTACCCATTCTCATTTCCTATAAAGCAGACACTACTTCTTGTTTGGCCAGTTGTTGGTTACTGATCCAGTTTTGCTCACCTTTTTCTCTGTAGAGGGAGATTTAACCTGTAAAAGTCATGGTGAGGCCTTATTAGTCTTTGTTACAGTCTCTGATGAATTATGAAAAAAAACCAAACCTGTGACATGGAAATAGTCTGTGAAGAATTGCAATAGATTTGTCAGAATGTGCTCCACATGTTATGGTAGAGTTCATAATTTGATGTTGATGGCCTGTAACAATTTCTGCTGTGACTGTAAAAATGTATTCTCATTAGAGAATGCAACTAATATAAGGTTTGTAAGATAATGTGGTTTATTCCAATGGTATTTTTGTCCAGGAGCAAATGACTGCAGAAACAGTTAAATACATCAGTTGTTAAAGAAAAAATTATATGAGAAATAGGGCTGACAAAGGCAAAACGTTGACTTGCAGTTCTCCTGATGTATATTATTCAAATAAGAATGAAAGAAACTTAGTGGCTTCATATAATAAATCTGATATGTTTAAGTACAGCATATGGCTGCAGACTGAACAGAAGTCCATAACTGATGCTCTTGCTGGCATGTATCTGGTAATATTGTTGAAGCATATCAGAAAAGGAATCAGGAATGCTAGGGACATCTATTGAAAATGCCTCTGAAATGTGTGATTTTAAAATGGGACGTGTAATCCTCTCCCTGCACATCAAGGTGTCATGTCTTGCAGTGCTCTCAGCTGTGCTTGAGTGTGCAGCTGGCACACTGAAGATGTCCTGAGCCAGCCTGGTGAACCTATGTGAGCAGGAGGCCTGCAGTGTCAGGAGAGAGGAGGCAGGAGGCAGGGCAGAGGAAGTGCACAGGAGAGCTCTGTTACCCTACTCTGGATGTTAGTGAGTTTGTGTTGAGGGCATGAATGGGAAATTTGGGGCAGAAACCTGGCCTTCTCCTTTTGTGATAGTGGCAGCATTACTGGAGGCTGATAGAATACTGCACAATTATAGCTACAGTTTTTTTTCCTGCTAATTATCATTCAAGCTCATGTTAAGATAGTCATGCACAAAAATTAGAATTTTTTTAGCATCACTGAACAGAAATATTTCTACTACAGTTCTTCAGGGCATTCCGTCCAATGCTTTCTAATACTTTATGATCTAGAGATAAATCTATTTGTAGTTAATAAAATGGGCATGTGACACATTGCAGAAAGGCATAGATAGCATCTTGAAAAATTTTATAAACTAAACTCATTTAAACAAAGGACAGTTTTTAAGTACTGTCAAAATTGGTTGTATACCAAGTAATGAGAAATGCAAGTCTCATCTCTGTAAAAGCAGAACCATATTTTGGAAAGGAGAAGCTATAAAAGGGACCTTGAAGTCATAGTTAGAAAGCAATTCTGCAAGAGAACCTAATATGACATTGCAGAAAAATCATCTACAGTGATCTCCAAATCTACAAAACTGAATAAATATCCTGGCTGTGAGGAGAGTTGATTTCACCAGTGAGTAAGAAGTGGCTGAGAAGGACATCAGAAAACTGCACACACTGTCTGCATTTTTAGGAAGATGTTGAAAAATAAAGTCGTGGATTGTCATACAGTTTGCAAATGAAGAAAATGGTGATCAGAGAAAACCTGAGATCGGTATGTTCAATTTACCAAAACAAAGGTGGAGGATGATTATTATCCAGGAGAACACATAGGGCTTTTCAGTGGGTTTATCCCTGCAAGATTGCTAATGGTGGGAAGCGGACGGTATCTTGTTTGCTTCTGCACCCCTATATAAATCTTCAGGCGCATCAATCAAATGTCTTTGGTTCTTTATATGGAGAAAGGTGCATCTGACTTACTTTTATTAGGTTGATTAGCTTTGAGATCAATGTATCAAGGTGCACACCAGACTTGCTATCTCTTTGCACCTCAAGACGTTTTGCCCAAGCAAAGTCATGGACAGTGGCAGGTCAAAATACTTCCATGTGCTGGAGAGCAGCCAATGTGTGTGATTTCTTAGTCTTGTGAAGTCTCAAGATCTGAAATTGCTGGATCAGTGGAAACTTGCATAGGTTCAGTGTTACCAGGGGCTGGGGCATGACAGGGAGTATGATATATCTGCTCAATACTGTGCTCTCTGGCCCAGGCGTCTGTCAGGTTATTTTTGAAATGAGTCCTGTAGTCCAAGTCAGTTCTTTCAGGGGTGCCATGTCACTGCAGGATTTGCTTTGCAAGGCCCAAGATGGCGTTCCAAGCAGTGGCATGAGGCACGGGATACATCTCCAACGATCCAGTGGCTTTTTACACAAATGTTAGCACATAGCTATTACCTTGGTGCATTTGTGGGAGTGTGATGTAAATAATTGCCAGGCCTCCTCATATTTATATTTTGATCATCATCCACCATACCATAGAGGCTTTACCCATTTGGCCTGCTTGATTGCTGTGAGTGTTTCACAGTTATGGATCACCTGGGAAATAATGTCCATGTTTAAGTCCATGTCTCAATCACGAGCCCATCTGTATGTTGCATCTCTTGCTGGATTATCTGAGGTGTTAAGGGCCCATTAAGCCAGAAATAACTCATCCAGTATGGCAGGAACCATCACTCAAGAAAGCTTTTCATTTTCTGGTAACTGGTTAAATGGTGGGCAGGTCCTCTTCAGCATGTATCATCTTCTTCTTGTCTGGTAGTCAGATGGTCTGAGATTTTCTCCTTTGGGCCAGTTCGTGATGAGTTCCAGGATCCTTGGGCAATTGGGTTTTCCTGTTTGAGCTTGCTATCTGATCAGTGCGATCTACTTGCTGTGGCATGGTGTGTGTAATGGACTGTCCCTTTGGACTTGTGGTTCCTTTGGACCCTGCTGGCAGTCGGGGTGCCAGGAAGAGCTGTGCTTTGGTGCCCATCACTTCTGAGGCGGCTTGAAATGCTTCAGTAAACTGCAGGGATCTCATTTTTTTGTTGGAGTGCAGCAGGCCTTGGATCCTTTCTGTCTGTGACTCCAGATGGTAATCTATTGTCCTCTTCCCAATCCACTTATCAATGCCCACATCCTGGGAGAGGAATCCCAGTTTCTTGGCTTCACTACCATTTAGTTTCATATTGTGGCCCATGCTATGCCAGCATTGGAGCAGCCAGGTCAGCAGGGGCTCACCCGACTGAAATCTTGAGCCTCTCGCAGCTGGCTGGGGGCTAAGAATTAGGTGATTATCTTTGGCCCTGCCTCCTGTTGTGAGGGCTCTACTTCTTCATCCCTCACTAAGTGAACTTATTTTGTCTTGCATTTCTTCTTCTGTAGAGAGGCATCTGCTATTGGCATGGGTTGTTTCTGTTGTTCAGCTGCAGTTTGAGTGGTCACAGTGCATCTTTCTCTGCTTTTCTCCTGTTCCCAGTAAGGGGGGGCTGTCTAGTACTAAGCAGTGTTCAATAAATAGTAGCCATGGTCCAGGCACACTGTAGAACTTTCCTGCTCTCTGGAGCTGCCACACCATTTTTCTTTCAAATATTCTGCCACTTTAACAGGGTCCTGTGGTTATTCAGGGGTGAACTTCAAACCACTGGAGAATAATAGTACTTTAAAACATGGCCCATTTTTTCTCCTACCTTCCATTGCACTCATAACCCTTGGGCCAGATCTCTGGATAATCTTCCTAGAAATCTTTCTTGACTCTGAACATGATGTAGACAGCTCTGAGGAGACCTGGCAGACTTAGGGACAAGAACATTCTTTCACATACAGAGGGACTTCAGAATTCTTAAAAGCTCTTGTAACAGGCCTGAAAGAGGAAGTTGGAGTGAAAGGCCAGGGAAAATAATCCTACCCTGTCTCCCCCTTACTGATTTGTAAGGTTATTAGTGGACTCCCAAAGATAGCAGCTGAGGTAAGCACAGGAGAGGAGCACTGAACATGCATCCCAAATGACCCTCATTGCCCTCAATGTTACCATGTCATAAACTGATATCCTGCAGTACATCAACAAAGCTATCCTGATCTCTCTCCCATTCTGAAAAATAACAACACATACTGCAAATATGGGAATATATACAGGTTGGTGTACCACAGCCAAGCAACAATGTCACCAGTGGCTCCATACCTAATGCAACAAATGCCTAGATCAAATTAATTTTCAGTCTGGTCTGGGCAGATCTGCTGTTATTGCAGCCCTTTGTGCCCCACATTATGCACTGCATAAGTCTGCTGTGATTTAGGAATGGCATTCCTGATTTAGTGTTCCCACTGAGACTCTCCAAACCGTGTTCTACACACTCAATTCTCCTCCCCCTACTCACATTAGGTCTGCTTCCAGACAGACTTTAGAGATGAATTAGAGCGAGAGAAATCAATGAGCCTCTTTAGAGCAAAGCCCTGCTGCTGTGTGTGCTGCAGGATGGAAAGGACTCTCCAGCTGTTCCTGTGCATGGTAGGCTTCATCACTGTCCATGGCCCTGGTGTGTCTCAGTCTGGCAGCAATCACCTGAGCTGCAGGGCGGTTCTGCATGATTTTTGGTTTACTGTGTCCTCACCTTAAAATAATCTGTATGTTTGAGCAGGGCTGATACATGTGTCAGTGGCACCAGTGCTGTTTGCATCCAGGACTGGAGACAGATTGGGTAGCACTGCTGGTCTCTATGCAGTGTTTCCTAGTTGAAAAGAAGGGAACATATTTTAATTTAAATATCAGTTTTAGTCAATTCACTGTTTCATAATGAACCTCCAGGACAGCTAATTAGTAGAGACAGTGTTTTAATCAAGGTCATGTTGCTTTTAGCATAATGTGAAGCACACATAAGATTTTTAGTTTTACATCACTGCTTTTCCCAGAATAGTAGCACTTGTTTTGTTAAGAGGCTTTACTGATCCCCTAGGAATTAAGATAGCTTACAGTTTAGCTAGAGACTATAAACATATCAAAACTTTGATATGGTTATAGACTCTTGATATCAAAACCTTTATTCTCAAACCTTGTTTTCTTTCATTAAGTGTAAGTCCCCAGTGTGCAAAGGGAAATCAAGATGAATTCAATGTTACTGTTTCTGCATTTTTGTATATTAATTTAGGGGAAATATTTGGAGAATATATGAAGGTTAATAACTAGAAGTTCTGAAGGCATACAAAATCTTATCTTGTAAGGTGATTTTAATTTTATGTGGACTGGCATTTAGCTGCAGCACTTGAAAGAAATATTTTGCTTTTACTAAATTGTAGCTAACACCATAAAGGGGTTGTATCCAGTATAACACATCACCAGTATTCAGTTGTTCCCAAACTACTGACTTCTCTGTATTCTTGCTGGCAGAAGCCCTGATTGCAGGTTGTGTGCACTTAGCTGCAGATGTACTGTGTAAATGAGGAGCAAACATTTTTATGGTGGGCTGATGAGGCAATTTTGCCTGAGGCTGAGAGCTCTTTAGCTCTTTTAAGAAAGCTAACAGGTCGTGATTGAAAATACAGAATCACTTCCAAGGGTAAGTTTGTGTTGAGGTAGGTCAAACACTGGGTTAACAGATGAATTTTAGGTTCAGCCAAGGGTCTCCTCTGTGTGTTGAATATTGCAATACTCTTTCCTGCACTGCATGGTTCTTGCACTGTAATTTGCCTAAAAATTTAATAACTACTGACTGAAAGTCTTACTCTAGGTCTAGTTCATACTGAGGACTAATAAAGAGATGGAATTTGCAAAGATAAATGAAAATTTGTTCTGAACATGGAAATATAGCAGTCTGTTTCTCAAGAGGATAGGGTTTTCTTGATGTCTTCGGTGATTTAAAGTATCTTTTAACGAGTAATTTAACTTTCTACTCTCTGAAATTGCACAAATTCTGTACTACCGAATTTTATTATTCATCTCACCTTCAACTGAAATTGTTATTCGAGAAGCTCAGCTCCCACTAAAAAAAGAAAGAAAGTAACCAGACTGCTAAATGAATAAATAAAATTTACATGACTTGAGGTTTGTGTTATCCTACTAAATAATTCTGTGGACACGATTTTTTTTTTTTTTTAATTATCAGTTTCTATTGATGTTCTTGGTTGCAGTCAGTGTATGTTATCAAGAACTTGTAGAAAACTGAGGAATTTTCCAAGCAGGAATGAGACCTACCTTAAACATAAACATATGAACAGACGTGGTAAACACATCCTTTCCTACCTGACACGAAACTTGAGTCCAAAGTACAGGGGAGACCTCCCAGGGCCATTCAAGAAAGGAAATTTCACTTTGTGAAAAAAGCCTGGCAGAAGTTCATTTACTTTGATTTTTTTTTCTAGCTGTTTATATTTTTGAAGTATTTTGGTCTAGAAGCATTGAGCATTTTTTGTGCTTGAATCCATTTTCTCCAAAACAAAATTTGCTTCCACAGGTCATCAGCAGCTGCCTTGGTGTCTACGGCAGCTGAAGAAACTGGGGACTGAGCATCAAATCTCTGTCTCAGCAGCTTGTCAGTCTATCTGATTTATGCTGCCTGAAAGTTGGAGCAGAGTCTTTTCCAGGCATGTTTATGTTCTACTCATTCAATTGTTTCCATGAAAAATTATGTTCTACAAACAATTTTATTTTTCCCCCCAGACTTTGGCAATCCTCGGTACCATGACTGAGAGCTACGAGCCAGTTTTTAATTTCTTTAAGTTGTTTTGTATCCATCTGTTTTGTTGGTTAATTTCTTTGTCTCTGCTTTGTTTTGCTGGGCTTTTAAAAAAGATTTTAATTTTTGTTGCACAGCTGCATGATAAGTTACCTGTCTTTTTTCAGAACCTTCTGCCAGACTTGCCTCAGATTTAAGAGAGGAATATGTAAGGAGCATCATGTATTGCTTTTTACCAGGAAGATGTTAGGACAACAAAGCTTTTTGATGTTCCTACCCACTTTTGCAAGGAGCTCAGGAAGAGACAATCTTTTGGAAGTGTTCCTCTAGAAAGTAATTATAGTCCTTGGTTAATCAGTGTTTTTATGAAAGAAAGTACAAGAAAAGTAACAGCTTTGTTGGGGAGTGGTTGGCTCGCTTTGAGGTCATTATGTGCTAGTAGTAAATCATTACTCACCTCTGGGGAAAGGAAGAGCCATTCTAAACCACCTTTTAAAACAAACAAGAATGTCAAGCCTCTTCTGTCCCTGTTCATATTTAAGCAGATTCTGCCACATCTGTGAGGTGAGGAAAGACTAAATATGACTTTGAGAATTTTTCTTCTGCCTGGTGATACCTATTTTGTGGCTGTTAGTCCACTTGGTGAACCATCTTCATCTCCAGCCCACACACAGAGACACTAGTGCACAGAGAAACATTCATCCCAGAGAGACATTCACAGCCTTTTCATCCTGATCAGCTTTTGTCATATAGTTAAAACTTTAAAAAAATTGCTTCAAGATTCAGAGCTGTGTACTCAGTAAGGAAAAGTTTGACTAACATATTTAGAAGATGGGAAATGAGAGCTCTGTATAGCAATAACTGTATTGTTGAGCAACAAGTTTTGAAGGCAGTCCAACTTTTTCAGTTTCCATACTGTAACCATAACCTTCCATAACCTGCTGTTTCTTTTCTCCTTATAAGGGTGGAGTGATTCTTTTAAAAGTCATTAGGCTGCTTGCATAACTGCAGTTTCAGTTTGCTTATTACACTTTTTACATAGGCTCAAAACTCCAAGACATGGAAGGTATTCAACCTAAGTAGATTATCTGAGCAACCGGTACAGGTTTTCTTCAGGAAATAGTATTGTCTGTTATATACTATTTATTATTGTCTGTTTATTTATTTATTAATTGCTTTCTGGAAAAGTATTCTCTTCAGACATTCATCTGCTGGTTGACAGTCACTTTTCTATATTGTAAGCCTACAGGAGTCTTGCTGTGAGGAGAGGCTCATGACTCCTGATTCTTTCTGGACACATAGATCAAATAAGCGTGATTTATATAAGTAATATCCTCATTGGTACAAAGGAAAGTAATACAGTACTGTGCTTGTAAAATGACTTTTGATAGCACAGGTTTTATAGCATTTTCTAAGAGCTGTCAAATGTTGCTGTTTAATAATGAGACTCTGCAGTATCACTGGTGTTTTTGTTGTTTCAGCATTGCTATCTGAGTTATTTTATGCAGTAATTGAAATGTAATACACTAAGCATCAAGTATTATTTGTAAAGATAAAAAATGTTAAAATGAAACATCTATGGGCACGTATTAGGAGTATCAATTTTAATAAGTCAATTTATTTTTATTTTCTGGCAACATTTTTCTATGCTTCTAATGAAATGCTTAGGTATATTTATCAGAAGTATTTTGATAGCTGGTAACTGTGCGCGGAGATGCCAGTATGGTAAAATACAGCATGTTATGCAACTGTGCAGCTGATTTTTATAGAATTTAAAAGACTAAAACATAGTAATAATTTCAGTTAAGCCTTCAAAAATGGGTTGTAATGTCTTTAGGTACAAGGTCTTGTGTTTATATTTTTTGCTTGTGGTATCATGTCATACTTCCTAAAGACATACTAAGTGGTTGGAAATGAGCTGGTAGTATTAAGATTGATGGTTTTTTATAAATCCTTTCTTTATCTGTTTTAAAAAGGGCGATAGGGAAGCAATTGAGAAAAGGAACTCAGGAAGAGAGTGATGGACAAGGTTAAAGTAGTTTAATGCTGACATGGAGAATATATTATTTTCCTACCTTGTTGCAGAGTTCCTAGAAGGTGCTAAAATTGAAGTGCTTGGACTATGATTTGCACTGGTGACCCAGGGTTCATTCTTCCAGGAAATTTCTATCAATAAAACATTAATATTTTGATTTTTCCCAGGATTTCTCTGGCAATAAAATAACATGGTGGAAAAAGGTTACCATTTGTGCATGGAATAATACGGATCAGGAAGTAAATCTGAAAGAGTAAATTTGAACAGGCATTTTATTTTGGCCATTCCTTGCTTTGAGAGATTTATGTAACATTGAAGTCTTGATAGGTATCTGATAATTTTGACAGGAATATCTAGCAGTATACTTTTACCTGCTTTTTTTTGAGTTTAATGTCTTCAGCTAACTATTCCTGATGGACTTTTTTTTTTTAAAGTTAGTTAGAGTGAGTAATGCAATTTTTTCTACTCTTGGCTGTAGGAAATTATTACCTTTTATTGGATTATAGAGGCAATTTTATGTCATTCTCTTATTAGTACACACAATGGCATGAATTAAAGTAGTTCTTAGTACCAATTTAAAGGCTTATTTCTTTGAAATAGGAGACCTCACAAATTGAGGAAAATGTATGTATTTCGGATGTGCTGCATTTTATCTGGTAAAGCACAGTTCCTAGAAAATGCTTTGCAGTAAGAGTGTTGCAAGTACATTAAGAGGTGTAGAAAGCTCCTAAAGGCATCTGTAGAAATCTGTTTGGTTAAGGCAATAATTTTCCAGTACCATTATCTCAATATGTAATAGTTGGCTGTGGTATGATCCCAAAAGATTTGAGCTATGCTTTCTACTTTATTAAAAGGATGTATATTCTCCAAAGTTGTTTGGCTACTGAATGCTGTCCAGCTCAACCTTTGATTTCTGTTTTCACTGGGAAAATACCTGGATTTTTGTAACTGGTGATGGCTTTCTGGCATTATCATTCTGTTCTGTGACATCAAACTTCTATATCCTTTAGAAAAATACATTGGGTTTTTTTCTAGTATTTCTTAGTTCTGCATCCCCCTGCATAATAGATTATGAATATTAAATTTTAGTTGACATTAATAATTCAACCATTATGTGAATTGTAGGTATCATGGTTGTAAGTGATAATCTTACACCTTCTTGCAGCATAGATACTCAGTTGTCACACCCATCTTCTAGTTAAACTCACAGCATTTCTGACAGTGCATTATATGCCTTTCTTCCCTAATAAATGGGACTGGTTTTATTTTCAAAAATGTTTCAGTTATCCCCAAAACTGCTACAAAGGACTACTGTACTGCTGCTTCTCAAGTTATTTGTTTTTTTTTCCCCTTGGTGTTAAAGTTCAGTGCTGCATCCTCTAGTACTAGAAAGAGTGCTTCTTTGTGTAAAATTAGTTTTTCTGGAGAGAGGAGAAGGTGTGGCCCTGTCTGTAATAGAAGGGTTAGAATGTATGGAGCTCACAGTTGGCAATGGAAAAATTAAGAGTTTCTGGAATCAAGGGGTAAACAAATAATGATGATGTCAACATAAGAGTCTCCTGTAGACCTCCTGGCCAGGATGAATTATGAATTATTACTGATGAATTATTCTTTGAGAAACTAAGGGACACTTCCAAGTCAACTGCCCTTGTCCTTATGGGGGATTTTAACTTGGCAGGAGTTAATTGAGTACCACATAGCTGGTACAACCCAGGTCAGAGGATTCCTAAAAAACCTGTAATAGAGCCTCATGGAACAGATCCTTAGGGAGCCTACTTGGAACGTTGCCCTTTTTGATCTACTGCTCAACAGCAGTGTGAATGTCATGAGTGAAATGGAGATTGGCAGCTGTCTTGACCACAGGGACCACAAAGTGATCGAGTTTAAAATCTCTGTTAATAGGAGGAAAAGTGCCACCAAAACCGCAACTCTGGATATGGGGAGAGCAGACTTCAGGCTGCTCAGGGAATTAATAAGATCCCCCGGGAGAGTGTTTTTGTAGGTGCTGGGATCCATCAGTGCTAGTTGTTCCTTAAATATTACCTCCAAAGGGCACAGGAACAGCAATTCCCAAATATTTACAGTCAAGCAGGAAGAACAGAGAGCCAGCTTGGCTGAACAGGAGTCTTGTCTTGTAAATAAGGCAAGAAAGGGAGATATAGGCCCAGTGGAAGCAAGGTCAGGTGACATGGGAAGAATACAAAGATGCTGTTTGCAACTCTAGGAAGAAAATCTGTGTGGTCAAAGCTCAGTTGGAGCTGAAGCTGTCCAGAACTGTGGGGGACAGTAAAAAGGCTTTTTCGAGTATACTGTCAATAAGCAGAATATAAAATAGCATTGACTTGTTACAGGATGACGATGGTCACCTCACAAACAGGGACATGGGCAAAGCAGAGGTGTTTAATGCAGTCTTTGTCTCCATCTTCAACACAAATGATGAAACAAGAGGGTCTCTGCCCTGACCTAAAGGATCATGTCTATGATAATGATCAATTCTTGGTTGACCCTGGAAATATGTGGGATCTGCTATTCCAGCTGAATCCTTACAAATTTATGGGCCTGATGGGATTAATCCAGGAATCCTTAAAGAATTAGCTGATAGCACTGCAGAACCTCAATTGATGATTAATGACTGGACTTGGAAATCTGGAGAGGGTCCCAGCTGACTGGAAGCTGGTCAATGTTGTCCTGATTTCCAAGAAAGACAAGAAGAACCCCAGAAACTACAGGCCTGTCAGTCTCACTTTAGTGCCTGGTAAAGTTATTGAGAGGATTATTCTGGGAGATACTGAAATATACCAGAAAGACAATGCAGTCATCAGTCAGAGTCAGCACAGCTTCATGAGTGGAAAGTCCTGCTTATCAAACCTGATTTCTTTTTATGATGAAGAAACCCACCTTATGGGTTCCCTTGATCAAGGGAAGCCAGTGGATGCACTCTTTCTGGATTTCAGAAAATCTTTCAATAGTGTCTCTCCCAGTACCCCTATGGAAAAAATGTGCAGCACACAGCAGGATAAACACATGGGGTGGGTGAGCAACTGGCTCAAACACAAAGGGAGATAGTAAATGGGGTGACATCAGACTGGTGACCAGTCATCGCAGGGCTTGCACATGGCTCCATTCTTGGCCCTGTGTTCTTCAGCACCTTCATAAACAATCTGAATGCAGGATTGGAAGGGATACTAAGCAAGTTCCCAAATGATGTAAGACTGGGAGGAGCTGTTGACTCTGTCAAAGGCAAGGAGGCCCTGCAGAGAGCCCTCAGCAAATTACCGTGCTGACCAATCATCAACCATATGAAATTCAGCGAGGGAAAGTGCCAGATTCTGCACTGGGGTGGGGCAACTCTGCATATATGGACAGACTGGAAATGAGATGCTGGAAAGCAGTGCCATGGAAAGGGACCTGGGTGTGCTGGTCAGTGGCAGGTTGAACATGAGCCAGCAGTGCCCTGGAAGCCAGGAGGGCCAACCCTCTCCTGGGGGGTATCATGCCCAGCTGGGCAAGGGATGGGATTGTCCTACTGTGCTCTGAGCTGGGGCAGCCTCACCTTGAGTGCTGGGGACAATTCTGGGTGCCACAATATAAGAAAGATAAAAAGCTATTAGAGAATGTCCAAAGGAAGGCAATGAAGATGGTGAATCGCCTTGAGGGGAAGCTGTATGAGGAGCAGCTGAGGTCACTTGGTTTGCTTAGCCTGGAGAAAAAGAAACAGTTACAATTTCCTTCTTTGCGGACAAGGATGTGCAGGCACTGATCTTTTCTCTCTGGTGACAAGTGACAGGACTTGAGGGAATGGCCTGAACTTATGTCAGGGAAGGTTTAGGTTGGATATTGGAAAAAGGTTCTTCACCCAGAGGGTACTTGGGCACTGGAACAGGCTCCCCAGGGAAGTAGTCACAGCACAAAGCCTGACAGAGTTCAGGAAGCGTTTGGACAATGCTCTTGGGTATATGGTGTGACTTAAGTATGGTTCTGTACAGGGCCAGGACTTGGACTCGATGATCTTTATAGGTCCCTTTCAACTCAGCTTATTCTGTGGTTCTCTGATTGTGTAATGTTTGCAGTATCAAACCAGGGTGTATGTCTGTCCTTCTATGTTAAACAGGAAAATTACCAAATGTATAAAAACTGCTCACTACAAAAAAACAGGAGAGATTGAATCCATTGCTATTTTTCATATCTAAGATAAAGAAATATTCAAATAAGTTAATGTGGAAAAGAAATGTGGGCCCTAAATTGGTCTAGTTGCTAATGGAACCTATTAGACTGGGAACAGGAAAGTTGTATATGACATAAACTGGTCTCATGTTTAGTGGCTGATATATTTGGTACTTAAACAGCTGCAGATGAGTTGCTTGTACATAGAAGTGTATGGAGGCATTGAGATTTAAATATGAAATTAGCACTTCTGAGATCTAGCATATTTAAAAAAGAATCGCGAAGTAATTCAATATCAAAACCAGCAACTTACTACTGAGTATCCAAATAAACAGCCTAGTATTTTGCTAGAAACTTTAAGGGGGCAGGGAAGGAGGAATAGAGATTCATTTATGTTGGTAAAAATTCTCATCATATATGAAAACCAAAAAGTGAGATGAGGGTATGTTTTTGGAAGGGGTTCTGGCAGTACTAGAAACTTGACCAATCTTCTGGTTGGTCTTGAGGACCACAAACTTTCCTGGTGATGTTGCTCAACCTGTGGAGTCCGTGTTGCCTTACCAGTAAACATTGTTGGTACAACAGATAGCCTGGGAAAATTGCTCTCTGCTTATTTCACTGAGTAACTTCAGAGGATGATTTTGAGTGCCTCTCTTCCCCGGAGGGCAGCTCAGACATCAGGTGTGTCATCTTTTGTCTCTTGCATCTGTACAGAGACCTAGGGGCTCTTCTAATGTGGCTGAGGGACAGCACTTTCAGAGGTGGCAGTCCAGTCAGATGGAGGCTTTGTCAAAGTGCATTAATCTGAAATGCCCATATCTATTATTATGACCCAGTTTCTCCTAATAATAATTCACATAATTGTCATCATTCACAATGAAATTATCTAGTTATGTCATTGTTTAGTTATGAAATGAACTTAGCAGAATAGTAGAATATTCTTAGTAGAGGAGAATAAAGAAGAAATAAGTAGAACAAGTGAGATGCATGAGTCAGATGTGCTCATCACGAAATATGAAAGTGGTGAGAACATTGTTATGCAGGCTATATTGATGGCTACTTGGCAAGTCATATGTGACATTAATCCCTTGTTTAAAATAGAATATCCATGGAATGGAAGATACTCTGCTTTTTTAAAAAAAATGTTAAATGGTGAGAACATAGTGATTTGAGAATGTATTAATCTTCAGTTGTCCCATGATCTGGTCTTTTCTTTTGCTAAAACACTTTTCTGCTTGAAGGTAAGGATGCTTCTGCTTCCTGCCAGTTGCAGGAATTTGCATCATTTTCCAGATGGAAAAATATTTGTAAACATAATTATACAAAAGCTGTTTTTCTGCTGTGATTATATTAGGGTTAGGTGTTGTATAATTTAGGGAATATTATCTTTCTTTGCCAAATTCTGACAGAAATGCTGCAGGGCAGCACTGCAAAGCAGAAGTGCATCTGTTGCTTCATGGATTTAGCTAATATGCCTATGGGAGAATAGGCTCCTGTCTCACCTCTTTCATGCCCTCAAAATATTTAAAAAATTGCACAGCTCTTTTCATGTTTTTTCCCCAAGAAACTATTCCAGAGAAGCGGTCTAAAATGTTATATTCAAATTATTTCTTCAATACTTTTGTTCACCAAAACTGGCTTATTAGAAAATATTCTAGAATTGATTTTCTGTAAGGAAACAATCTGCTATTTTAAAAATAAATCTTCTTCGTATTTAAATTATTCACATTCCTATTTATTTTTGCTCCAAATTTTTCTCCAAATTTAATTTTACTTAAATTATTAAAAATAATCATCATGACTTGTGCATGATTTTTTTGAAAAAGAACAGATTGCAAGTACACTCCCAAGATGGGTAGTTTTGGTTATGAGGGTGGAAAGCTGGTCCTGAAGCATGTATCCTGCTGCACATATCCTGGTGCTTCACCACTTTGGGTGCTGCACCACTGTGTCTGTCATCTTCCTCATTACTGCCAGTTTGGAAATAGGTAAGAGCAAACTGAATGAATGTTTTCTTACTGGAGGATATTCATTAAATGCATGGTTGAACTGAGAATTCCTGATGCAGTACATTATACTGCTCTTCATATCATCTTCCACAATGTTCTAAAACACTCAGTCACTCTTTCAGAGAATAAATTTTACTATTACACAGAGCATCTGGCTGATAGGTGCTCTCTGAATCACAGTGTTACATTATTTGCTAGATCACTCTTCTTCACCTGTTGTGAGAAATAAATGAGAAAAGCTTAGGACCCCAATATGATAAGCTGCATATATAAAGGTAGTGCAGGACCTCCCAATGTGATCTTTCTAAACAGACAGAATTGAACATGATGGCCCAAAAATCAGTTCAAGCCAAAATGAAATCTTTAAACTTTGCTAAGGAGTGCAGCAGATGAAACCTGTCTCCTTTGCCTCATCTCCAGTGCCATCTGGGAGGGCTTGGAATTTCCTGTCTAGCTGAAGCTGCAAATTATTCTGTTCTTGGTATGTATCTGGAGGTTTTAAGTGAAAAAGAAGTTGAGTTCTGAGTTACATTTTCAGATGCATGCACCTGACTTTGGTCTGTTGCTTCAATTTTCTGTGCTTTTCTTTGCTACAATTGGCCAATTAGCAAAGCCCTTCTCATCCTTTGTTGTCCCTTGGTGAGTCCTCCTGAAGCAAGCATTTTGTTTCCAAGAACTTTGTGTAGGTGTGTGGAAATTTCTCTTTGATTCCAGGTATTTCACAATTGTGACCATCATGATTTAAATATTTCTCTTTAAATACAAGATTTATAATTTCTTAGATAGAAGAAATATTTTAATTTTCATTTTAGTGTTTTATGGTCAAGACACCAGTGTTGAAACAAAATAGATGGACTAGTTGAGTTCTAAGCCAGATACTGAAAAAATTGAGTGTTCTTTTATTGCTGTCCTGTCAGTATTTTTTATCCTCACTGACTTGAACTTGCCTCTCTGTATGAAGCAATTTTTATTCTAACTTGTCCTGTTATGCTGAGTACAGATTGTGCCAAATTGTCAGTTTTATAAGTGATTCCCTACTGAATATGAAACTGTACCTACTCTGCCATGTGAACTTGATGGATTAGCAATATAATTTAAAAGGTAAGCTGGTTTCTGTAGAAATTATACAGGTTTCTATACAGAATAAATGAGCTATGGAGACTTCATGTTTTCAGTGCTAGTGTAATTCAATTTATATTTCTGTAGTAGTGAATATAGAGATTTTTCAGACAGTCTTCCTTAAATAATGCTTTCTGCCTTTTACAAACTGGTGAAATCAGATTTTTTTAATAATATAAAAACCATATTTAAAAAAAAAAACCTTTTAAAAAATGTTTATAGCATGCCATTATAAACTTTTTATTGTTTAAGTGATGTTTGAAGTAGTTGTTGAAGTTGTCTGGAAGAGTATGGGCAATGAAGTCAGAAAAGAAATAAATATTAGAGAAAATTACTTACTGTTGTTTTTCATTAGGACTTCAAATAAAGACTAAAATCTAATGGCCTATTTTTTCAATTTATTTTTCAGTTACCTGTATCTTTCCAAAGTCAAAAAGCTCTGTTTTCTGCATTGTTCTTTTAATCAAAATCATGAAGTCACACTAGGGTGAAACAATTAATTTAAAAACCCTGTACTTAAAAAGTTTCTTTTTTCCATTAAATGGAGCTATAATCTCTGCAGAGTTTAACTGAGCTGCAAAGTTATTCCATGTAAAAATTAAATAGTAAGATCACATTCTGAAGTTACTGATGGTGTTATTTTAATTTTTGAATCATGAATATTCTAGTTGCTCGATCATACTTTTGACAGATTCAGTCTCCCACAATGGTTTTTAATCTCACTGATTGGTTTATGTTAAATTAATTTATTGTCCCTGATCCAAATTTTAGGATCACTGTTACTGGAAGTACCATGATTAAATGTCAGAGAGTATATGTTGCCAGTATCAGCAGCAATTCATTAAGTTCAGTAATCTGATTTTTTTATGATTTTATTTTTTTACATTGGACCTCCTGCAATACCTTGAATAGAGGGATATTGAATGTAATTCTCCAATGGGTAATTTAGATTTATAGTGGCAGCTAATTAAGTAAGATATGTGAAAAGCTGAGCCCTGATGCTTCAGTGAGTAATTACCTCCTCTTCATACTTATATTATTTTAAATTTGGCTTGTAAAATGTGTGATTTGTGGATTTAAGCACAAGTCCAATCCAACCAGGATAAAGAGATGGATGAATTATTGTATAAGCAGCTGGAGGATGTTTCAAGATCACCAGCCCTTGTTCTTGCAGGAGATTTAACCTGCCAGATATCTGCTGGGAACTCAGCACAGTGGAAAAGAGGCAGTCTGGGAGGTCCTTGGAGTGTATGGAGGAGAGCTTCTCGTCACAGCTAATGCACGAGCCTGCCAGGGGTGGGGCTCTGCTAGACCTGCTGTTTGCAGACAGAGAAGAACTGGTGGGAGATGTGGTCAGAGCCCATCTGGGGCACAATGGCCATGAAATAACAGAGTTCTTGATATTTGGTGAAACAAGAAGGAGCATCAACAGAAGTTCCACTCTGGACTCCTGAAGTGCAGACTTCAGTCTTTTCAAAAGACTCATTCACAGAGTACCTTAGGAAACAGCCCTGATAGACAAAGGGGTTGAGGAAGAATGGACTTACTTCAAGAAAGAAATCTTGAAGGCACAGGAGCAGGCTATCCCTATGTGCTGAAAGATGAGCTGACAGGGAAGATGACTGGTCTGATAATCTTTTGAAAGAATTAAGAGAGAAAAGGAGGGTGTATCACCTTTGAAAAGAGGGGCAGACAATTCAGGGAATATTTAAGGATGTTGCTAGGTCACGTGGGAAGAAAATTAGAGAGATGAAAGCCCAACTAGAACCTAGTTTTGTCACTTTTGTGAAGGATAATAAAAATGTTTTTATAAATTCATAAACGGCAAAAGGAGGGGCAAGGACAACCACCATTTATTGGGCATGCGGTGCAATATAGGGACAGTAACTCCACCACCTTCCTAGGTGTCCTACTGGTTAGAGAAATAGGGACAGCCAGAAATAGATAAATAGTGCAGATCATCATCTCGTTTCTTTGCTGGCGCCATGTAGGTGGTTTTGGCTTTTATGACAGTGGGTTGTGCTTTAATGATTTGTGGGCTGTTAGGGAGGTGTAGGATCCACCCGTCTAAAAAGGGCAAGGGAATCTTTGGCAGCAGGTTGTCCAGTTTGGTGAGATGGACTTTAAACTAAAGGTCTTGGGGGGTGGGATCCAAAGTGGTACTGCTCATTGCTTTCTCCTGGGGAATAGATCATACAAACCAAGGCAGTGACAAATATTTCTCGACTGTCTCTCAAGATGAGGATCATAGGGCTAAACATATCAAGGATATTTATGGTTATGGTGAATCCTCTTATATACCTTCTAGAGATGCTGTTTGCATGGTTACCTCTCTGGAGTGCCTGTGTACAAATGCACACAGTATGGGCAATAAACAAGAACTAGAAATCTGTGTGTGATCAGAAGGCCGGGATCTCATTGCAGTTACTGAGACGTTGTTGGATAGCTCATGTGACTGAAATATTGTCAGAGAAGCTATGTACTTTTTGAAAAGATCGGTCAGACAGGTGAAGTGGGGGATTTGCTCTTTAAGTGAGAGAGCAACTAGAACACGTTGAGCTCTACCCAGGGACAAATGAATGATCTGAGAGTAAGAGTTAAGGGGCAGGCTAATATGGGTGCTGTTGTGGGCTGTGTTTGACGTAGGCCAGCTGATCAGGAGGAGGAAGTTGGTGGGCTCTCTATGAGCAGCTGGCAGTAACAGTGGTCATGGGTCCTGTTTCTCCTGGGGAACTTCAACCACCCTGACATTTACTGGAGGGACAATGTGCCTTGGAACACACAGTCCAGGAAGTTGGTGGGCTCTCTATGAGCAGCTGGCAATAACAGTGGTCACGGGTCCTGTTTCCCTGGGGAACTTCAACCACCGTGACATTTACTGGAGGGACAATGTGCCTTGGAACACACAGTCCAGGAAGTTACTTTTTGGTGCAAATGGTGGAGGAGCCATAGAGGAGAGGTGTGTTGCTGGACCTTGTACTTACAAACCAAAAGAAACTGTTTGACAATGTAAAGATTAGCCTTGCCTATAAGTGACCATGGGATGTTGGAACTCAGGATCCTGCATGGAGGAAGCAGAGGGACTAGGACACTCCTGAGAGGCCAACTTCGGCCACTTTGAAGACTTATGTAGAGGAATCCCATGGGATAGAGCTCTAGGAGAGAAGGGAGTCCAGCAGAGCTGATAAGTATTTATACGTCATTTCGTCCATGTTCAGGACCAGTGTATCCTCTTGATCAAACAATCAGTCATAAGGTGGCAGGATACCTGCATAGATCAGGAAGCTCCTAGTAAATTACAAATGCAAGAGATAAATTTATGGGATGTAGAAAAGGGAACAGACTGTGTGGGAGGACTATGGGAACATTGTCAGAGCATGCAAGGGTGTAAGGAAGAAGGCCAAGACCCACCTGGAACTGAGTCTGTCTTGGCAGAGGGGTTGTACTACATGGTCTCCAGAGGTCTCTTCCAACCCTAACAATTCTGTTATCCTGTGAAAACATCCCATAAACCACATTCACCTGGAAACTGACATTTTCACAGTATAGAGATGATCTTAAAGATAATTTCCACTCTAAAAAATGATTTTGTGAATGTAACCAGGAAAGAGAGAAACTTGAACACTTTGCACGTGATTGCTCTGAAACACTTGAATAAAATATTCAGGTAATTTGTAATTGGAGAGTATTTCTCAGAGTTTTTGTAGGCATCTGTGGCTTACAAGAACAGTACTATTTTAGAACATTTGAAAACAAGTTCTGCAGGTTTGGAGGCATCCCCTGTCAGCATTATTCACGGCACTTCCAGTACCTGGCAGCAAATCAAAATGCTATGAAGTTCTATTTTTCTTCCAAGACAGAAACATGGCAGATTGAAACCAGCATGTCAGTGACTTACTGAGTTACTGTTACTACCATTTTGTAGTTTGCAACCTACTTTTTATTTAGATAGAGACTGCCAGCTCCATAGTAGTGACTGAGGTTTTTGGTTTGACGAGGGAAAATACTCTCCTTTCCTGTCTTCAGCATTAAACTGGAGGTGCACAAGAGACTGGGAGGGAAACAGGTGGGACAACTGACCCCTACTGACACAAAGGATATTCCAGACCATATGACTTCATGCTCAGTATATAAACTGGAGGAAGAAGATGAAAGTGGGGGACATTCAGAGTAATGGTGTTTGTCTTCCAAAGTCACTTTTAGGCATGATAGAGTCCTGCTTTCCTGGACATAGAGAATAACAGCCAGTCCTTGGGAGGTGGTGAATGGATTCCTTGTTTTGCTTTGCCCGTGCATTGTTATTGTTTTACCTGTTAAAAGGCAGAATTAACATTCTTGCAGGACTTCTAGTATGACCTCTTTTTGGCATGGTCTTCTATGGGCCTTTTTGGACTTGGCATATAGCCAGTTTTTCATGAAGAAAACCTGAGTAATAGGAATTACGGGATGTATTATTATTAGGTCATATTGAGTGTATGTTTTGACACTATTTCTTAAACTGCAGATACACTTAAGCTGTAAATAGTATTGGACCACTCTAGGTGTCTTGCCCAATAGCTCAAGGCCTGGCCTTCGCTGGCGTATCTCAGATCAGAACATTGACTCTGAAGTTGGTCCCGAGATGAGTGGAGGAAGTATAGTGTGGATACTGTGAGTGGGTAAAGCAAAGCAGCAGTTGTGAAATCTGATGATCTTTCCTCATGATTTTTCATACAGACTTTAAATAACTTTATTAAGTGCAGTGTGAGTAGAAGGAGAATCATAGTAATGATTTAATAGTTGCCTCATGAGATTTTCTCCTGTTAACAAGTTTGAAGAGTATTCTCAGCATTGGGTGGGTGCATGTGAGTTAGCATTTGCTATCTAGTATGAGAAACCCACATAATTTTTTTCCTCAGAGATTTTAATTTATCGTGTCTTATGTAGGTGTATAGGAAAATTATGGAGAAAAATAATGGAATTTGTGGAAAACCATTGCAAACTGTGGGGTTTTTGTTTGTTTCCTGGAACATCTTTAATGTAGGACACTTCTTGGTTATTTACTACCCTGAAATAATGGACTGATTTAGAAACAAGTTCTGTGTAAGTCATCTTTTTTCTGTATTTGAAATGGCTTGCAGACTTTTATACAGAAGGAAAAAAATATTTAAAGCAATTATTAAAATAAATACTAAAGCAATTGTTAAAATAAATACTGGTACCTTATAATTTCTTTCCTCTTTTAATCTGCTGCTAGGATTCAAAAATAACCCTCAAAATTATGCCATTTTTTCACTTTCATTAAATAAACTCTAAAACTCAAAAAAGTGTTTCTGTCAATAGGAGCACTGCAGGAGAAGCATATGAAAAAATGAAGCCGTTGCAGAAAAATGTTGACTGTTACTCATCTTCAATTTCAGTTACAGCTAGAAACTTGGCTAGAAAACATTTATTTGGCCAGGATCTCAGATAATTAATGATGTTCTGATCTATGCACAGTAAAGATGAGAATCCAGAAAGTTATAGAGGATTAGGAGGTGATATTATAGAGCTGAGAGTTTACAGATATGAATGATTTAACATAAGCAACTGCAGAGATACTACTGAATTAACATTGATGGGGAAAAAAAGCACAGAAATACAATCTTCTCATTGTGTATAGCTCTATAATTTGGTGATAAAAATGGAACACATTGGGGTGTAGCTTCCTGATGATTCTATTTCTGTTAGGCAAGATATAATAGAAGAAATTAACCAATCTAGTGCAATGATAATGTTGTTGATTTTTTGATTTGTTGATTTGTTTGCTTTACCCAAGGTCAATAACTGTATGGTACTACTTCATGAGTATAATATCAGGTAAGTATGTATATATGTATATATGCACTGGAAAATTTCTGTGCATAAGTTAAATTTACACTTTGTTTTTTCTCAGATTTTTAAGACTACTGTAATAAATTTTTGGAGTACAGGTTTATGGTTTTGTTTACATGTTCTTGTTCTATTAAAATGATCTCCAAAATCCAGATGTAAGCTTACATACCTTTTACATTAACCTTTTTCATTCTTAACTTTTAACTGCACATGAAGAAAGGACCCCTGAATAGCAAATTAAAAAGTTTAAAGCCATTCTGCATACTTGTTTTTTTAATCATTGTATTTGAGTATTGTTTGACTGACAAAAAATGCTGATGATTTAAGTTACATGGCAATAGCATTTCAGTGATTTACTTCACTTTTTACAGATACGATTTTAATTTAGGCATGAGGTTTTTAAGGCCTATCAGAAGGCAGTCCTTCTTTGATGGATCACTTTTTTTATTTATTTTTCATTTCAGATGATTGTTTTCAGAGAATGTATTCTCCATTTCCTAATACATAGGGAGAAAGATTGGACTTTTAAAAGAGGGAATAGAAATAAGCATTAAGAATGTGAAAGGAAAAAAATGCTTACAATATTTTCCAAGCTCTGTAACACATTTTCTCATTAGTATGAAAAGTATCATAAAAGTTTAGTATAAAGTTTAGTATATGACCTTTTTTTTGTTAGACATCTGAGATTCTTTTTGGGTAGTACTCTTAAATATAAGTCATCTCAGTGATAGCTTTGGTAATGACTTTTATTTCCTAAGAGGGGGGTCATTGACATGTAATAAAATAAGATTTCACTAATGCATAATAGCAGTGAGGATGTTCACCTCTAATTGCTGAGATGACTGCTGTTTCTTAGCACTCTGCAGAAAGAAATCCTCATGGAGAATATCTAGGCTATGGTCTATCATTTAATACAAGATTTAGTCAGGTAGACTCTTTATCTCCACAAGTAGACTGAGGCATCTGGTTATGTAACTTTCTGCAGAGCTGGGCATTTGTTTAAAGGAGATGCAAAATATCTGCAGTGGGCTAAGATTCCCCATAACCTCAATATTCTAGGAAGCCAGTTGATGTTTTAGCTGCTTTCATCTATACAAAATAAAATTGTGGAGTAATTCAATATGTTTTATTTGTCTACTGTGTGTACTTTCCATCTGTAAGTGTTAAGCTTCTGTTACTGTAAATCTAAGGGACAATGATTGTCCAAATCATCTTTTTCCCTTCTTAGAAATGTTGCAACTTTTTTAAAATCCAAATGAAATTACTACACAGGGGGTATTGTAACACACACTAATATCAAGGCTCAAAGCTAGCATGGTTTACAGTGTACATAATAATAGGAAGCAGGAAAAATGTATCAGCTTTTCTGGAAATGTGTTACACTGAATGTATCTATGCAAGTGCACATAAGAATGCATTTGTTTGAAACAAGAAATCTTAACAAAGTATTACTGTTTAAATAAAAGTGCCAAAATAGTAGTAGTATAATCCTTACAAACAATTACTCTGTGCTTTATTTTTTTCCCTGCATGATACTATTTCAATATTTATATTTGAAAATGAAGTCGAAATTCAATCTTTGGCTGATAGATCTCATAGACTCCAGCCTACTTTTTTTAAGTGATCTTGATGTTGTGAGCTGCAATATCAGACTAAAATGTTTCCCTTTAACAGCTCCTATTGATCATTAATTGTATTCCAGTTGAAAGAATAGAAAACAAAAGCAGTTTATTGAGTATCATTTGGGGAACCAATGGAAGTCTTCCTTTTAGCATTGCAGTCTAAGATTCCTGTTTCTTGTAACAGGCTCCTGTGAATTTTCTGGATTTTGGCAGCACCTTTCCTGCCATTCCTCTGCTGTACTATAAGTAGCCTTATTACAGATAATTCAGATTGGTTCTGTGAGGCTTGTTCACCTTGGAGAACTATTTTGGTCAGGATGTGATGCAAACCTATTGGCTGATTGTCACTGGAAATAGATGCATCTCTTAAACTGTATTTCTGAAGCCTATTATATATACATGGTCTTTCACTTAGTTACTTAGGATATAAATGTCTTATAATTTTAATGAAAAGTACAAAAAGTAATGAACAAATTCTTACAACATGTATGAAAATTTTTAATGAATAGTGCAAAATTTTGGTTTGCTACTATGAAAAAGCTCTAATTTCTGGATGGCCAGAAAATGTTCAGAGTAAAAAAAAATCACCAAAACCAAACTGAAAAACTAGTACAAACTTTCATAACCATTCTACATTTATACCATAATTTTGAAAGTTCTGTCAAGTATGCATAGGCACTTTGCAAATACGAAAAAACCACAGGAACTTTTTTGCCAAGCTGAGTGATAATGGATGCTATGAATTACCTTTTTTTTCTTCTTTAGTTCAGTTTTATGCTATAAGATGTAAACCTTGTGAGTGACAGCCTGAAAAGCTTGGAGTGGAGCAACAATTAGTGAAAGGATGTTGAAAACAGAACAGAAGAAAATGTAGACCAAATGCCAAACTATCTGCTTTAGCCTAATGAAAGGCTGGAATGAGTCATTAAGGTTGCATATTGTTGTTGTCATCTGTCCATCAAAACATTTTCTTCTCTTTCTTTCCCATCACCACAATTTTGGAATAAACTCAATTTTCCCATCCAAGACAATACCAGTGTTATCTGAAATATAGACAAAATATCTCCTCCTTGATTTTTCTTTTTAGTCTCACTGATGCCTGTATCAAGATGTCTAGGGTTGTGTATTCTTTGGGAAGCATTTAGAGAACTGTTGTTTCTGTTGTACAAGATGCTGCTTATATTGACTGCAAGACACATGTATTGGTTTTGACTGCCAGGACTGTTAGTATGTGCTTTTCCTTGTGTATTTCAACAGCTATTGCTCATACTAAGGTGATTTTTGTATGACTGCCAGTGTAAGTTTTAGGTAAAACAAGAATTTAAGTTTTCACTTGAACTTACCTCATGTTTTTTCTTCAGATACTGGGAATAACTCTTCAAAGAAATTATTTATTGTATAAATAGAAAGAGGAAAAGGAAAATAATTTTGATTTTTAAGTAATAGAAAAATTCTAGGAAATCAAATGTGCCTATTTTATGCCTTTAGAAATAGGGAAATCGTAGTACTGCTATGGATTTGGTCAAATTAACATTAGTGGAGCATTAGTAACTGACTGTTGCTGTGAGTTAGTATAGCTTATATGAAATATTAGTAGTTCCAGTATATGTTTAGTATAAGATTTATTTACCAAAAAAATCAAATAGAATCATAATTTAAGAAACACATTCCATTTTTTATTGCATTCTTTTTTTACAATAAAATATGTACACAGTATGCATTATTGAATTTGTCCAAAGAAGTCACAAATCTTTAAAGTGCTTCTGGCATATGATGGTTTCTAGTTCTGTATTCTTTGAAGAAAAGACCCAGTAATTTTCTCACGTCTTAGCAGTGTCAGTTTCCATGTGGGGGAAATTGGTTTCTGTGAGAAAGCTAAAGCAATTAGGACATGACTGACTCCGTCATGTTCTTGAATTCACATTCTTGGTCCTTCTCCATGATTCTCTGAAGGTCTATTGCATGAAGACAGGCACATTTAGGTACTGAAAAATACTGTCAGCTTTTAAGAAGGGCATGAAGTGATTGAACAAGGAGTTTAAAGTGACAAAGGGTACATTTATATTAGATACTAGGAACAAGCTCTTGACTGTGGAGGAGGTAAGACACTGGAAGAGGCCCAGAGAAGTTGTGGTCGCTCCATCCCTCTGAGTAACTGGGTCTAGTGAGAGTGTCTCTGT
>VZDJ01000151.1:77060-247256 GCA_008694505.1 Cyanoderma ruficeps | reverse complement strand
ATCTATCTATCTATCTATCTATCTATCTATTTAATCTTCCCTATAATATCACTCTCCATCTTGTGCCAGTTTAAATCAAATCAATCTGATTTTGTACAGAGCAGGCTTAAGGTTGGGGGGAAAAATAGTGCAAGTGAGAAAGTATGATGCTGTTACTCACTGACTGAGTGGCCTACCCTGCAGAAGGTAGTCCTGACTTCCAATCTTCTCTCCCAGAACAGAAATGTAAAGTAAGCTGGAGGAGACAGCTAAAAACAGAGAGAAGGGGCCAGGCTGGGGCAACTGCTTTCCTTTTTCCAAACAGCTTCTGCAAAAGGAGCTGGCTCTGGTGGTCCTCTTGACTGGTCCTTGGGGGAGGATCTGTAGGGTACAGCTCTGGAACTGGAGTCCCTTGTGCAGACCCTGTGGATGAGCCAAGGTGTCTTTCTTTGTGGGTGATGGTGTTATGAAAGGCAGTTCCTGTGATCACAGCCACATGCCGAACTTTTCAAATGATTCTGTGAAAGCCAAAGTCTCGGTGAGTTCTGACACTGTCAGGTATATTGGGTAGGGGTGCAGCTGTGTTTGGGGTTGCAGAGGCAGGACATAGTCTTCAGGGCAAGTGAGAAGGTCTGTGCTTTTATCTTTACTTTGGAAGAACAACAGTAGCAGGAACTGAGAGCAGGTGCTGTCCCAGGTAGATGACAGATCTGGAGGATTTGGAGGGCTCCTCATGAGGCTGCAATGCACTTTAGTGTGCCAGGTCTAAATTCAGCCTTTGTGCCAAAGGAAATTCCTATATGTAGTAGGTAACTTAAGTCCTATTTTGTCTAGCAATTACTGCTAATTGTAGCAAGAATTCTGTTGAGTTTCATCTATTTCTTGAGCAAAATCTTCTATTTGCAATTGCAAATTTAAGCTTGCAGTGTGACCACAAAATAAACTATGTGTGCTGGCCATTTGATATATTTGAAGTCTTTTTTGCTAACTGAAAGAGCATGAAGAGAGATGAAGGCTGGGGAGGAAAATTTTCTTTCTAAGTAAAACCTATGATCTCATCAAGAAAAATGCAAATGCATGCAGTCACCTGTTTAAAAGATTTTTTAAAAATTATTACTAGTGCGATGAGCTTTGGACCCATTTAAGCAAAAAGCTGTCTTCTTCCTGACAGTTAAGTGTTTGTACAAATTATATGCCTTCGTACCTAAAAGAACAAGTTAAAATGTGCTCCTAAAATGCAGCATGTTAAAATTACCCTTTTCAAAGGTGCTTTATGTCACTAGAGGAGATGAAGAGAATTTGCAATCTCTTTTATCTTCCTGGAAAGTCTGTGGTGTTCCAGTGAATAAAAGCATGCTGTACTTTGCAATTACTGTGCTTTGAAAAACACTGAAGCAGCTATTTCATGTAGTTGATATTTGCCATCTCAAACAGTCTGCCTTCCATATTTGTCTTTATAAAGATGTCCTAAATCCAGCAGAGATTTGTGAAGAAGCCTGTGGAAAGCTTCTTCATAAATATATTTTTACATGAATAGAAAAAGGAGCTGCTCTTCAGGTTTCCAGACTGGGAAATGGCTATTGTAGCAAATCAAAGCTTTGCTTAGTCTGTGCAATTATTGAAACCTCTTGGGTCTAGTCTTTCTTCAGAGCTCAGAATAAATTCTGCAGTCTGACTATTTTAAACAAATCATTATGGAAATTAATACCTCCCCCCAGAATCCCTCCTTCACCAAAATAACCCCTACAAAAAATCCTCCAAACAACAAACATACAAAACCCCCTACACCCCAAAAAAACCCCAAACAAATAAACAAAAAAAACCCACAACAGGCAATCATAGAGAAATTCTTCGAAAATAAATAGTAGGCAAGCTATTAAAATGAGAAAATACCCATTCCCTTCTTTAGGAATAAGACTTAGTATAGAAAATAGATTTTAATGGTGGATTAGTTTTATGGTTTTGCACATACATTGTTCCTATTGTCCCTGAGACTTGAAATGTGATAGACGAAAGATTAACAATTCTGATTCTAGAGCTTTTAAAAACAATTAAAATTATTTTAAAAACAATTTAACAACGCACATGGACTTCAAAAGTCACTGTAGCACTTAAAGACTCCTGAGAATGTTTACTGCAAATTCCAGAAATACCTGCCTGATACCATAGGAAACAGTCCTATATGGCACATTTTGGCACTCTGTATAACACAGGCGACTGTAGCAAGACACTTAATAATTAGTATTAACCTATTTGTTAATATTAGCATGTTGTTGTTAATATCTTCTTCAAGAGAAGCGTAACATCATGCACCTCTGCAGGCAGAAGAGCTGAATGTCAGGCAGGTGTCCTTAGAATTTACAAACACACAGTGTCTGAAGTGGACACCTCTTGTACTTCCTTCAAAAGAGACAAATTGCCACATCCTAAGGAAGAGCCTCACCTGTCCCCTTCCTTACCTCTTTGTATAGATACTATGCTATCTATTATGACCTTCTGTGGTCAAAATTGGACTCAAAAGTACACAGAATGTTGCACTTTAATATAAAGATTAAGATCTGGTATCAGATTGATTTAGAGGAATTATCTTTATGAATTTTGTGTTACTTCTAACAATTTTTTGTCCCTTTTTGTTTAGTGGCTGTGTCCCTGCTTTCATCCTCTTTATTGTGGTTATTGTGAAAGATGAGTCATGAAGGTTAACTGAAATGTTTTCATAGTAGTCGTGTCTTTAATGTTTTGAAGAAGACATTAGAAGCTTTAGAATAAGGGTCAAAGTGTAACCCTCTTTCATAAAGCCAAGGGAAGTAAAGGCGCACCTTAGGTGAATGAAATATTTCTGTTGTCTGAGATGTTGGTTAAAACAATGGTGTTTCCAGAACTGGTTAAAGTTTATAAACTGTCTTGTGGTGGACATGATGTAATCTACAAGATGGTGTACACAATTCTATAAACCTACTCAAACTCCTCTACTTTTAGGTGCTTTGGTATTCATTCTGGTTATTTCAGTTTAGTACCGACTTCTCTTTTTTCAGCATGGCATTTTTTGTAGAAGTGTCACCTGTTATGCCACTTTCTGAGCCTCCTTCCTCTCATCATTTAGGATTCTGTTATAGCCAAATATCTGTAATAACACTTTTAATTGGCATATGAAATGTACCTTCAGCCATAGTATTTGTTAGTAGTATTTTTAAATACTGGAAAAGAGACCTGCGTAAACACAGAAACTGCCATGCTGTGTCTGTGAAAGTAGTACACTATACATTTTTGGTGGTTAAAACTAGAGGTGTGAACTAGTCTCAGGTCTCTGGAGTCTGCTTACACCAAATTCATGTCGTCAGTACTGCAAATGTAAACCAAGATAGTTCTGTTCTTCACAGAGCTTTTTGCTGAACTCCACTTGTACTTAGTAAGATGACTGTTAAGGAAACTTCCCACTCTCACCATCCACAAGACTCTCAGGCAGTCACACTCCCAGTGCTGGAAATTTCAGCTGCTGGGACTGAGGTCACTTTCACAGCAGGCTGCTCCAGTGAGCAACTGGAGCCCCGCTTGGCTCCCCCCATACACCCCACTCTCATGCAGTCATTCCAGGTTTCCTTGATGATTTGACCCCAGGTTTCCCATAGGAGATGTTCATATCTCTAGTTCTATAAAGCCATTTATTGACAGTAACACAGAATTGGGTGGAGCTGTTGCCTCTTTGAGGAGTGTGAACAAACAAAACAAAACAAACAAAAACAAAAACCCCAAACAAAACTCTGGGCTTTTACACACTCATGGTCCAAGTGCCTGTGAGTTTTCAGCTCCTGCTGTGTCTCTGTGTCCATTCACCTGGCCACCAGTGTTTGGGCTCTTTGTTATGCAGAGGGCAGTTCGTGGCTTCTTGTTTCTCTGGACTCCCATCCAGAGCTCAACCTGCCTCTCAGTCTGTAGCTTGAAATTGCAGCTTGCAAAAAGCTACAATTTCAAAAGCTACACCAGATGTATTCCCTAACAGTAGCTTCCTTAGTACCTAAATACATAACTGTGAGTGGATTGTTTCGCATTAACGTACTTATTTCAAAATCCTTAATTGTTTTTCAAATCAGGTAAAATGTAAGATCTTGTACAACATTCTCTTCTGTGATATCTTTAATGGGCCCTTAGTTAACAAAGACTTTGACTATTAGGAAGAATAAATCATCAGAAGTGCAAATATGTATTTATATTTTACAGAGGTTTGCATCCTCTGATTTTCTGCACCAACTTGAACCCCATCTTCATGCATCAGATACTCAGAGTTGCAGTAGGGATACAAAGTATCTATTGATGCATTTCAAAATTATGAGTTTTAAAAAGGCCAATCGATGTTCAAGATTGTGGTTATAGAACTAGAATTCTAGTAAAATAATTTCTCGTCTGCAGAACTATAACAAAATCAAATTCTATATAGTGCTTGGATTAGGATTTATTCTTTACCAGGAGTACCATTTCCATAAACATTTCAACAATTCTTTATTGTGTTACCTCTAGGTATTTTACTCAGCTGAGCTAAGAGATATATGTTGTAGGAGACAGGCACAAAGATAGAGATTTCAAATAAAGTATGCGCTTTTTATTATGGAAAGAGTAAGTACTAAATCTGAGTGTGTTGTTGCACGTTAGTTGTGGTTTCCACTTGTGTTACTAAAGGGCAGACTGACTTTTTCAGGTCTTCAGGGCAAAATCCTGTGACTTGTGCTGCCAGAGGAAAACCTGTGGGTGTAACCATCAAATCCACCTGCAAAGAGTCAGCTGTTCAATTACAGGAAGAAAGCTGTAATTTCCATGCAGTAGCTGAAGTAAACCTAAAGAGCTGTGGTAGCATTCTGTCATGCTGCTACCAAAATAGACTTCTTCTGCCAAGAATTTTTATGACATGAGAGATGTCAGAGTAGGGAGAAGAAATACGCAGAAGAGATCTGGCCAAAGGAAATCACAAGAGAAATAGTAAGTAATGTTGTAAGTATTCCAAGCTGGAGGGCAAGAAGAAAAAACCCCAAGGAAAGGGGAAGTGAATTCTGCCAGAAATGTTGCCAGATCTTTCAGATAACAAGATTGTCATTATCTGAAAGATAATGTGTAAAGATGTGGAAAAAAAAAAAAGGTATTAACAAAGTTTGTATGATGACTGTGAGTCCCAAGAATGTCCTAATGGGGAATGTAAAAAAAAAAGTAAGATTGTCCTGAATTATCTCCTCCTATTTACATGTTACGGTAGAGTGTTAGAGGTCATCAAAAAGCAATATATATATAAAAAAAATCATTTTAGGCCTGAGGAACTTTTATATGTGTGTTACCATGAGTTGTTAATCTGTTCTAATTTCTGGGTTCCTGATTTTGGAACCAGGGTGTTCATGGCTGGCTAGGGGTATTGCTCTAGCTGTAGGCATACTGAGCAGATTGCCTGGTTTATACAGCAAGGTAGTACTGCAATCAAAATCACTATAAGATCTATTTGGTTGTCTCACAGACATGAATGGAACTGATTTTGTAATGAATATCTAGAATGGGTTTAAATGTATGTAATCCATGAGGGGCTGGAGGAATAATTCCAGGAGTTGAGAATAAATACCGTATCATCTTCCACTATGCACGAGCAATGAAACTGAATTCCTAATTGAGGGTAAGTAAATGTAGTCTTAAAAAGATAATAAATAAGTAGCACTCCATTAGCTTTTATCCCTGCCCTGTTTAGACTGAAGTTTTAAATGTATCAAATGCATTTTGTATTTGCATAATTCAGCAGTGCTTTAAAGGAACAGGTGCTTTTTTGGGGGGAAAAAAAAGTTTCAATATGCTTTCATTTTGAGATACCTGGGATATGGTGACTCTTTCTAGGGTGCATCTGCTTGCAATGAGAATTTTGGTGTCAGATACATAATTTTGAATGTGCGCAAAAATTAATTTTGTCTTCAGAAGGAATGTGCCATTGCATTACCCCCTTGTCTCTTTTGTAAACTGCTTATACATGAAGTTACGTGAAGCTATGAAAAGATTATGTCTGGTGGAAATGACTACATTTCTGTCTGAATGAAAACAGAAATGTGCTGTGGAGACAGCTTTTTCTATAGGTTCTATTTATCTGCTCCCTTTCTGCAAGCAGTGGAGGTATACAGTTGCTGTCAGCATCATTTTCTCATAGTGTGGCAAATGTCAGATGTGATTCCAGGATGACTCTTCAGAGTTTCGTACACCTATACTCATCACAGGAAAAATTGTATAGAATTAAAAATAGGACAGGGTGATTTCAGTTTATTAAGTTTTGAAATTGTTCCACCAGTATTGAATTACCATAAATGCTATTTTTGCTAAATTAAAAAAACAAACAAACAAACATTTTCATGTAAGTTGATGTTTCAAGTTGACAAAACTTAATTTATGAAATACTACATATCAGTTCTCCTCAAACGTTTAAAGCGCTGTGTCTTAAAATTAGTAGTGGAGTCTTAAACAAAATACACTCTAAACCAAATAGCAAACAGGCCAGTATCAAAACCAGTCACCTTTATTGAACAGCCAAGGTCAGTTTTTGCATTAAAACTGTTTATATGAGAATGAAGTATGCTGTCGTTAGGTGAGAACCGGAGACATTCATCAAGGTAGTGGGAAATTTGTTTTAGTAAGTTAACTCACCTCAATTATTCACAAGATATGTCATAGTTTTGGTGCCATCATTTCTGGTTAACTCTTGTCACTAATGGTTTTTCTTGCCAGTCTGTCTCTTGGCAATGAAATGAAGGAAGTGAAGGAGGACTGGTCTTGTGGCATTTTCTGCCTGTGTTTTTCTGCCTTTCTGTTTGTGCAGCCTGAAGAATTGCTGTGCTGCAGACACAACAGCCCTGGTGCTGCTAAATTTGCCTGTGATGACAAGAAGAGTTCACCAGAAGTGAAAGACTCTGCATTCTGTGAAATTAAAAAAGAAGAAAAGATGTCCCATTAAACAGAATGCTTGAGTTGAAAGAAAAAACAGTACATATCTTTTTAATATTTAATGTAGTATGCTTGTATCCTCTTAATCAAATCATTGCAGTGTTAAAATTGCTTTATTTTCATGAATTAAAATTATTTTTCCCTTATCATGCCAATGCTAATAAGACCTATCTCATTAATTCCACATTAATTTAGAATATTAAATCAGAAAGTAGCATTACAACACTCTTCTAGGTGGTGTTTTTAATTTGAATGGTGCAGCAAACTCTAGGAAACTGGATGCTACTCATGAGGATAGTTTTCTGAAGAAAAGTAGCAACACTGGTGTGTAAGTGGAACAACTGAAATAAATTGTTCCAGTCTTTAAGGTGAATATACAATGCTTTACTCAAATGAATAGGTTGAGATGTATTTAACCACAGTTTGTTATTTTTTGGTATAAGTAATGAACTTTTTCAGGGGATTGCTTCCAAAGTGAAATAATCTACCTGAAATGTGCACATGGATTCTGCAGAATGTGTTTTTATTTTGTGAACTTCAGCATAAAATGCACATTTTAAGCACACTTTCTCAGTGTCACACGTTCATTATGTATTGTTTAATTTTTCATAGCAAAGTGCTCCGAGACATGGTTTACCTTCTAAATAACTAATCCTTTATCCATAATAAGAGGGTTTCAAAATAACCAAATTTACAAAACTTTTTTTAGTGCAACAATACACCATTGTCTTTAGAAACTAAGGAGACAGGCACATTATGAAAATTAAAGAAAAGGAAACCAAAAGACTCACTGTTGTGGGTAGTGTCAACATTGTGTGTATGCTGTAGTGTAGAGTTCTTGGTGTAAGACATCTTTATCCAAGCATCCTTCAGAGCACTCTGGATGGTGTTTCTCAGTCCATACTCATTTTGTTTGCCCCTTTGCTAGCATGGAAGAGAAGTAATGAGTGACTTCGGGACAAGTTCTCAGCATGAGGGCCCAGGAGAGTGATGGCTGAAACTGACTGGATGATGGAGAGTTAAGGACATGTCAGTCAAAAGGGGGATACCTTTGTTCTCAAACAAACACCTTTGTTTTTACTCTATGGAAAATATGTGAGGGTCTTTGAAAATACCTTTAAATGAGAACAGCAATGTATGTGGTACTTAAAAACAAGTTAATTGTTTTCCAGAGCTGCAGTCAGAGAGATAGGAACTAGTTACTATTATATAGAAATAGTTACTATTCCTTTTGTGGACTCTCTCATAATAATAATAATCTGAGTGCTCTGTCTTTCATCTGCAAAGTAAGGGAGAATTAACCCTCTGCTTCCAGTGGTCAAAAATGAGGCATAGAGGGGTTAAATGAGATGAGTATAGGCAGTATCTGGTATGTGAAGCCACAAAAGCTATGCAGATCCTTCCAAAACTATAATTTCTTTTTGAGAAGAGTGATTCTCACATATATTCTTTTTTCTTTAGGAGTGATTTAAAAATATATATATATATTTCTATTTCATTATCTTTTTTTAGCTTTGAAGTGAATACCAGAAGGATATTTAACTCCACCATTTTGAAATTATAAACACGGATAAAATTACAAAAAAGGTGTAATACTGACCAAGACTCGTGTGCAGGTTCGCTGCCATGTGCTATGAGATAATTAGCTGTACTAAATCCTTCTTATTTCCAGAAAGATGCTGTTGAGGGAGGACTTGGTGTTTCATTGCAGTCATTAGTGATGCTTATTAAATCAGTTATTTAAAAGTTAAAAATATAAACACTACTGGAAGTGCGACCTGCCTATTTGGCTCTAGTCTGCTTTGTGTTTTCTGAATTCATAAAGCTGTTTATGACAGCTGAAATGACTGCAAAATGTAGAAGATATATAGAGATTTTAAGGAAAGACATTTTGCTTTCCATATTCAAGTTTCAAGCTAAATTGAAACAAGATTTATGTTACTTTCATTCTGAGTAGCTGCACTTTGCAGGAGCAGTCAAATGATATTTGTGCAGAGCTGTTGCTATCAGCTGGAGGAGTATTGGTGAGCAGTTGCCATCTCAGAAAGCTAACTCAGATTTGCAGATATCTTTGTGAGACACAAAGCACTAGGGAAGTTCACCTTAGAAGCTGTTCAGTGTTGTTTTACTGGTAATGATACTATTGCTGTATTTACTTTAAAATTAATTAAAAATATTTCAAATGCCATGTTCTGACATACTTCCTGAAATGTAAAATACAACTTTGTCATATAATTTAAGTAAAAAGCTAATTCTGGATAACCCAGGCTATGTAAAATATCTTTATATGTATTTATATAAATAATTAAGATTAATAATATGAAAAATTAAAGTAGAAATATCTTAGTATTGGTTTCTGTTGTGAAAACATATATGATTTAAGTTTAAATACAATGATTAGAGTTTTTTTTTCAAGTGAATGCTATATATGGCATTTATGTTGACTACAGCTATTTATCTCATTTTGAAATGGAGACAGGCAATTGTTCATAGATCATCTTGATTTGGATGTGACATCTCTCTCTGGTTCCTAATTGAATTTTCTTTCATTTACCATCTTTGATGTCACTTGCTGTGTAATTCTGCACTCTTCAGGCAAGTGAGAGAAATTTTTTTGTGTGATAGTGCAAGTTTTTCTTGGCGTGACAGAAATGGAAGCCGCCAGAAATTAGAATAGTGCTGCATCTGTCTGAGATTTAGTCTTCGGGAAAAACAGGAAAAAGGAAATGCAGAATTGATTTTAATGACTAACAATTCAGTAATTTTAGGAATTTAGAGTCTAATTTTGGTGGGAAAAAAGTATGTCATTTTTGTATTTTCAGTGTTATTTTCATCCCCTTGGAAACTTCCTTCTATTTCCCCTTTTATTCTGTGCATGCATCATGTGTTTTTGAGTGCCAGTGCATGTGTACTTGCAAAAATGTACTCAGACAAGCTGTGTAAGTTCCAGTAATCTTCTTAAAACCAAAATTGCAGAGAACTGCTCAGTCTTTTTCCTTGTCTTGGAAACAGAACAATTCTGCAGTAATTATTCTGAAAGTCAGATCTAATCTGTTTCATGATGACTTGAATTTATAATGCTTTTTTCATTTCTGAAAAAGATCATATTTGGGATTTTTGACAGTGTGGGTAACTTGCTTTCTACAAGTGCATGTAGAAAGCAGCTTCATGTTTGTCGTGTCATACACAGTGTGGCTTTATGTGCCCTTGAAAGTAATGGGTTTCTTCACAGCGAAGGACTGAAACGTGCAGGGAATGGTCACTATTTTTTATGAGCACTGCAGCATAAATGCAAAGCATATCTATAAGCTCATTTTGAAAAATTCAGGGTTTATGTGTATCTTGGTATCTTGGACATACTTTTCTCATAAAGGGTGGAGAGAATGGTAGTTCTGAATGCCAACTGCAGCACTGCTGTATCAGGGCAACCAGAAGTAGAAGGCAAAACAATGCATTGAGGAAGGGTAGCTAAGGTCAGCAGATACCTTATTTGCTGTGACATTTCAAAGCAATAGAAATTCACAAGGTGGATGAGGTTTGCAGGGACTTCTGGAGAAAAACCAATCAAACCTCTTGCTCTGAGCAAGATTGCTCAGGACAATGTCAGAGCAGGTTTCAGGTGTCTTCAGGGACACTCCCTGGGCAACCTATTACAGTGTTTGGCCAGGGCGAAGTGGTTGGTATCAAAACTGGCCAGATAGAAACACAGTTTTTTCTAACACAATTTTGAGTATTAGAAATCAGGCATTCATCCTCTTAGTGACCAGCATCTTGTTGATCACTTAGAGGATCCTTCCTGTATTCAAGTGCCCTGAATATCAGGTAAACAGACCTTTAATCATACACACTGGTTACATATTCATCAGCTATCCCTGGTTACTTGATGTATATTTATTACTTTATTTTATGTATCACAACCCTTGTCAAAGTCTTTATATGGTTGTTCTCGGGTCTTCTTTGGTGATTTACAATGTCCAGTGTCCTTTTTAGGTGGCTTTTCCTCAACCCCAGCTTTTGAGTTAGCACAGTATTGTTGTTTTGCATAAGTTCTGCTTTGTCAGCCTTGCAGAGCTGAGGTAGCATCCTGCATTTTGCACAACTCCTGTTTGCTTAAGTTATGTCCTCTGTCTATTTCTCCAAGGCTGTGCTGTTCTTTTTGGCTGTCCTTATGAGAGTAAAATGCTGTTCTGTTCTATTCTTCTTATCAAATCTCCCATTTTCTTGAGACTAAATTCCTTAAGGGAACTGGTCTACTAATATCTGTATTTCATTTTATAGTGCAAGACATTACAATAGCTGAATCATGATGCAAGCTAAAACACACAAAGCAAATATTATAGTGACAATTACAAACATGTTTTAACTAAGTCCAACTGGGTAACCATGCAGTAAGTTTGGTCCAGATTTCTTTAGATTCCCAGGAGGAGTCATCTTGATCTGTGCATTGTCAAATATGTGTTTGCTTCCAGATTGTCTGAATATCTGCAGACAATCAACCACTTTAATCAATGAATACAGAGCAACTGGTGTTGATGTAGTGCAGACTTCTCCTTGTGATGCCAAGAGAAAGTCCAGTGCCATCTTGTTTTGTCACAAGAGCCACTTGCGACAGGCTCTTAACTTCTTTCTGCAATGCAGTAATGACATATACTGTATGATTTTATATATTTTTTATGGTAACATAGAAGTCCACAGTTGTCTTTTCTAATTAACTTATTCCTAGCCAGGATAAAAACCACCTTATAAAATTATAAAGTTTAGTTGGTCGCTCAGTTAGAGCATTTAAGGTTTGTTTTGTACACTCCAAATAGCTTATCCATATTCCTGAGGGCACTTCGTCTTTATCAATTATTGTTATGTTAAGGACTAAGGCTTCGAAAGTACAAATGCCTTTCCAGCCTAGGGGCAACACTTTATGGGCTTTATTTCCAATACCACCCTGTTCCATTTTGTACCAGCCAAGGATGATTTACTTTGCCCAATATTAAGTGTTTGAGTGCTTTCTGTGTGTTTTCCAACAGAAATTCTGATTTCATCAGTAGTCTAGCGTCCTGTTCCTTTGGGTGGTTGGGGGGGGTACATCTTTGCACATGTGTATGATCATAAAGAGATGTTGTTGGGTACTTGCACACTGACTGGTTTATCTACTTTTTGGTAAAAGGAAGTGCTAGTAACTGGTATTAATTTCTCCTGGAACTGGTATTGCCATAAATGCTTAATGGTTTCGTCAAAAAAAACTGTTACACAATTCCATAGAAACAGGATGAGGCAATATACCCCTAAGGATGAAAAGAAGAGTAAAAGTAAGAAGATTAGTTCCTTTGATCCTTGAAAAACTGAATCTGAACTGAGTCTGAATCCCTGTGCTGGCAATTCATTGTTTGTACGTAACCCATTTTGTTTGTAAGAAACCACTGATTACCCCAGAAGGACTTGGCATGATTGCAGTAGTTACTTTTCACAGAAGAGAACACAAGACAGTTTTTAATTTGTGATAAAACAAGGGAAGATAATGACATGGGAGAAAGGTGGAGAGGGCAATGTGGAGCAGAACTGGTAAGGAAGTTGCAGTTTCTTTCTTGAAGAATAGGTTTGTAATCTTAGTGAAGAAATGGAGTACTTGGTTTTATTTTCTTTCTTGCTATACTATATTAGGCTTTGCAAGTGGTGCTGCAGAAGAAAAATTTTGTATTAGATTTAAATGAATAAATGTCAGCAAACTCTTTTGCTCCTAAATCAGGATATCGAGGCAAATGGAAAGAGGAGCAACTTGATGCAAACTCTTCTGTTTGCTTTTATTTTGCTGCCAGACATTATCTTTATCTCTCTTCCACTGCTGTGGAACCAGTGAGTATGCCAGTGTGCATTTTGGCCAGCATTTTATGTGTAGCAGCAAAGGTTAATATGGAAGGGTTTGAAGATATGACTCTGAAATAACAAGAATAAACCAGATGTTGAAATGCCTTTATTTTGTATCTTCCTTCATGCTTTAGCTTTGGTATTACTTTAGGAAGAAGAAAGGGTTTAGTAGGAAGAAAGAGATAAAACTTGTTTCCTGTTGAAATGGTATAGCACTCCGTATATGTTCTGAGATATTTCTATCATGCAATCTCTTTTTCTTGCAGAGGACCTATAATCAAATAATAAAATATAAATAGCACTACTCTTAAAAGATTTAGCTGCTAGCATGAGCGCATGTAAATGTAGTCTTCAGAGTGTGTAACAGATGAAGTTCTCATATGTACTGTGAATGTATAATTGATTTAATTTTTCTAGTCTTAAAATTAAATATTGTGTTCCAAGCATGTGCTGTAGCTGGATTCTACTTAAAGAGAGATGTATTAAAAACTATTTTGCAAAAGCTTCTATATACTAAGAAATACAATTAATATACTTTGTCTTTTGGACAGAAATGTGTTTAGTGTTCATGCATTCCAGAGGGTCTGGAGAGTTCCTTGCATTTTTTGTTTTAGGACACATATTATACAAATAACTAATCTAAGAGTATTTGCCCTGGCAGACAGAACTATAGATGCATTTAATGTCTTCATGATTATTTCCATGCCACAGCTTCCCCCAAAACTGTGGAAAAAACCCACTTAGCTTGCAAAGTACTGCAGTAGAGCACAAAATCTTAATTCATATATGTTTGTTCAATATATACAGTATAACTATTGAATCAACATAGGATTTGAGCACACTGGTAATTACTAGTCCAAATAATACTGTAAGATCTAAGGTCACATTTTTCTTATTTACTTGGCTTTTGTGGGCCAGGACTAGATATGAATGTAATTATAACTGCACTTCTTAAAATCAAATCATCAAGTAGTTTGGGTTGGCAGGGACCTGAAAGACTATCAGTTTCCTACCCCTTTATATCACAGAATTATTTTTTCAACTAGCTTGGTTTTCTGGTTGATTTGGGTGTTTTTTGTTTGAGTTGGGTTGGGTTGGTTTTGGTGGGGTTTTTTTATTATTATTTTTTATTTTTGGGGGGGTAGGTGGTTTTTTTTTGTTTTTGGGGTTTTTTTTTGTTTGGTTGATTTGTTTGTTTGTTTAAAAGGAATCTTGTTAATTTCATACTAATAGAATGGGCAGATTTCTTGCTGTTGGGTAGTAACTCTGAGGTGGAGAAGTGGGAGTGGCCCTTTCTTAGTTCAGTGGGATGATGTTATATACATGTACCGTGAAACTTTTAGTAACATTAGTTATTGCATGTTTTTTTCAGAGTACAAATTCACTTGGAAGTGGTAATGCAGACTTCCCCCCTGGGGACCCTGGAATATACCAGTTGGACGTTACTCTGAGAAGAGGACAGAATCTAGCTGCACGGGACCGTGGAGGTAAGTGAGCTAGTAAACACTGCCTTAATGACTGGAAAGTTGCATGTTGTTTGGGTGAATTTATATGTGAGTATTAAAATTAAAATGCCCTGGGGAATGTAATTAGTGACTGGCCGCCAGGTGGATGTGACACCATGCAGTCACATGCTCTGGGCTCGGCCTTCCAGCCAATTCTTAACCCGCAGAAGAGCGCCTGCCTAAGCCATGGGCTGCCAGCTTCTCCAGGAGAATCCTGTGGGAGACAGTGTCAAAGGCTCTGCTGAAGTCCAGGCACAGAACACCTACAGCCTTTTCATCATCCACCAGGCATCTCACTTGGTCATGAAATGAGATCAGGTTGGTCAAACAGGACCCGCCTTTTTCAGCTACTGCTGGCGGGGCCTGATCGCTTGATTGTCCTGTATGTGCTGTGTGATCACATCACATAAGAGATCACTCAAGAGAATCTGATTCATAAACTTCTCAGGCACCAAGGTCAAGCTGACCGGTCTGTAGTTCCCTGAATCTACTTTCCAGCCCTTCTTATGGATGGGCAGCATGTTGGCCAATCCCCAGTGGTCTGGGACCTGCTGACAAGTAAATGATGGAGAGCAGCTTGACAAGCTCTTTCTTCAGCTCTCTCAGTACTCTTGGGTAAATCCCATCTGGTCCCATAGACTTGTAACTGTCCAAATGGCTTCACAAGTCACTAATTCCTCTTGCATTACAGGATGTTTAGTCTGCTCCCCACCCCTGTCTACCAGCTTAAGGGCAGGTTTCCCTGAGAATAACTGGTCTTACTGGTGTTACTGTTACAGACTAAGGCAAAGGAGGCATTAAGTACCTCAGCCTTTTTCTCATCCTTGGTGTCATTGCTGCCCCCTGCATTTAAAAAAGGATGGAGGTTTTACTTGGCCATCCTTTTGTTGTTAATATATTGATAAAAAAGCCTTTTATTTTCTTTCACAGCAGTGGTCAGATTGAGTTGTAGCTGAGCTTTTTTCTTTCTCATTTTCTCTTTACATGACCTAATGACATTCTTTTACTTAGTTGCCCGTCCTTTCTTTCAAAAGTCATACACCCCATTTTTTTTCCCCCTGAGCTTCAGCAAAACTTTCCTGTTGATGAGGTTTCCCTGACGGTTTATCTCTCAGCACACAGGGACATTTCATTCTGCATCTATAAGATTTTCTTCTTAAACTACGTCCAGCCTTCCTGGGCCCCTTTATTTCCCAGCAGACTCTCTGAACTAATTCCAGAACAGCCCAAAGTCCACTCTCCAGAAGACCAATACAGAGGTTTTGTTGACCCCATTCCTTACTTCACCAAGAATTAAAAATGTTATCACTATGCCCAAGATGGGCATTCTCACCACCATATCTCTCACTAACCCTTCTCTATTCACAAATAGCAGGTCTAGTAGAATCTCAACCCTGGTATGCTCCCTTGCCAGCTGGGACAGGAAATTCCATGCACTCCAAGAATCTCCTAGACTGCCTCCTATCTGCCGTGTTGTTTCCAGCAGACATCAAGCCAGTTAAAATCTGCCACAAGAGCAAGACCTGGCAATTGTGAAATGTCTGCCAGCCACCTATAGAATGCTTCATCCACCTCTTCACCGTGGCTGAGTGGTCTATAAAACATTTTCACCAGGATGTGTGCCTTGTTGTCTTTTCCCCCTGAATCTTACCCATGAGCACTCTTACACAGAATTAATTTAAATACTTGATCTTTACTTCAGAATCATCACCACTACTTGAATAACCAAGGAACAAGTTAGTTGTGCTAGACAAAAAAAATTTATGCCACTGAAACTCTGCCCCAGGAATTTCAGGTGCGAATGACTGTAACATGAGACCGCAGTTTTCCACGGCAGTAGTTTTTTGAAACCAGGAGACATTTACTTCAGGTAAAGTGTACTGACATCTTGTGGCAGGATGGAATAATACAAGGAATGCTGCTCATAACCCTTCTAATTTATGCTTAGAAGTGCATGTTGCAATTTTAAGAAAAGCTATTTCTTTTGGATGTACTTCCCACTGGACACAAATGCAAACTTCTAGAATCCGCTGGTCTCTTGAAAAGCCCTAAAAGTTAAAGGAAAAAAAAAGAAGTAAAGAAGTCTTGTCTTATAATTTTATAATTTTCCTGTTGTTAATGAAGATGCAGTTGTTACTCAAGCTAGAGTTACTGTTTATTTTAAGATAGTCTTTGATCAATTAGTCTCACATGCACTCCTGGAAGTCTCTGTGCCCACCCAAAACTCCTCCTCTCACAAGTGGTTCAGTCCTTGTGATACTTCCACATACATGCCCCATGAATATTGCCATATTCATATGTCATATTTAACATTTTTCTTATACCCGTCAGGGTTGCTTTTCTGATCACACTAAGTTGTTACTTGTTTCAGAGGGTTTGTCCAGTGGTGCTCTCTGGTGAGTAGGTGGTTGTTGCAGGAGGCATGATGAGCACTTTGTGGACAGACTTTAGAGTTAATTTTCTCATCTTGAATGTTGTAGGAAGTGAGTCTATATGGAAAACAAAAGCCAGGACACAATAAAGTCGTTGAAGACTTTCACTAGTGGTGTCAGTAGAATATGTACCTTTTCAAAGGCACAACAAAATTAGGTTAATATTTTACAGGAGTAATCTTAACTTTATAATCTAATTTTTGTTGTTGCATTAAGATAAATACTAGACCTACTAAGGACACAATTCTGTTAACTAAAACCAATACTGCCAGTATTTCATGTGTGACTTTGAGAATGGATTGCAAAGTGATGCAAGCACCCATACGGAGTATGGGTCAGATTAACGGAGTCAGTTAAATGAGTATTGACACCCTGGAAAGTAATAGATTGTGACAATAAAGAATTTTTTACATCTGATGCTGTTTTGAATTTGAACATCTATAGGAATTACATATAGTTCTGTTTAAAGTAATTTGGTCTCCACTTTCTTACTGTATTACAAAGCTAGAATTAGCAGTATGTATGTGTGTCTTTACCAGGAACGAGTGATCCCTATGTCAAGTTCAAACTTGGAGGAAAAGAAGTATTTAGAAGTAAAACAATACACAAGAACCTCAATCCTGTGTGGGAAGAGAAAGCTTGCATTCTTATAGATAACCTAAGAGAACCATTGTATATAAAGGTAAGACTCCAGCTTACATATGTCTGAGAAGTTACAACAGAAGATTCATTCAGGTTTTGTGATTTTCTGTATACTGAAAAATTTATTGTGCAATAGTGAAGACTAGACTATTTAGAGTGAAAATTATTTAAATTTTGTCTGTAGAATGATGATGTCAACATTTTTTAAAGTGGCAAATACAGGCATTTTTGTTTACTTCAGGTTGTAATTGTTTTATATTTCTTTAATGTGATCTTAGCAGAAGAACAGAGAAAGTAAATTGTATTTCATGATCTCTTTTATTTATGAAAATATCATCATAATGATGATATGAAGCACAATCTGTACCATTAAAGTAATTCAGTGCTGAGGTCAGTTTTTGAGAATTTATTGAGATGTGTGCCTGAGTCTCATAAGTTTTGTAATTTTTCTGTTTCTATGGAACAATGTAGGTTTGCTTCCCTGTTTTATATGATTTTCTCACTTCTATAATTTTTATACTGTAGCTCTCCCTCATAAATCACAGGTCAGGATGATTTTTTCGTATTAGAGGCACCAATTATTCTGAAATAACATATTGCTTGAGTTTAGAGCAAAAAATGGCCAGCAATGTCCTGACTAATGCACAGCATTGCCATTAGTATTTCTTAGATGTATTTCTTACTATTTCCATTTATTGGAATGGAAACTAGGAAAACTGTGATGATTCTTCTATACCCACAAAAGAGAAAGGTGCTTTTCTGGCCCTGGTAGTTTATGGTGATCCATATGCAAAAGTGATTCTCAGTTGTGTAAAACAAAGTAGATAAAAATTATACTGCTAAAAATGTATTTAGAAAAACTGTTGTCCTAGGATTCAAAATAAAACTTGCATACATTGAAAATACTTGAGGAAGTATGAAAACTTGGCTTACCATTATAATTCTCTGAAGTTGATCTGAAATTACATGTTTTAGATCAGTATCTGTCTTAATCTAAAATTCATGACAGAATTTTTAACTGAAATGTCAAAATGTAGATTTTTTTTTTTTAGTAAAGCAATGCCACTTAAGCATTCTTTAAATATTAATCAGTATTATTTTTCATGCTGCTCAGATAAAGTACATCGTTACTAGAGGAGCTTAGAAGCTAATTAGAATCCTCAAATGGCATTCTCTTGCCTTTATTATGTTTAGTGACTCATAAGGAATGAACAGGTGAAAGAGAGAGGAAGATGCAAAGACTTGCAATGTAGCCACCTGTTTTAGTTGATTTATGCCAAGTACCAGCTCTGCAGTAGGGTGTGTATTTTTTTTCCCTAGGAAAAGTGTGTCAAGTGGTATGTCTATCATGGTTGTATTTTGAATACACCATGTGAAGTGTTTTAGGTTTTACAGCTCATTCAGATATTTTAAGACATGATTGAATTTTACTAAGTCAGCTAAAAATATTTCCTTGGTATTTTTACCATGATAATTTGTAGAGGGAGAGAGGGGGAGAAAACAATTTTGACTTTGCACCATGAACTGAGATTTCATAATTTGTTTTCTTTTCCCACTGGGATGACTAACAGATATAGTTAATGAAAGGGTGAACACTCAGGGTGATCAATGCATATGAGAGACTTGTGCTCACATACTTGTATCCAACCCATTGAGTTGTGCAGCTGTGCTGTAGCCTTTGGGCCACCTGATTTCTATTACTAGTGTCTTAACCCTGACGTATTTCTGGAAGATGAACTGTTTTGCCTCCTGGAAGAGTTCCTGTAGTACAATAGTAGAAGTACTTATATTAGAGTTGAAGACCTTGAACCTAGTCCTGTCATATTTTCAATTTCCTCCTTTTTCTTTACAAGGTGTTCACAAGCCTCACTCTTACTTAGCTGAAGTTATGTTCTAGTCCTCAGAAAACCTCATGTTTACCCAAAAAAAGGTTAATTTGCCTTAAAAGTTGATTTTGATAATTGATCGTTTTCCTTTTTTTGATTTTTTTTGATTTTNCTTTTCTTTGTTGCTGTCCATCTTTTTTGTTTATTTCCCTGCAATAGCTGCCCCCAGATTATTTGCTATTCTTTCTTCAGGCTTCGGAAGTGATAACCCATCTCAAATAATACCATCCGATGTACTGGCTAGATTCCTGTCTGGATGTCAGTAAATTTATCAAGATATTTTCTCTTTTAGGTAGCAAATTAGGAGGCAGAGTCCCCCAGTAGGGTATTAATTGTCATTGTTTCCTTACACATATCCATTCAGTTTTAACCTTAGATTGTAATGTTTCTAACTCTTGAAAGTTGTATAGTCTTCAAAGTTTGCAATTACATTATTTCAAATACTGACACAAGTATTAAATAAAAGTGAAAGCACTTTCCATTATCATATCCTGCCCTCCTGCTTCCACTTTGCAGGATTCATAAATTAATCAATGTGTAGGAAATACTTCACGTATTGTTTTGGTCTTTCCTCTTGCAATGCCTATGTTTATAAAAATATTTCTTTCATTTTTATAAAATTGCTATTGTTCACAGGCATAGTCTAGTAGTGGAATACACTTACAAAGGATGCAGTCTGACCTATAAACAAGCAGTTTCAGACTTGATTTTCTGGCCAGAAAGTTTCATGTTACTTTCAGGTAGTCCTGATTCAACAAGTGAGAGATATGAAGCTTCGGCTCTGGAAAAAGAGTTTCAAGAATAATTCATAGTTAGAAAAGCTCTGGAGAAAGAAAGATTTCTAATACTAAAAAATACTCTTGTGCATTATAGGTATTTGATTATGACTTTGGACTTCAAGATGACTTCATTGGTTCGGCGTTTTTGGATCTCACATCATTGGAATTAAACAGGTATGGCATAAACAAGCCTATGGAATATTTATATATATTTGTCTGCTAATACCATGTTTATGGAGTTGTAAGTAAAACATTATGATAGAAAATAATTACATAAGCAACACAGCATAAAACTAACCAAAGAAAACCACTTATGTTTAAGAAATTATAGTACGATGAATGTTAATTTATTAGCTGATTATGCTCATTTTTACAGTGTTTGTGGAGAAGTTTGTTTTATAACCACTTTAATCTTGTTTTCATATTAGCTTCATTCACAGAATTACCCCTAAGTTTGTATTTTTTTTTTGTTTTCTAGTCCATTAATGTTGTATTTTTGATTTAATTACTTCAGTACATGTAAAACAGTACTTAATACAGAGTAAAAGTGTTTAGTATTTTTTATGAGCACTTAGCAGAAATACTTAAAAATAGAAATAGGGCAAATTTGTGCCACTGTTTTCTTAGTAGGTTCACATTAATTCAGATGCCTTCAATTCTTACCATTGAGAAATTTCATTATCTGAGAGTCCAAAGTCCAAGTAAATGCATAATTTTCCTCCTAGGCAAACAGATGTTACCTTGAGTCTGAAGGATCCTCATTACCCTGACCATGATCTGGGAAGTATATTCCTGTCAGTTCTGTTGGCTCCAGGAGACCAGCGAGAAGCGGTAATTTTAAGTATTTTAATAAATTTCATCACTCCTGTGACTCGTCTCTGGTTGGATGACATTAGACACAAGAGTAAATCTCAAATTATGAGATTACTATGACTTTTCTAATTCTTCAGATAACACTGAACGATGTTTCTGGTATAGTGCAGCGTATTTCACCTGAGTTGAATTCTCCCTTTTTCAGTTAATATATGGGATTCAGATGGATCAGGTAAAGTCAGTTGCAGGTGAATGGTGCTGATTAATATGGAGGAACATCAGTAAACCTTTGGTTAAAGAATTTTGGACCTAATCTTCTGTTTCTAGATAAGAATTTTTTAATCCTATTCAATGTGGAAAATAAAGTTGAAAAATGTAGTGTTCCTGTTTTTTGGCAACCAATGTTAAAGGATTATTTGATGCTTTCCAATTTTTTGAATTTACATTTCAATTACAAAATTGACGGTTTTCTAAGTTTATTGTAATTCCTTCATCAGTCTTACTTTTCTGAGCTGCATAGTTGTAAGTGAAAATAGTTTCCAGGTTTCTAGATACTCTTAGTTGTTACAAACACTTTCTATTATACTTTACAAGCTTTCGTGACTTTTGACTTGAGTAGTAGAAGTAGAACTATGGCAGAAATAGAAGAGATGATTCTCACTACGAGAGGTTGTAAAATAATTTTTATTGGATTCCTTTGGCCTCAGATAGGCTGTAGGGAAGCATTTCGACCTTGCAGCTAAATTTTGCCTTAAACAAGCTGTTTTCAAATTAAAGGAAAAAGCACCATTAAGCAATGGAACCTGTGGAAGTGGGGCAGTGTTCTGTTGGATTTTTTATCCAAGAAATCTTTCTAGAAATTTTTCTTTCTTTGGAACTTTCTTTCCCACACCACAAGCCACCATTGTGCAGCCACAAACTCAGAAGGTTTACTTACAAACTTTGCCCATGCATTTGAACACAGAGACACATTCATTCAACCCTTCCCTGCTGCTTCAACATAGCCAGATTTCCAGAATCTTCCAGGAAGAAGACTGTTCTCTATGCCCAGAACCCATCCAGGAGGTATTGCAGCATTTACCAGAAGAGCCAGGGTTATAACCCCCCAGTTTTTGCAGGCCTCCACCTCTGATGGTCCAGGACTGTACATCACAGCCATGGGCCACGGTCATCCTTGCATCACAGAAGCCACGGTGGTGGTATCTTTCTATCTCTTCTACTATTTCTTTTTCTTTCTTTTTCTCTTTTAAATTTTCCTCTCTTATGCTGATTATACACTCCAAGACAGCTATACACCCCTTTTCCAATCTGTTACCCTTTATTTTTTCCAGTTATGGTTTTAAAGCACTTATTCTAATAAAATTTTTGTTATATTGCTTAGTTAGCAATATTTTAGTTTAATCCACCCCTAAGGATCCATTAACAATGAATCTGTTTGCCCTGCTTCAGGGACAGGTTGCAGCAGAGGCCAGGAAAAAGCATTACTCTCATGAAAATGTCCATGGATGTGGTCAGCTGTATGTTCTTTGTAAGATCATATATGTTTCTGTGTGCTGCATCGTGAGACATCCTGTTGCGTATGCACCTGCAGAGTACTGGTAGATTCTACTAGTGCTCTCTTTACTCTTTTTCTCCCAGGTAATATTTACTAGCCTAGTAAGTCGGTTACTGGAACTAGGTGTCTGGTATGTAGTAATGCAAAGATGTAGAATTTTGAAAATTATTTTATTCTCTGTTAATTTTCTTCATGATGTTCTGTTTGCACTTAATAAAATAATGGAATATGGTGGTAATGTCCATCTNGTTTGTCCATGCAACTCAGAATTCTGTCTTGCAAATTTACACCACAAATGTCTTTGTTACTTAAATTAAGAAACTAATTCAATTTTGGAAATTTTTTTGCATTTGAGTAAGATCAATATTTCTCAGTCAGGTGGTACTTGCTCTGTTTTTCCAAGTCACTTTGGCACTATCCTGCCATAATCCTAAATCACACAGCCCAGAAACACTGTATTTTTATGTGGTGTACCATTATGTGGACAGCACATTTGTTTCCTTTCTTTATCATACAGAGAGGTTAGCTACTGTGCTGGCCCATGTTGTCTGCTATTATACTGAGTGCTGTAGAAAATTAGATGTGAGAAAGTGAAATGAAGACACTACAGTGTAGCATGTTTTTCATATGAGTGTTCATAAATTAGCAACTGAATGTTGAAAGTATTGGGAGACAGTAGAGCTGCTGGTTAGAAACTTTTTTAATATCCAGCTGACTGGTTGTAATAGGATGAAGAATTGGGTTTGTGGTATTACACGTTTCATTATTAGCTTTTTAAAAATTAGCTCAAGTCACCAAATTATCTTCCCATTTAAACTGTTATATGGAACTTCAGTCTAAAAATGCCCAAGATTCCAATTAAGAATCAGATGCCTAATCTGAAGCTTAATATTTATTTAATATTATTATTGGACACCAGTCTTCCCAAGATTTGGCTCACAGAGCAGTTCTGGCGAAGCTGCAATAAAATCAGAGGATTTGTGCCACAATGCAGGGAAGATCGCCTACAAAATTAATGTGGAATTGCTGTATGTTTAATGTGTTAAGGATTTAATAGTTTAAGACTCAATTAGTTTTTTTCAGTTACTGCATGGAAGTACATTTATTTATTAGATTTTATTTACTCTCTAAAGAGCAGGTATATTACAAAATTTATCACTTCAGTTGAACTGTCATCTTTGGCTATTTTTGAAAAGTTTTTTAACAACGAGGATATTTTTATTGGAAGGAAAATTATTGAGGTCAATAAACTTTCAAATGTTATGTTAGAGGATCAAGACTAATTCTTGTCCACTCTTCAAAATGTGCAACATATAAAGCAGCAATAAAAGCAACTCCTACATTCCCAGTCTGTGTAGCATGCTCTTTGGATGATTGATGCTCCCCTTCTACTTGGATACCTTGGATACAGATAATAATTTAAGCGTAGTTGAAATATACAGATAAAAACCTGGGCACTTTTAAGTATGCATTAATGACTGATGCAGAGAAGACACAGACACATTGTGTCTTCATATCTTGTGCAGTTTTTTCCTGTCATTGCAAATTCTCTTAAATCTTGTTTTTTGATATTCCTATATTGCGTACATTTCCAAAATAAATTTTCTTCTGCATAGGTTTTATTTTGCTCAGGTGATAAGTCTTACATTGCTTGCAATTAAGAGTTTCAAGTAATTATGTAATTAATTAGGGTAATATTTTACCACTTCACATGACTTGTGTGTTGTTGCACATAAATGTGTTAAAAGGTTAAATTGTAAAACTGAAGATTACTGAAATTACCTAGAAATACTTAAATTGCAGGTACTATAATTCCATATGTTTAAAATGAGAGTGCTTATTAAGACCATGAGGGAAATAAAAAAATATAATAGCTTCAAAAGAAGTGTTTGCTTTCCCATGCAGCCACAGAAACCAATGGTATATTGATCCTGTATTTTGGACAGGTCTGTAGCTGTATTTCAAATTGAGCCCTTTTGAACAAATCTTGCTGTTTGTAATGTGTTGTTTGGTAACTTTTTGGTGTGGATGATACTTTCCAAAGAGATCATTGCACTGCCTGAACTGCAGCAAGGCTGTTTTGGAGGTTATGCATTGAGGTGCATGAGGATGTGTTGTTGGAGGACAGGTCTCACAAAGCATTTTATTGGTGTTTCAAAATAATGCTGTATGTTACAGGAAAATGCATCCTGTCACACTGCCTAAGAAATATTGATGCTGCTGGAGGATAAAATACTCCAAATGCAAGTTAAATGGGACAAATTCGGGGGCCTAGTTGTATATTGTCACCTGTCTGTGAGAGAGTTATCATTGCAAATGATTTTAAAAGTAAGCAGCCAGTTTGACAAAGAAAGAGATTGTTTTGTTTTGGATGAAGACTTGAGGTGTGAAAATAAATTATAGAAATATTTGGTCCACACAGCAGCATTTTTTTCCTTATCTTTCTGAAAAAAATTCTAATGAGATTTAGATTTATGTGTACTGACTGATGAGATGAGATTATCTTGAAAGTTATAACTGGAAAGCCCCATTTCCTCAGATCAAAACCTTACATTTTGGGATTCAGATATCAATTAAGAATATTAACATAAATACACATTCATATAGCTGTATTTAAAACTATTTTACACTGACTAGGAAAGAGGAGTATTTATTTTTGAGTCCTGCTAGACTGTGAAAAACAGTACTTGGGGAGTTTAGAATTCTGTTTTTTCAGTAGAGGATATTGGACCTAATTGCAATCATACATGGATTCAGTAAACTAGTTTAATAAATAAGGGCACATTATTTGATTTTTGTGGTACATTTTATTTGAATAAAATGCAGAAATAGCCTGCAGTTACTAAATACTATTGAATAGTATTCAGTACTATTCAATACAATTCTGTGGGCAGATAAACAAATCAAAATTTGTAGAAAATCTTGTTTGTATCTTTGCTATTTGCTACCTGCTGCTTGTCCTAAAGGCATAAAAATGTGAACAGCTAAAGCAATAACCTTGTAATGCCTCATTCAAACTATGTACATGAATAGAAACATAGCATATGTAAAGTTATTAGAAATCCTATTATTTTGATTTTTGATATGTGAAGGCAATTGATTTGTTGTGGTTTATGAACAATCATAATTTCTGAATCAAAATTGATTAATGAATTATTTTTATATGACTATAAAAATTAGAAAGGTTTTAGTATTCAAGAAAAGTTTAATCTGTTTCCAGCCTAATGCAGTGAGTTGCAGTTGCACTTGTTCCAACAATTAATTTGTGTTTGCTTCGTTCTGTTTAGAAGTACTTGTCCTTTACATTAATGCAGCATTTTAATCTTACTGCTTTGAGAGGATGGATAGCTTACGTAACCAGTGTAAACTAAAAAGATGTAAAATAAATAAATATGAGAGAAGTATGTGTGTATAAAAATGTAAAAATCTGTGACCTCAAAAGATTTGTAAATTTTAACTCTATAAAAAACATGGTTATGATGTGCTTTCTGTATTTTCATTAATTTCTCCTTTTGCTGATCAGTTTAAAAGAGGTCAAAAGTAGCAATTACTTGGTTTTTTCCTTAGACCTGCTCCAACAAAGCTTGTCCTGTTACTGTAATTCTGACAGTGTTTATTATTTCCTTTTTGGATACATGTGGTGCTGTGTGTGCTAGCGTGCTGTTTGTGATTTCATGCATGTGTACAGACTTCCTGCAGATTCTGTTTGGTGTAGTAGTCATGGGTGCAACAATGCATGAGAGTTTTTCTGGCCGTTTTTCCATCAGAATTCAGCACACAGATTCCACCACTGGAAAACCTGCAGTAAGCAAGTTCTTCAGAGCTGCATGTCACCCATGTCTTCACTACCACAGCTGTTCCCTACCTGGGTCATACCAGGCAGTTTTCAGCTACAGGAAATGACAGAGTTGGTAGCTTGGTAGGAAGTGTTGCCTTGGGACCAGCAGAGATTGGGGACAACTGTTCGTCACTGCCAGCAACCTAACAAACAAAGAAAATGGGAAAAAAGAAACATACGAGTTCTACCTGGACATTGTTATTTATTGAGATTAAAATTCAAGGCATTGGGTTTTTTCCTAAAATAATCTATCTCAAATGATGCTTAGAGTTTTTTTGCATCATATGAAACTATTAACATAAATGTGCTGTCAGTTTGCGTGCTGTCTTGAATCATACCATGCGTTGTTGTTTGTTTGTTTGTTTGTTTGCCAGAGGAACATTGACATAATAGAGAAAATCTCCAGCAATAGACTCAGGGCATGGAATATTTTCAGATGAAAAAGTTCCATGTAGATCATCCATCCTGATCTGCCCTGTGCTATATATTTATTTTGTTGGCTTTTGAGGATGGTTGTTTCGGCTTCAACTTATCCTGCTTTAGCTGATAATGATGCAAATACACTCAACAAGGGTGGTCGTACCTTTCTGTAGCTACTACTCTAACTGAGCTCCTCAGAGTGGAAAGAGTCATAGGGTCATTTGGTTTGAGAGGAGCCTTAAAGATCATCTAGTTCCACTCAACCTCTTCCACTAGATAAGGTTGCTCAGGGCCCCATCCAACCTGGCCTGAAACACTTGCAGGAATGGGGCAACCACAACTTCCCTGGGTGACAAATTCCAATGCCTCACCTCCCTCATGGTGAAGAATTTCTTCCTAGTATCTAATCTAAAGCTGTATAGTTAATTTGGCTGTCAGAACGTACTCTGCTCCTTGCTCACAGCCTGGTCTGAAGAGCAGTGAAGCTGAGTTTGTGCTCTGACCTGTGTGGGATAGCTGTGTAAGAGTCAGAATTGACAAGGAAGGGAGGAGCTATGCTGTGTTGGACAGGGCCCAAGAACTCATTTTTTCTTCCTGTGTGAGGGCCTGCTGTGGACCTCAAGCTTAATTCTTACATGCCTCAAGTTTAATTCTTACATGCCTCTCCTAGAAAAATGGGTTAAATGCCGTTGTCTAGCTTAACAAAACATCTAGTATCTTTTCCAAAGCAACAGTGCTACGATTACTATTAATTTACTGCAGACCATTTAGGACTGAACTGTCCATAGCAATTTAAAAAGTTTTCTCAGTGGCTAGTTATTTTTCTTCTCACAAAAAACTGTCAATTTGAAAAAATTCTGGATATTTCAGAAATAAAACTGCCACATATTTTAATTTTTTTCACCCAAATATAATTTAATTTCTTAGCAAGGAAAATATTTTCATTTCAGATTTTATTTCCATTATCTGAAAAAGCAAGTGTTTTTGAAATAGTTAACAAAAAAATTAAATTGTGTTTGTTTTCCACAATGGAAGTTTCAATAGAAATTTGTGGCCTTTGATTTATTCCTGCTCAGTGTCAATAACAGGTTGCTAAATCTTATTAAGTTGTATAAACAAATTTCTCTGCATTTACACAGAAATGCTTTAAGCAACAGTTGTGTTCACAGATAAACCTTCCACAACCTACTTGACCAGAATGTCTCTTTTATTTAATGATTAGGAATCTGTCTTGGATTCTTTGGCTCCTAGCAGTGCCAAGGTTTTACAGATTGTTTAAGTAATGAGACAGGGAAATTTGGATTTTTGAAAGAGTGAAGAAATAGCTTGCCTTTTTTTTTTTTCTATTTCATGTATGTAATTATTGAACCAAAGAACTATTTTTACTTCTATGAAATGAACAAGCAACGATAACCTTAAAGGTTTTGTAATAGATTCAAAGGAATCATATAGGTTTTCTTTTTATGGCTACAACTGTGAGCAAAACAGTAGTATTCCAAAAAATTGGAGTACTTTTTTATTAAGAAATAATAAATAAATAAATATTCAAATATCAGTCAGAATTGAAATCTCTACCCATATAATGGCACATTTATTTCTTTTCATTTTTTAATCTAGCTCTTTATGTCCTTTTATTTCTTGCAAATTTATGTACTGCATTGTCTCCAGAAATGAGACACTCATACTGCCCAGAAAAGTATGGCTGGGTGTCCACAGGGCTGCTACTTGTCTGGATTTATTTCAGCCTTGTATGTATCTGTTGCTGGAGTATACATGTTGCTGCTTCCATTGTAGTGGTGGTTAAATGTGAATTGCCCTGTTTGAGACTGTTGGCCTCCTTTTCTGTATTGCAGAGAAAAGGTAATAAAAATGCTCTATTTTATTTTCAGACAATGCTAATGAGGAAGAGTTGGAAAAGATCAAGTAAGGTAACTTTGTAACTCTTAGCATGTGGTCTTCTAGCTTTTGGCGTTGTTTTTTTGGTTTTTTGGGTTTTTTTTTTAGAACAACCATGATTTGTTGCCAAGCATGCCATATAGGACTGGGAACTTCTGGCACAGGATTTATTGACATTCCAAATGTGTTTTAATGACAATGGTTTTTGTTTCATCAAATAAACATCATGGTACAGTTCAGCTTTTAATGTAATCATAAAACCTTTCAGCTTTGTCACAGCGCTTTAACCTATCTCAAAGTCATCTAGCAACTTCTTGTAAGTGGCCAGCATTTCCTGATTCCTTTTCTAAAACCTTTAATTTCTCAATTGTAAACAATTTCCTTTGTTAATGTGAACAAAGAATTCATGCCAAAGGGTATCTTGCATTTTCCTATTACTTACTTCCCTTACTGATTCAAGTTTTTGCGTGCAAAGTTTTCACAGTTAAGCTTGTTGAAGGCAAATTTCCCCTGTCACTGACTGTACACAGGTGACAGGCACAGCCAGGCTTTACAAGAGCATAGTGGACTCCACTTTATAGAGCTCTTTAGAGCTCTTCATGCTTTTCCTCTCATAGGAGTTATGGAAGTAATAAAAAAGGAGCAGTGTACACTGTTTTCCACAAGAGAAAGACTGAGAGTTTGACTGCAGTGAGTGTAGTGGAATACAACCCATATACAACCTTGTTTCTTCTCTCGGTATTGTTAAAAAGAGTGTACTTACTGCCTAAAGCAAGTGAATTGAAAATTTTCAGAAACTTGAGCTAGAGAGGTCGATAGAAGTTACCATGTAAAGGTGTTAAAATGAGAAAAAAATAGCTGTATGGGGTGAATAATAATTTAATAATAACTTATTTTGTTATTTACTCTTCTACCATATTGATGCAGAACTTAAAATAGGAGTTCATTAATAAACAGTGTTGTATATGGTTTGACAAATATTTGCACTTTTTTAGACCTATTTTTAACCTTAGAATATAAAGGAGAGCAGTGTTCCTAATTCTTGGGTTATGGGTGGGTTTTTCACACAGCCTGCTTCTGGGATGCAGGACAACACTCAGTCTGTTTCCTTTGTGAAATTCATGAAGTTAAGATACTTGGTGAAGTGATGATAAGGAGTTTTTTGATTCTTATGTGGTTCATGTAACTTCCTGAAATATTTGAGATGTTCAAACTGAAGAGATAAGGACGAGCTGTGAGAATGTTGAGGGGTAGAACTGGTTTTTATCATGAAAGTGATGTGTTAACTCCTGATGTGCTGACTATATTGCGTAACAGTTTATCCCCATTGCAAACTGACAAAAGTGTGAGCTTCAATAATCCTGAATGAACAGCGCAGTGTGAGAGTTGCGAATCCTTTAAAGGTCTTCAAGTGAGTTGATTTTCCCTGTTCTGCTTTGTTACATTCATTGGATAACGTTTCATTCAGTAGTTGGCAATTTTGCAACCTGGCATATCAGAATATTTGGCAAAAAGTGAATGCATAGTTTAAACATTGCTTTTTTTCTATGGTTGTCTTAGCTGAAGTAGTATTTTAACCTAGAGGTGTAATGCATGTATGATATCTTACATGCATTGCTGTGTTAATGATTTGTATAGAGAAGTATGCCAGCTAAAACACAGGAGATAATTCACCTTGTGGGTCTATTCCAACATTCCAAATATTCAATCTGCTCTCAGCAAAACAAATTTAAAAAATCTTCTGTTACAAAGAATTTGTTCAAAAGACTTGCTGTTCACTGGGGTATAGGGTAATCAATATTAAATAAAACTTCATTTGCAGGTAAAAAAAGGTGTCTAAAACTAGGTGCATAACCCTGTAAGATAATAGAGAAAATGCCATTTTTGAGATTGTTCTTCTTCAGGAAGTATTCGTCTTATGCTTCTGAGAGCTGAGAAAAAAAATCAGAATATTAGAATTTTTTAAAGATACCATTATAAAATTTCCTAAATCTAATTTTGTATCTGTCTAGAGACTTTATGCATACCTGTAATAAGCTAATTTGTTTTTACATGCTATGGCAATGTTCTTGACTTTCTAAAGTTTGTCCTTGAAGACTACCTTTTTTGTAACATAGGTAGCTTGAAATTAAGGTGTAGCAATGCAGATCACTATTGGCATTGCGTGTGCTCATGAACTGCATGTCTAGCTCATGTTTTTCTGTGTGACTATAACTATTTAAACAAAGCTATTTCAGTGAAGGCAATACCTTTTAGCCAAAGCATACTGAGAGAGACCTATGTCAGAAAACATACTTTTCATTGAAAATTGTTTTATTCTAAATAAGCATTTACTTTTCCCATTTTCACATCTGTGGAAAAATTGCTATTAAATTGAGTTTGAACATGATCAGACCCCCATGTTAAGCTTCTTATACTAATAGCTTATTAAGGAAAACTTTTAAAATGCCTTAATTTAGGGACAAATTTATTAAACAAGGGGTTTAGCAGTCTTAGCCAACATTTTAGTGGAAAAATATTTTTAAGATTTATCTGCTATGCCCTCTCAAGTAACATCATCCCAGAAAAATCTGGAGGAAATGATAATATGTCACCTTTTCTTCTCTTATATCCTCTCTTCTGTTTCATATCATCAATGGGAGTTTATAACTGAGACCACTAGGAAGTACTAAAATATATCAATACCCTTTAATTTATGCTATTAATATGTGATGATTGTTTCAGAGTGACATTGATCACTTAGAATCAATGCCCATTCATCCCAGAAATGAAGGTAAATCAGTATGTTATAAAACAGGTTATGTATAAACTAAGATTAAAAACATATCGTCATCCCAAGGTCATAGAATCACAGTGTGGTTTGGGTTGCAAGAGGCCTTAAAGACCATCTAGTTCAACTCTCTTGCAGGGACACATCTCATTTGTACAGACTGCTCAGATCCCCATCCAATATGGCCTTGACCATTTCCAGCCATGGGGCATCCACAGCTTTTCTGCACAACCTATTCCAGTGCATCACCACCCTCACAGTCAAAAGTTTCATCCTAATACTCACTCTCAAGCTACCTTCTCTCAGTTTGAAGCCATTCCTCCTTATCCTATCACTCCATCTCCTTGTCAAATGTGTCTCTTCAGCTCCCTTGTGGGCCCTTTGGGTACTGGAAAGGGCTCTAAGGTCTCTCCAGGTGCTTCTCTGTGCTCAACAACCTCAGCTTTCACAGTCTGTCTTCAGACGGCAGGTACTCCAATTCTCTGAGCATCTTTGTGGCCTCCTCTGGACTCAGTCCAATAGGTCCATGTCCTTATATTGAGAATCTCAGAGCTTGGAGGCAGTACCTCAGCTGGGGTCACAACAGAGGAGAGCAGAGTACAGGATGACAATCACCTCCTTTGACCTGCTGACCACACTTCCCTCGATGCAGCCCAGAAGGTCATCTGTGCCCTGGGCTGCAGCAACATATGAGAAGGTCATGTTGAGCCGCTTATCCACAACACCCCCCAGGACCTTCTCCTTAGGCCTGCTCTCATTCCATTCTCTGCCCAGCCTGAATTTGTGCTTGCCTTTGCCCTGACCAAAGTGCAGAACATTGCATTTTGCCTTGTTGAACTCCATGGGATTTGCATGGGCCACTTCAGTCTCAACTGAGAAACTACTTCTGATTAGTTGCAGCTGGGGAAAAAAGAGTGTATTTACTGCCTAAAGAAAGTTAAATAAAGTGGTTTTTCTTTGTATTTAGATAACTATATTTCCTTTAATTCACCTTGAGAAACTTTTGCACTTAGTTTTAAACTGAAAAATAGAACTTATGAACATTTTAAACAAGAAAGAATTGTTAAATGAGCGACTTTCACCTCCAAACTGCTGGCTGTTTTTAAATTTTCTTTTAGAAGCTTTTCCAAAAGTATGTGTGTTCCACTTGTACAAACTAAAGTGCCAAAACCTATAGCCTTAAAAACAGATGGTTTTATGCTGAACTCAAAATACTTAGTTTCTGTGGCTCCTGATGTGCATTTTCCTAATATCAAAAACATTTTTTCTGTTTTAAAATGGAAACAAAGTTCTTTCCCACTGGAATGAGATGCCTCTTGAGAAGATAATAAAATAGGAAATAGTAAGTCATGGTATAAGTATTGAAAGTACAAGCATAAGGATATAGTTGTATGATATTTCTTAATTGGAGGAATTTACTGTTGGTTCAATCTTTCAACCAGAATCTCTGAGCCAAAACTCTCAGGAATTTCAGAATACATGATAGAATCACTGCATTTTGAGTTCTTTGAAGAATCTTTTAAGACTGAGAAAAAATGCTTGTGTTTTGTAAGCCATGAGGTTCCAGATGTCAGTTTAGCAGCTGTAAATAGTGCTTGAAGGAAAGCTACTAAATAATGGAATAGAAGTAAAAACCAGTCAGAATAGATATTCCTGTTTGGTAGACAACTAATTATAAAAATTATGCAAATATTTGGTGAGGCTTATATATGCATTAATTGTATGTGAGTGATAACTGCTGATCCAGACAAGAACAAAGGCAGCAGAGTTGCATTTTTTCATGGGGGTTCCATGCCTACATTTCCAAAAGCATGGGGAGTTTCCATCAAGTATTGGTTGCCACTGTCTTGTTGGGTTTTTTTGGTGTATCAGGTCCATGTTAGCTTTAGGACTCTGGTGACGCTGGTTATCCCAGACAACAGCAGGATCACCAGAAGCCCTGTTGACTTTCACAGCCACAATTGCAGCCATAATTTCCAAGGGGAATTACTGGGACAAAGAATAGGGGCAGTTAGGACTATGCTGGCACAGCCTCTCTGCAAAGTGCTTCTGCACTCTGTTGTCTTGTATAATTGTTTTCACCCTGCTACAGAAAATTCAAGTCACAGTGAGTGCCACAGTCTGCATCATACACCTGAGCTGCATCTGGCAAGTACACTTAAGTAGAATGCCAAATTATTCAATTTAGAAAAGCACAATAATATGTGAAATGCTGCAAAAGTATGAGCTCTTATTGCAAATACCGTAGTGTCACAATAGCATTGCTCTACAGTAGCAGTATCAGGTTGTTAGCACAAACTCCATAAACCTGGTTTAACATGGCAGTTGAAACACTCAGGGTGTAGGGCAGCGTAGAAATTTCTCAACTGTAGAAAATTTTATTAGCTTTGCCTAGAGGTAAAAGAGCCAAAAATCTAAAATTTAGTTGATAAAAAGTTAAGGAAAGAATTCTTTCATATTGCAATAATTAACAGTAGTAGTTCATTTAGGAAACTTTCTTAGTTACAATAAGCAAAAAATAAGAAGTAATCATAATGATCCCATTGAAGGCATTTCTGTAGCTCAGAGACTAAAATGCTGATAATTCTACAAGGTCATACTTTGTGTCATTTCTAATATAGGAAAAGCATTGCAAATGCATGTGACTGTCCCTTGCTTTATTCATTGTTTTGTACATCGAACTAGCAGTATCTACTGAAATTCTCAATCTTTATTTTACATTGTTTATCCAAGCTCTGTGAGCATCCTAGAAAGTGGGGGAGAGGAATTCTGTTTACATTAATTTAATTTGCGGTAATTTGCAACACTGACTTTGATTCACTTTGCTGTATTTTTACATCTGTGCTCTGTTAAGTGATGGAGAGAAGTATTTTTCTGTATTTTTTTCACTAATTTTTTGATTGATTTTTTTTTTCAAGCTGTCCAGTCCATTTAAAGCAAATGTGGGAGGAAAGTCGCAAAGGGGTCCCTCTAGAAAGCAGATTCAAGTGGCCTTTCCCCCAGCTGATTCAGGAAAAGATTTTCTTGGAGCAAAGTATTTAACAAGCAAAGTATTCACAAGCATGGAAAATAAATAATATTTAACAATGGAGCCTCTTGCTGTTCTGAAGAGATGGCAAATTCAGAAAGTCCTTGTTGTGGGATGTAGCTTGGCTCATTCAGTCTCCTATCAGTCCCTCTGGCACTGGGAAATGCCGTGTTCCAGGCCCTGATGGGCCACAGGTGTGAGCTCCTGGTGCTCTGCTGGGTTTTCTGTCCAGAGCAGGCTGAGCAGTTCCAGGAAACAGAAAAGCCACAGTCTGGGGAACTTCTCTGCCTCAGCTAGCTAAAAACTAAGAGCAAAGGAGAGTTCTCTCCAACTCTCCATGCTGCAGACACCACATGAGCGGGAATGCAGAGGACTGACTGCAGGGTCTGAAAACAAACTGCATGTTTCTTCTCTCCCCCCTTTGCTCTCAGAACCAGTCTTAATGGTGCAGAACTTAATATCCAGCATAAACTTGCGGGGGTGCGGTGCTGCTTTCGGGGAACTCACATCCGTTTTTTGGCTGGCTCTGGCACCGAGCTCACATTGAAAGGTACAGTTTGGCGTGCTGAGATACCTTTCCGATCCTGTGAGTCCTTGCCTTGGGCAGAAGCCTGGCAGTGGGGAGGAATGAAGAGAAGACTCTTGTGGGGTTCAGCTGGGGTTTATTTCACCCAGAGAGGGAACCCATGAAGGCAAGTTTCCCCCTCTGGCCCTCACCTTAGGTATCAGGGTGGGGGCAGGGGAAGCCTGGAACCAATCCAGAAGGGGGGGGTGGGTGACCCAGAACAAAAAGGACAATCAGTAGAACAATACATAAAAAGGGATGGGAGAACCAAGACCCTGCCAAATCATTCAACAGCCTTCCTGGAATTTTCTAGACATCAGGGCGGGGCTGCCGAGTGATGGACAGGACTCAGGAGTTCCTAAACTGATGAATGAAACATAGCTATGACTCAGGAAAAACCATGAAGGGTTAAACCTGGGTGTACATGGAATAAACCATTGTTAAACAAAGAACAGAAGCATGCAGAAACTTGGTAAAACCCAAAATGCACCACAACATAAATGAAGAGACAACTGGGGATTCAAGCATCACAAAATCACCCCAGGACATAAGCTTTGAAACCAAAGTTATTTTTTGGATAGAAGTGCCTGTGCAGGACTTATAAGTGTATTATTGATTTGCTTTTTTAAAAAAAAAACTTAGTAAGTTTGTGGTAGACTGTTCTATTTCTGTCTATTGTGTTCCAGGACTCAGAGGAGCAATGTGTCCTAGGGGTGTGTGTAATGAGGAGGAGATTTAATATAGCAGAGTCTGTTTGCACAAGCACGTGCCAGTGAGAGAGGTAGTACTTTGCAGGGCATGAGGGCTGATCAATGAAGAAATGAGATTGGGCTGGAAGAGGACAATGTGTGGGGTTTCTCCAAATCAATATGGACTAAAGCTTCAGAGGAAACTTAGTTACCCAATGATTACCAAAAATATGAGGGGATTTTCAAAAATACCAACAAAGTGCACCTGTTCTTTAGACAAAAGTAACAATAGCTCATCAACAATGTGGTATTGATTATCCTGGGATCAGTGCCCAGATTCTGACTAAGCCTAGTTGTTTTCCCATCCTTTAATGTTATCCAGAAATACCTGAACGCATGCAGAATATTAAAGCATGTTTATTAGATTGTCTTTCAGCTCTGACATTTGGCTAGCTGTATTAATCACATCTAGCAGAGGGTTCAGTTCTGTCAGATGATTCTTTCCTGTTGATGCCCCTAGCCCAGCCACAACATCATATTTACACAGAATAGGTGGAACACAAATAAAAGCTGTGTTTTTCACATAAGGAAATGCTGGGGTTGCATGCTGTTTATTAAGCATTAAAGCAGTGTGTGGATATGAAAATATGTGGGTTTTTCTTTCACAGGTAGCTTTGAGCATCCTTTGTCATGAAAGACTCCTTTTCAGAAGTCAAATTTAAATTTCCTTTTGGAAAAAGAGAGAGGGAGAAAACTTCATTGCATGCAGGCTGCAACTTACCCACCACCCCCTTTGTTTGGGGAGTTTAGAACATGTCAGTCATGGGAGTCACCATGCCTGTGTCCTGCACAAAAATGAAAATAATGTAAATAATAGTCCCACATTAATGATGGTTATGGACTGAGATCTTGATCTTGCTTCTTTCCAAATTGTGGCATAATATATGAAATTTGTAACTTCCCACCTTTTTACAGACAAATGAACAGCTGTTCAGTTTCCTTTTTTTTTTTCCTGTTTGTGGCACAAGAGTGAATCTAGGCTGCAATACTCAGTATATATTTTCTGAGGAAAACAAGTTGCCTAAGAATAAGTCATGAGAAATAATCCTTCATGGGAGAAATTGAGAAAGATACATGCTCCTTTGTTTTATTCTTGTGGTTGCCCTTCTGAGTTTGCATCTCACTGTGAGCTGGATTTTACAGGTTTCTTAGATACCTAGAAATGTACCTAGAAATGTGCCTGTCTCACACTGTGAAAAAGGAAAGAACTTTAAAATGTGAAATCAGTCTTTTGCATTTTTTCAGCTATTCACTTTTTGTCAGACTTGACTTGAAACATGAACTTACTTTTTTGTTTTTCTTCCTACAAGAACCATTATATATGAAAAAAGAGGTTATGTCAGTAAATTATCTGGAGTTTTTGAGAATAAGTGTGGTTTTGACTGGAAAAAAAGTGTGTTGGATTCCCTTCAGTTGTGCTTAAAAACAAGAAAAGTGCCAGCTGGATGTTACTCTTGACAGAGAAGGCCACATAGCCTATGCCTTTCATGTCCAGGAACTCTCAACAGCTTTAGCTCCAGTGAACTATACTCTGACTCTTTCCGTACCTCTGCCTTTTGTTGTCCCATGTATCTGTGTGTTACCAATAAAAACAGAAACGAGCACTGCTGTGGTCCACATTCCCTACCTTGAGGAAGAAACAGCCACAACCAATCAATACCTCTTTTTAGCAGCTGGCTGCTTGTCTTCCAGCATGGAGAGACATTGTCTCTGGAGCTTCACTGTCAGTCAAGGTGCCACTGGGCTCTGCATAAAGCTTTGATTGTCATTGACTGAGAGATGTGGCTCTGACTTGGGAAAACTTCCTCCAGCAGCACAGGAACACTTGTTCTCCAGTCTCCTGCCTGACTCGTGTAAACTCCTGTCTGACCTGTCTGTTTTTCACACCCAGCTCTTGGTCATCTAGATCTTGCCTTGCTACCTTGTACTGAAATTACCCCCACTGATGAAACTCCTGACTGGTCTGAAAAAGTCACCTTGCTTGATGATGGGACAGATGCTTTAGTGCAGCAAATTACTGTAAGAGCTGCTGAAAATAAAGAATTTAGATCAACTATACTCTCTAAATTTTTAAACTGTCACACTGATAAAGAAATAGAGAGCTGTGCAGTGTGCTTAAGATTTACTTCAAAAAAGTTGTAAATGCAAACTCATTATAGAATCCTGGAAATCATGTGGACTCCCATTCAGCTTTTTAAACACCCCCAAGAACTGTGTATTATTTACAGAAGAAGTCTCAATCACTGCTTATTTCCCAGTATAAAATATCTTCCTAAACATGTCTGGCCTTCTTTCTGTATCTCTCATCATCTTGTGTTCAGGACAGAGTCAGTGTTGGTTATTTATTATCCGGTCTTTCTTCTGCTCTAAGACTTCTAAGAAACTGGAACAAGAAAAGAAAATTACCACTTCTTCACAAGTCAAGTCTTTGGCAATGTTGACAGTATGCCCTCAACGAGACGTGTATTTATGTTGAGAAAAAGCTTGAAGTTTATATAATGCTCCCAAGTTGTAAATTAAATCTCTTCTGGCAGCTGATTTTCCCAATTCTGTCCTAATTTTTGTAGAATGTCTGCCTTCTGACGTCCCACTGCTGCTTCCTGTCGCAGGTCAAGTTCAAGATTATTCGACACACAGTTCCTTGTTTGCCTTTGTAGAAAGAGCAAGTTTGTGAGAAGTTTCTCACAAAGTGGTCAAATCCTTCACTTCAGAAAGAGAAGCCTTTAATAAATATAGTGAAATATTTTGGGAATAACCATACTACTTGGAATGAATACCCATTAGAAAACACAAATGCATGCCAAAAAAATTCCTGAAATACTGCAAAAATTATGTTAATCAGATTTGCTCCAAGCCCAGTGGCCACAGTTCTCATGTCTCTTCTCTCCGGAGGCTGGGTGAGTGTGAATATAATCCAGTCTAATCTCTATCACTGCCTCTGGATAATAAAGTAAAATCCCTGTCCCGGGCACCTGCCTAGCTGTAGCCATCCATTTGAGTTTACCATCTAAAAGACTCAAATCAAACCTGCACTGAAACCCTCTTACACAGATAGTGGAGGTCTGTGAGGGATGAAGTCATGCACGCAAGACCTGCGTGTGTGGAGGGTTGCTGAGCCCACAAAGCTTTTGTTTCTCAAACTACATTGCATAATATAGTTACGGCAGAATATACATGCCACCTTGCTTTTTTGATTTCTAGAGAAAATAATTTGCAAGTTTAAATATTGTTTAGCTATCTAGTGTTCTGATTATAGATAAGGTAGCCTTGAATGTATGAAGTTTCAGAACAGAAGGGAGAGCCTTCACCACCATTTCTTCTCAGATGCACCCAAGACACATTTCTAAGGAGTGCAAAGGTGATTCCCCAGTTCTGGCACCTTGTATCCATTGTAGCTTAGAGTAAACTGGAAATGATCTCAAGTTACTCAAGTTTATGTCCTCCTGCTCTCAAACCCCCAGTGGAGTTCATTGACAAAAGCTGTAGTTGCCTGGTTTGTATATGTGAATCTTATTTTAACCCCCAAAATCAGTGGTTGAAGGTTCACAAGTCCACAAGTCTCTATGCAATTCTGAACAGAAGTTCAGCTGTTTTCAAACTCTTGAATTTATGTGCTGGTACTTAATTCATGTTTCTGAGAATACCACATCATTTCAGAGGCATGAATGAATATTGAATTATTTTTCCTTGATCCATGCGAATTTGTATTATGTTATTGTGAGGAAAGTTTATATTCTCACTGGGATTTTATGTTGATAAACATAGAGTTTGTTCAAGTTCATTCAATCATATGCTACTAATAGAAGAGACTTTCTAACATTTATTCTATCAGCAGAGGAAGAAGCGAAGCAGAAAAAACACCCTTTTTAAAAAATGAACATTTCCTTGAGCAGCATTTGTTCTGCTTGCTTCTACTAAAGTAGCATGTGACATTACCTCTGTAATTGTCACTATTTTATTACTCTCCAAGTAATTCATTGCAATATAGTTTACATATGTACTGTAAAAGAGCTTCAAAATGGCTTAAGGTGGTTGTTTTACATTCATAGTTACATGAAACAGAACATTAAAAAGCTGGGGGAAATTTTGGAACTGTGTTAACTAAACCTATGCATTTGTTTCCCTAAAGTTTCAGACCCAGAGCTTGCGTCTCTCAGACCTGCATAGAAAGTCTCAGTTATGGAGGGGGATAGTTAGTGTTACCTTAATAGAAGGCCGTGAACTTAAGGCGATGGATGCAAATGGGCTCAGTGATCCCTACGTGAAGTTTCGCTTGGGGCATCAGAAATACAAGAGCAAGGTAATTTTAGCTGTGACCAAAATTTGTTTTGAAATGCTTTGTTCCTGTTTGATGGTTTTTTAGCTTGTATGACTTTCAATAGTGATGGAGATTTATTGTTGTAATAATTACCTGTCAGAGCGCCTGGAGCTTTGTTTAAATGTTTCCTTTTGTTTCATTATAGACAAAAGTAGTACTCGATGGGAAAAAAGTAGGACTGAAAAATGTCGCTTTGCAGGGACACACACATAATGTTCCATACAGACTGTGTTGACTTTTATTTACTGTTAGGGGTCATTCATGGCAGGGAAGACATGCAGAGTGATTCTGACAAGGTCTTCCTGGCTTGATGCTGAATGCCTCTTGGACCTTTTGTGCTGTTGTATCCTCAAACCATGTCATGCTTATAAGCTCACTTTCCTCTTCATGTTCTTAATAACAAGTTTCAGTAAAGTTTTCTTCATGTATGAGCTTGACAGGTATAGAGGATTGATCTGTGAGATAATTATTGTGAAGGCTTGCTTGCCTTTCTTGCTATTATTTTTCCTCTATTTTTTTTCCTAGCCATTTTGAAAATTGCTATTTAGAGAATATGCTGGGACTGCCAATGATGCACATGACCTTCGTGTCTCGATGGCCATGACAGTCACAATGGTTTTCATGGCCAGATGGAGGGTAAATTGAGGAAGAGGGCAGGAACATTTACTTGATGTATTTGTAGACCTCTGAGCCTGCATTAGGGCTTCTTAATCTGCAATTAGAAGAAATCAAATTTCTTGCTTTTGTGAATTAAAAATTTTCATAATCCTTTCTGAATTTCCTTTTTTTCCCCAAGCCAGTAGAACTGGTGGCTGTAGGGAGTAGTGTTGGCTAATTTGGGATTTTTACCTGTTGGTAAGAAGTAAGAAGTAACTGCTCTAACGATGATTAAGAAAGCTGCTTTCATCAGAGTTTCAAAGGAAAGGGGAAGTAAAATACGGTTTTTGAAGTGAACTAATTATATTCCATAGGAAGTAAACCATTGTGTCAGGTTTCTCCCACTATTATTGCAGCTGGGAAAAAAGGACATGATGCAGTTGTTTGTTTAAATGCTTAGAGTCACCATCTACCTGTTACTGCAGGTGCTTTGTTTACCTTTGGGCTCAGAAACTTAACTTTATAGCTAACTTTCACTTCATAGAGGCCATAATTTTTCTACAGAGAAATGGCTCCATTCCCAGGACAAATCCTTTGTTCAGGAGTCTTTTGAAGGTGACAGGTTGTAGGATTTTGGAGGTTGCTATTACATCAGAGAGCTATGAGAGAACTGGCTAGTAGTCTTTCCTAATTACCATTTTTTAATTCTCACTGCTTGAGATATTGATACTGCAGATGGAAAAATATTCCTGAAGGAAGCCTCCTATGATCAAATTTACAATTCAAGAAAGTGTATGCCTATGCCACATAATACAGCTTTCTTTTTGTTCTCCCTTTAGATTATTCCAAAAACTTTGAATCCTCAGTGGAGGGAGCAGTTTGACTTTCATCTCTATGACGAACGAGGTGGAGTTATTGATATTACCGTGTGGGACAAAGATGTTGGCAAAAGGGATGATTTCATTGGCAGGTTTGTGCAATTCTAGCCTTCTTGGTCCATGGGGAGGAGAGAAATCCATGAGAGAGGATGATTAAAATGAGCTTTGCCATTGAAACTGTTTCTTATGACCATTTGTTCTTGGTTTCTTGTTTGGTTTGTTTTTTTTTTTTTTTAAGTTCAAGGAGGATTTTCTGCAATGTTCCAGTACAGTTTGCTGTGTTGGTGTAATTATTTTCATTGATAATGTAATATAATTTTTATTGACCAGTAGATGGCAGCTTTTACCAATTGATAGACTGAGGTTTTCAAAATGAAAATCCCCTATTCAGAGCAATCACCAAGGTACAGGAGGTTCCATACAGCAACATCCAGCTTGGAGGAGAAACAACCCTTGATGCGTAAGACCAAATTTATGTACCAATCGTTTTGTTAAATGAAAATAGAGTTGAAGGACTGCACACATATTTTGGGACAAAGAATTGTTCACCTAATTCATATTCAGGAAGAGTGAATCTGTCTCAGAGTTCAAGAAATAGCTTATATTTGTATGGCTATGCTCCATTTTGCAGAATAGGAGGTGACATTAACTGTTAGCTAATGGGGAAAAAACCATCTTGTGCTTATAGCTACTACAAAATAGGTGCTGATATTTGCTTGCTTCATATTTTCCTTGATATCCATGCAGCGATAATAATGCAGTTTGAACTGCATATCCATGCAGTTTGAAAGTTATTATAGAAAAAATGTAAACATAATGGTCAGTGTGCTGTTAATAATTAATAATTATTAATCCTCTATATTTTAATTGTCTTTATTGGAGGTGCTTTCACTATCACTTTGACATGTTATCATGTGATAACTGTCAGTATTTTACTGAAGTAATGTACTAATTTAGTCCTATGTCAACATGGTATATACCTTGAGAAATTATTCCAGATTTCTTTTTATTTTAACCTTCTTACAAAAATCTGGTGAGATTCAAAGTTTTCTTGAGTGATTTTTCAGAGCATTTTCATCCAAGCATCGCTTGCTGAAATATTGCTGCTCTTGATTTTTTTGACCCCTCTGTCAGTGTACGTATAATCCCTCTTCAGTTTATCCTTGCAGACACTCTCTCATTTCACCTTCTGTTGGTCCCTTATCTCTGGTAATGTAACTTGCAAAAAATACTTCTCCAAGGAGATTTCCATGAAAAACTGTCATTTGTTGAACTCAATCTGAATACGAAAATAGGTCTTAATATTCCACCTCCCTAATATTCTTTTCCAGTCACTGCAGATAAAAATCACCAACACCTGACAGCTCTACTTAATGCTGACCTCTCTTCCCCAGTTTCTCCTTTCAAGGCTGTCCCTAAAAGCTGGAAATATTTTGGTGCACACACTACAGACTTGCTCTGTGTGTGTGTTATGGTAAGTGTGAATTAGTTTTTTAAAAGCACAGCTGAGTCGTGCTCCATGACTAAGGCTCTATGGCTTTCAAGATACACATAATAAGTTGAATATTTTGATTCAGGTTCCAGAAGAAGTGATAATGAGGCTGTGGGAGGGAAACAAAACACTTCCTGGTAGCATTCTGTCATTGCTCAAGAATGGAGGGTAATCCACTTCATCTTGCTGCGATCTTCCTGCTTGCTTGAATAATGTGCAAGCAGCTGTAATGTTATATAAGAATATTTCTATTAAATGCAAATGAAAACAACTGTTTCTTGAAGGTGTCCTGCCTGGCCAAAATATTCCTAGGCAGAAGGCACACTAGATTGAAGAACTGAACAAACTGAGAAAAGGTTTCTCAGGTGGAAGGTAGAAGGGAAAAATTCCAGGATCTTCCTGGAAAATAGCACAGAAAACCTGTTTTTTCTGTGCTAAGCTCAGTTATTTGCAAATTCTATTTCAAACCAGAATGCTGTAAACTCTTCCACAATGATATGATGTCTCAGCTGCAGTTTTGTGCAATAAAAGAAATGGGAAATCAAGAACATAGGCTTCTGTGGGCCTTGTGTATATTATTGTCCATGTTAGCGTGGAGCATGGGAAGGGCAAGTGAAAGCTGGGAATGTAACATGGTAGCAATGATATGTGCTCAGATTGCAAGGCACTGGGCTTGCAATCCTGTTCTGAGGGCAGGAAAATACAGGAAAGATGTTCGAGAAGGTTAAGGACATGGAAGTGAGATTCTGGTTTGGGGTGGCAAAGATGGAAGGGGAAGGAGCGGCTTGTAAGATCCCCCTGTAAGAGGGAGGAAGATCTTCCTTGTGGGAGGGAGGAAGGTGTTAAGAGAGTGAGTGACAGCATGGCATCCTAGTTCAGAAAAGTGAAAGGAGATGTCTGTCACAGAAGTTACATACAGCTCTGTCTTCATCTTGATGTCCAGGCATGTTCAGTATGGGAGTGTCTGAAATGAAATGCTGACTGGTTGATTTCCATTCTTAACTTGAAGCATTTTGTGTTTATAAAATAGATTTGAATTTCAATCGTGTGCATTCTCCATGAGAGTTTAAAGGTTGTAGCACCTTGTGAACTTCATCTCAGAATATTCTAAAAAACCCCAAACCCTAGAACCAATTCAGTGTTTTTTTCAGTAATTCAAAAGATGGGGAAAAGGCCTCATACAAGAGCTTTGAGGAAAATATATTTCCAATCATGTGCTGATTTGTATGAGAAAACACTATTGTTGACCAGAACCGAGCTGCATTTTACAGGAGATAAATTCTGCCATCCTTCTGAATATAGCTTAAAAAAAAAAAAAATTAAAATCAACATTCCTGCACGAAAAAATGAGGTCTAGAAGTTCTTTTTGTAGAAAGCACCAGGAGCTAAAGCCACATGGGCCACCTTCCCACATTTAAAGAAAGTTATAGATTTGCATAAGTGGCATTACTTCATCTGATAAGTAGAAATATGTATGAGTGTATATTTTTCAGTGTGAATATATTTAATATTCACATGTTTTTGCTATGAGCAAATAATTTGTGTTCTATATTGAGTCAATATGCTCCTGTGATTAAAAACCTACCACCGTTAAGTTTATGTAGGTAATACTAAGATCAAAATGAAGTTGATTTTAATCATCATGTAATTATTTAGCTTTCTTATCATTTATGTTTTTGAAGGCAATTCTGACTGTCACCTTTACGATAATCAGTTAATAAATCCTCATGACTGTTACACCTTTATGCATAGCACTAATCTGAACAAATGGGCTGCTGACAGCTGCAATAAATTGCCAAGAATGAGTGCTGTCAGAGAACAAGTTGTTTCTGTGAACAGAGAGAATAAGTAAATCCCATGTCATGCAATTTTATTCAGCTGAAGTTATTTGCAATCCAGTGCAGCAGGATTTACAGCATTATTAATTGGTATGAAAAATGCATATTTATTTTGAAAAGGACATTGACTTTTGCTTTTATTTCGTGCCAGGAAATTACTGCTGACTTCATCTATATCTATTTTCATAAGTATTTATAGGTGTTATTGTCTTTTTTCCCATTTGATGCAAATTAAGAAAAAAAGAACTTGTATGTAGCAAATTCATTAAGGCTGTGTATTAATTTTATCTGTAGGAAAATGGAATTTCCCATAATCTCTCTAAATATTGACAAAAATAGTCAGATTAATTTTGTGAGTATCCATATAATGCATGTTATGAGATACAAAGATTAAAATACTAAGAATTATTATTAAAGTTTATAATACCTAATCTGCTATGCCTTATCTGTTTAGGGTTTTTTGTGGTAACACAACCATAGAGTGTTTTTTGGGTGTACATAAATACAAATGGTATGCAACTATGATTCTCCAATTAATCTGAAACCATGGGAATATGCTATCAAATTTCTAAATTAAAGTGAGATTTTATTTTTAAAATACAAAATTATAAAGTATTTATGGCTCAGGGTTTTTTTTTCCTCCAACTGACATTGTTGTAATTTTGCTGTGGGGGACTGAGCATTATCATAGTGAACTGAGTTGAATATGAGTACTCAACATGCATGTAAAGCTGGGTGAAGGACACTAAATAGACTACTGCAAGTGTTTCTTCCCAGATCTTTTTCTAGAGGTGTTGTGGAGACTGATTTATATTAAAATATTGGCATATATATTATATTTTCTATTGCCCTAGAAGAAGGTTTTGAATAGTATTTGTGAAGTCCATGTTAATATTAAAATTGCTTTAATGTTAAATAAAATTAATGTTTAGAATGTTAAAATGCAAAGTCTTGAAGTTTTCTCAATTTTGGAAAACTCTGTAAACAAGATGGCTTCCTCTGGAAATGTAACCAACACTTTATTATGCTGGTCTTTCAAAAATATTTTTTGCATTGCAGTTTGAAAATTATAGTAAAAATGTAAACATAGTGGTCAACATGCTGTTGTAATTGTGACTTGAACTGTGAGCACATGTGAGCTACAGTAATTCTGTGCAAACACAGAAGAGCACACAACCACTCGTCTGTGTGTATAATCGTTTGTTGATTATACGTGACGACTAAAGTTAAATGAATTGCAGATGCATTTCTTGATGTAAAATAAAGATTATGCCTGAAGCACTAAAATGTAAAAAAGCTACTGCCAGGTCTGCCTTTGAAAAATCCTGTGATGTGCTGAGCCATCTCCATTTCTGATTGTAGTCAAAAGGAGACAGATGCAATACTGCATCTCAAAAATTTGGCCTTTAGGTATTCCATACCTTATTTATTCCTATCTCAGCACATCTTTACTCTGCTAATGCAGAGGCACTACTTTGCTGCTAGAAAACCAAAAGAGTTTCAGTTTTTGCTCACAAATCTTCGGTAACTTCATCTTACCAGATACTTTATTATTTACAACTCTTACTGACAGTTTTTATTGTTGTGCTCTGACATGAAATTGATAACATTCTCCAGTGTATGCTCAGATACAGAATGCTGCATGCAAGCTGGGCTCTTTACGAATCCTTCTTCTGACCCTATGTCTTCTCACATATGGAAGATGAGACACATACTTTTTGAAGAATGGCAAAATAAAAGGAAGGGAGGAGGAAATATGGAATGGCCAGTTTAGACATGAGGAGCATGACAGTGTGTACAAAATGGTGAAGAGTGCAAATAGGGTTTTGTGACAATTTATGAAAGGCACAGATTGGAGCTATGTGAAAGATCTTGCAAAATTTCTTGGGCCATCCAGTGAGGACAGAACTATATAGGGAGACATAATGTTTATCAAAGCAATAGACTGATTTAGCAGATGAAAGTGTTAATTTTGCTGCAGAAAAATTGCTCCAGTGACAGCACTAACAGTCTGCAGTATGTAGTTGTGCCATGGGGACAGCCTAGGAAATATCACATCAGAAACCAATTGTAAGTAATTTCTGCCTGTGTAATATCAAAAGTAAATCTGTAATTTTATAGTGAAGAACTATGCTTAGGAAAAAGTTAATCTGTCATTTCAAAATCCATCAGCAGGTTATTGTAGCATGGAGTGTATTTCCTTTAGCAAGCAATAAACAGTACTTCTGTATTCAGGCATTGCTTGGTGACTGATGAAAATGTATTTCATAGAGCTCTTATATTTCTGTTACTGTGGCTGACTTACCCCAAACTGCAGGGCTCTTTCCTGCTTTCCCTCTATTGCTACACAGCAACTGACAGCACTGTTCTTCAGGTCCTGCTGAGGTCTCCTCTCCCAGCTGCCCAGGGATCCTCTCCAGCTTCCCCAGCTAAGCACCACTCTTGTCCTTAGTCAATGTCCTACTTAGCTGAGACATTGTCTCCTACCCCTTTGGGACCTTCCCTGGTTTCCATCTAACACCTCTGTCAACCACTTAACACAAGCGTCATGTGGAGTCCATAATTTAATTTCTTTCTCATTATCTTTACAGTTAAAAATGTCATGCTCCGATTCTTTCAAGAGATTTCACATTACTGCAGTCAACACTCAGTGTTTCTGAGATGTATCATTTTCTGCTACTGCTTTGCAAAATTTTCCCTCTCCTTTTGTTTCTTGGTTTTACTGAAACATTTTACTCTGCTCATAAAGGATGTGGAGTCTCACAAATTGTAGCAGTTCATGCCTTGCTGCTTCTGATGTGTGTCCAGCTCAGTTCTAATTGTGGAATCACGCAGCTTCCTCTCCTTGGCATCCTTTGGAGCAGCATAGACCTGGATCACAGTGGAGTTAAAAATCGGTGTTCCTGAACAAGTCATGATGGTAATTAAGTTGCCTGGTTTGTAGCCAAGTGGTGCTTTTCTGTCCCTATCACTTAGGATTGTGCCAGTTCCTCTTTTATGCTTTATTTTGTCATGTGAGAAAACGATCTCACTATCTGCTGTCTCTCACTTGCCTGGCCACCTGGCTTTTAAGAGGCCTTCTATGTCATGTCGCTACCTTTGTAATTCATTCATTAGCAAGAATATTTCACCAGGGTGCCAACACAGTCTTACATTCCAGGTTCTGTTAGAACTAAAGAGGGGAGGTGATTTTTACCTGTTAGACATGCTGATAATAAAATACTACATATAGTTCTGCCTTCCACACTTTAAAAAGGATGCAGGAGAATTTCACTAGATCAGAAAAGTTACAAAAAGTCATTTGAGGGCTGTAGGAGATATGTTCCTAGGAAATGTATAGGGAGCTGAAGGTGTTTAGCATATCAAAAGGAAGATCAAGAAGAGATATGATTATAGTGTATGAGTTCCTTCACTAGAAGAAAACATGAAACACTAAAGGGTTTTTCAACTGGTAAGGAAAGGCATAAAAAGAACCAAAGGCCAGATATATTCAAATTAAAAATAAATCTGAAATGTATTTCTAAAATTTTGTGTCATTAACACACTGAACAGAGTTTCAGACAAGTGGTAGATACCCCTTGAACCTTCAAATCTTTCTCCATGGGAGCTGTACCCTGTTTTTGAGCAATTCATCTGTGATAACTTTGGCACATGAGCTTGATGCACTTTTGTGGTTTTTCTCCCTTCTGATCTCTCAAGACCTGAAAATCCAGCTACACATGGTGTCTGGTAGCGTTCACATGCAAAACTGATAGGTGGGATACATGACCCTACGCCTCCTTCCGAAAGGCCAGCAAGACAGGGAAATTGTTCCAGTGCTCCTGCCCACCACTTGAAGTACTGAAACAAGTGTTCACAGAAGGGGCCATATAGAATGGAAGATACAGAGAAAAGCTCAAACTGCCCTAAAAACTGCAGTTACCTGCAATGTGATTTATAGTCATGCTTGGAAATCTGTCTGTGGAGTTAACAGCAATTTTCTGTCAGTAATTCTTCAGCCTGATCTCATTACAGGTGGAAAAAGTCTTTATCTTTACCAAGAGCATGTAAATAATAATTCCTTAAGAAACAGGATTGTACAAAGTTAGCATTTTCTCATGTTTTCAGTGTGACAGCTGCTGGTCATGTGCAGCTTATGGTCTTCTCAAAATGGCTGTAATTTTTCATTGTCCTTAATTTGAGAAAATGGGACAAAAAAATTCTCATTCATTCTCCACCACTTCCTCATAACATACAAGTTCACCTTCATCCCCAAAGCATCTTTGTCCTCCATGGAGACACAACTGTAGGAAACAAATGTCATTTTAGAGACCATCTTAACTAAATAAAAGTCAGCATTGCTAAAGCTTTAAAGCTTGGAATACTTGAATATAATTTCAGTAAAATATAAAGGAACATTGTCAGCTGGGGCTTTCTAAAGATATTTACATTTGGAAAACAGATATTTTCCAAACAGATGCTTATTTTTTGGAAGTATTTTGTTAGCTTCAGTCCTTCTGAGGAAGTGTAGTACAAAAAGGGGTTTTGTGGTTTTTCTATTGGAGGCTGTCAAGGTTATTCTAGGATAGAGTTAGTGTTTAGGTAACACCTTAATAAAACCAGACTTCCTTCACCAATACAAAGATCTGGTGAGGACAGACAGGAGAACGAAAAAAAACTTATTTAATTTTTTTCCACTTTTTTAGGATAATTTTGCATTAGATCAAACAAAGTTGGTTTTTTTATCATGAAAAAATCAACTGCTAATAGGAAAAAAATTGCAATTTTTGTTACAGTGTCTGTAGATTGGAAAGTCGTATCATTTTACTGAAGTTCATGTACTGTAAATATGCTCCACTTGTGCTCCTTGAGCCTTGACACTTTCAAGTTAGGCACGTGTAAGCTGCCTCTCCTGCCAGGCCAGGGCAGAGCATCTGGCATGGGGTGAGAAATCTGCTTTCTCAGATTTGTGTGCATAAAGATGCTGTTAGCCTGGACTTCTGTAAAGCGCAAAAGTGACAGTCCTTGATAGAATACCCCTATATTTTTATCAAATTTTCTGAGGGTCCTTGAGAGAAAAATTTTCCTTTGAAATGGTTAAGGCTTTTACTGGAAAAATTTTCCAGATCATGTCCTATCATTGTATGATTTTGGGAAATAACAAGCTGATGATGGCCTGTCCATGAAGATTTATCAAGCAGATGATAGATACATATTTCTCAGGTAATCTGTTCCAGGTGTGGTGCTATTAGGAATATTTTATTCCTGTAGGAGAGGTGCACAAGTAAAATCGAATTGTCAGTTGCTTCTTGTAGCCTAAGTGAAAAACTGGACTACTCATGTTGATAAAGTGTTGTAGTTTCAAGAATTGAAGAAATTGGATCTCATAGCCACTGTATTAATTGTAATTATACATTGTAATTATATATTCATTGTGTAATTGTAATTATACATTCATTGCTTTTTTCTGATGGATATATGTGGGGTAGCTTTTGTTGCCTATTTTTTAGTGAGGGTGGATACATTACTTGCATCATAATACATAATCATAATTTTAGGAGAGTTTAGACTGGTACTTTAAATGTTTATTGGTTGAAGACTCAATATTGTTACTGAATCCTATTTTTGAGGGGTATCTGTTTTGAAATAAATTATTGATTAGTATTTAATACCAGTGGTATTTTAACCTACTATAGCTTTGAATGCTTGATTACAATACTTGTTGTCTTAAGGAAGGCTTTACATTCTGCGCTGCACCCTAAATTATAATTTGACTATTTATGTATATGTACAAAGCTTGTATTGACTATCAGCCTGCATTGATAGCAACAGCTTTATTTTTCCTTTTTATTGCCAATTTAATTTCTCACTCCCTATCATCCAAAGAGTTCAAAACAGAAGAAAGGGATTAAGCTCAGAAGGCTACATGAATTGGAATTTTTTTCCTTGTAAGATAATTGAACCTTGCTACTGTATGAGCTTTGCACTAGTTAAGTGAACTGCATAACAGGCAGTAAATGTCTTTATAGAAACAAAAGACAGTTTTCCTGTAGTAAATCTGATCTGCCTGTGATAGCACAATGCTCATTTTACGAGGATGCATTTATTCTCATAATTGGCTATCTCCTATTCTTAAATGGCTATATTTTCATGTCTGTCACCTTCTTCTCAGCTTATTGGCCCTGCAGTGACGACATTGTCTTCAAAATCAATTGCCATTTTACGAAAAGAGTTTGCTAGATGTTTAGTTTAGTGAATTAGGGGCATATAATACATGGGCTTGTCACATTAAATAAGCATTGTTGAAAGTAGAGTATACAGTGGCTAACCTATACATAAACTATATAAATTTATTTTATTTCAGTATTATTGGTGTTTTTATTTAGAGCTTTTTATTTATTTAAAAAGTCAGCAAAAGTCATTTTGGGATGCTGTAAGTATTCCACAAAGTACTTTTTCACAGAAATTTCTGTCCAATGCAAGCTGACATTACATTTGACACAGATATTGAATTTCTATACATGCTCGGAGCTGCAATCTAGGAAAGTTGAAACTTGTGCATTGCGCAAATTAAAGTATTAAAACATCTAAGCTGTGGATAGACTGATCAACACCAAGATATTATTGTTTTATTTGAAAGGTTATAGTCAGCACTTGGGCAGCAGAGATACTTTTACCTTCTTTACTTTGACTTATATTTCTAAAGATGTTGCAAAGCTGCTTTTGCTGTCTGGCAGATGTGGAATCATTCTTCATTAGTTCAGTGTATGGTGCAGCCAGAGTTATTTTGAAGAGGATCAAGGAGGGCAGATTTGCTTCAGCCACACTCAGCATACACTCTCCACAGTTATATGTAGTCCCTGCTCATTACAGCCTGAGACATTTTATTATTTAGGGGGTTGTGGCATCAGATTTTACCCTGGGTGCCAGAGTGAGGATTCTACCCACACACAGTTTACTGAGTCTTTCAGGAGGTGCGTAAGTTGAGTTTCTCTATCCTTAGTCATCTTTATGCCATCACAATTAAGCCCATGTAGAATTTTATTTTTTAAGAACGGGCTTTTACTGTTGTTAGGGGAAAACTGTTCACATGAAAACTTATGTTTTGTATCTATACAAGATGTGTAATTAAAAGTAAAATTTGCATCTGAGCTGGATTTTTAAAAAATTTTCTCTGACTGCATTTGAATAAGGAATATTAGCTAATCTTGTCTCTAGTGTCTTTGTGTTCTTATTAATATTGATTTTTCACTTAAAAACTGTTTGTGTAGCTCTAAAAAAAAGAGACACAAGTGTCATGGGTTAAAGCTGAAGAGAAATTAAGAGGTTTTTTCAGAAGCTGGGCGGGAGTTTCTGCTTACTTGAGTTTTTTGTCCATTTCAATGCAAGTGAGCCAACGGGCTCTTGTTTGAGGTGAGAAAAACCACATGCTGATGGAGAATGTGTGTTTCTAGGTGCCAGGTTGACCTGTCGACCCTGAGTAAAGAACAAACCCACAAGTTGGAGATGCCTCTAGACGAGGGAGAGGGATACCTGGTGTTGCTGGTCACTCTCACAGCCTCAGCTGCAGTCACTATCTCTGACCTCTCCATCAACTCCCTGGAGGACCAGAAGGAGCGAGAGGAGATACTGAAGAGATATGTATGAAGTTCTCTTTCATCCTTTGTTAGCAAAATATTGGCCTATATAAAAAAATAACTATAATGAGGGGGAAATCTAAATATATCTCTTCTATTCTAATCACCTAGCCAATGGAAATCATTTGAACTAGTTATTAATATACAAATAGTTACAGCTGGAACAGGCAATATCAAGAAGGCTACCAATGCTCTTCATACAATAAGTTTATTTTTTACATGATAATTGACTTGTTTTATAAGGTGTTTTATAACAAAGGTAATTCTACTGCCTTGCAGATAAATTTTACCAAGCACAAAGTGACTAAGGGATCATTCAGTAACTTGACAGTTTCTAGTGATTTTTTATGCCAAATAATTTGAGGTCCTAATGGTTTTCAGCTCTTTTTTGGATCATCTGTTAAAGGGCAAGAAAACTTTCTTTTTGTCTTCGTATTAGAGTCTGAAAGCACATCAAAATAAATGTCTCAAACAATGCTTCCATTTTAAAATATTCTGAAGCAGATTATTTTAATTTCCCAGCATCCTCACATTACACAGAATCTTTGTAGTTTTGTCAAAGCAACAGAGAGGGGAGCTCTTACTCCAGCATTTGCTAATACCTAAATCACTGAAAGTAACTGTCTCACTACACACCAAGAAAGAAAGAAAAAAATGCTATTTCCACTTGCAATTACAAAGCTTTTATTGTACAATGCTGCCAGGTGTTTAGAAGGGCTTCTCTAGACAGCCATTAAACCAAGCTCTGACTATCAAAGAGGCTGCTTAATTTATTTTTAAGATTTAAAAATATTCCTATTCCATGACGGACATCTTTTCAATAACTGAATTTAATAAAGATGTACCTTATCAGGCTGTGCAGATAACATGAAATCCTAGTACTAATGCTGTACAATATTCTTCAAACAGATTAACAGGATGTGTGCTTCAGCAAATTTATTCTGTCTATCTCCACTGTATCAGCTGTCTGCTAATGCTTGTACAACTCATACACCAATAGTGTTATCATAAACACAATTTAATAGAGGTGACTTAGCGAGGCTAAATATAATATTCCAAAATGAACTGAAGGCTAAGGCATTGTCCACCACCTCTGAAAAATAATTACAATTAAGAGTTACTGCACATTTTGGAGTCTACCAAGACAGTCTGTGGTTGTCAAAAGAGATGTCTATAAGTAGAATAATTTTTTTGATGGATATGTTTTTGAGGTGCCATAGTTCCTGCTACCAACAGCAACAATAACATATTTCTGTGGCTTATTCTGTGTGATGATATGGCAGACAAGTGATACTGATGGGTTTGATTATTTCAACAGCAGTATAGAAACATGTTACGACTGTACTGTTAATAATTTTCTCTAAATCCTCAATTTTTTGTCCCCAGTGTAAAGCATAATTATGTGGCATAAGATTGATCTGGTTTATTCCTGTTTCTTGCAAGTACAAGGATATGTGTCTGTTGATATATTTACATTGGTGTATGCATTTGGAAACATTTAAATTTTAGGAAGATATTAATATTGCATAGGTATGAATTTCTCCTTATGTGTTTCTGAAAGTTGTGGCATTTACATACTTTTTTGATAAATTCTACTGTTTTTATTAAAATTACCAGCGGAAGAAAGAAATTACCAGGATCAACTTAATTAATATTATAGGTTTATTTTCACTGATGTTCAATTTGACTTTGGTATTCATACCTACACTTCAGAACTAACACAAAGACAACGTGTGCAATTAGCAAGATGTAGAGTTCCTCTTTGAGTGGCTGTATTTTTGGGTTTATTTCTTCTTAAAAACATCTAGCTTCCATTTGAGAAATGTATTTTGCACCCTTTCTACAGCCAAAAACGGTTAATGAGCTGACCTTGCCATCAGATCAAATAGCCTTAGAAAATGACTCTATTACTGTCACTTAACCATTTGTAGCTGAACATCAGAGCCTTACAAATTAAACAGGCATTACTGTTTGAACCATTATTTTACCACAATTGTCTGAAAAGATTAATTCCTTTTGGGGTGAGGAGGGGGGCACATTAATGGGTACAGACCAAGAGAGATTGTATGACCTTTTCAGAACTGGTGTGCTGAACTCATGGTCCCCCTTGTCACAGTTTAAAAACCAGAGGAGCTAGTTTAGAGAAGTTGTTAGCATTCCATTTTTATTATGACATTTCACAGTCATCCGATTTAATGTCCCTTGACCAGATTGTCCACTGTGAGACGATGGGCTTGAAATGTTATTTAGAGCATTGATAAAAGGTGAGCAGTTCTAAGATGACAGCGAGTCATAAGGCTGGTGGTGTGACATTAATTTTCTCCATAACAGAGATGGAATAAGACGTCATGGTGACAAGCTGTCAATCAGTACTAGCCCCTCAGTGTATCTCAATGCCATGGGATGGGGTATTGCTTCTCCCATAATAGAGCTGAACTGAGATGCTCTTCCTGACAGCTGCTGCAGCCATACAGAAAATATATTATACAGCCTTTCATTAAAAAAATAAAGAAGACTCATCTCCAGAGCATTTCAATCTTTTCCCATCTATTGAGGGCTGAAAAGATTCCCAGCAAATCACAGATTCCTCTGCCATGGAAATTCTAGGCTTCAGAAAGTATGCGGATTTTTGATACCTTCAACAATAACCATAAATAAGAAGGCAGAATATCATCTGATAAATCATTACTTAAAGTTATATATTTAAAGTAATGTGTTGAAGTAATTTGCTACTCCAAGAGCATCTGTTGTGGCATTGTATTCATTTTCATCAGTATCCCCAGTCAGTATGTGCAGTAAATGAAGCTAAGCCAGCTACTTCCTGGAAATAAAAGCTCAAAAATTCTGTGGGATTCTAACAAAGGTGGCAAAGTGAAATATAGCACTGGCACCCTTTTGAAGAGTGAGCTAACCAGGATGAAATTTGGAAAAAGGAGACTCTATGGCATCATAGGAAGTGGGTGCCGTCGCTTGTCTTGCTTTGTATTTGGTTTTTGCTTTTTTTTATTTCTACAGCTTGGTGTTTGATTTGGTTGCTGGGAAACTTGGGTAGAATGTGGAAACATTTTTGTAAGTCTTGTCATTTTCATCATGCGTATTACAGCAGCATTATCTCTGTTCTGGTACCAGTTCTGATAAGAAGCTTCCAAACCCTGATCATCATTGTAATAAATGAGGGGTGCCAAGACCCTTTTGAATTATACCCGTGCTATCTGCAATACCATCTCTGCTACCCTCAGCTTGTAAGCACATAAACAAGCGGTTCCATGTGTGCTGATTAAAGTTGACCATCAGTATTTTGAAGTCATATTTATGATAATTATCTTATAATTCTTAAAAAATTATTCACTGTTAACCTGTTATAACATGATGCATGTATGTAACATATGGGCTACTACACTTAATTGGATTTTTAAGTTCGGTGTAGCAAGGTCAAATCTTCACTGTGAACAGTAAATGGTCAGCTGGAGTCTGTGAAACTAGTATCAGTGTGATTTAACTGTTAGAATTGTCTTATTAATAGAAAGACAGGGATGCATATTATATGTCTAACATCTTACTGGATAGATTTTCTGTGCAAAAGCATACTGATTTTGCAAGCTGACATTTAATATTTCATTTAAGCAACATCTGTGATTTTTAGATTCAGTGATGCAATTTATTCTCATTTTCATAACAGTAAATTTTGCTTTTGTAATAAATTAAGGAATTTTTGGTTTTCCCGATGCTTGCTTTTTGTAGAAATCGGGACATTGTCATAGGCAGTGGAAAAGTTTCACCACATTAAAATTTTAGAGAAAACTATAGGCATTAAATACATTAGTCCAGATTTTAAAATACTTCAAAATAAAGGTATGGGCTAGTATTTATAAACAAAATTTGCAAAATCTGCCAAAAATGTGACGACATATATGGATTTGCAAATCTAATTTTAGTTTATTGTTTTGGAATTCCTCCCCTAGATTATCTAAGAAATGAACAATAAAGCCACGCTAGTTATTAATTGATTCCAGATTCAAAGTTGCATTCAATGTTTTATCATTTAAAAATATGCAAATTTTAAATAATACTAAAAGCTACAGTTTGAGAATTATAGCTTGTCACACCTAATTAGTGCAATACTCTCAGTTTGTTAGTTTTAGTTACTTGAAAAAGGAGCAGCAGTGGAACATGGTTTTTAATAAGCTTTCTAAATCTGTGTTGGATGAATAAATGCAAGTGTTAGTGTAGTGAATTCTTTTTTCTTCGTCTTCTTTATACATGTAGATATTAAAGAAATTTATGCTAAAAATATAATGATTTATGGTAAGAGATTTCTGCCATGGAATTTGAAACATATTTAATTCTTTTTTTATCCTTTCTGCATGTGCTTATTATGAAAGTTATTAAGTAGTTGTTATCCTCTTTTGATTGCTTTTGCTGATGTTATTCACAAGCTTATATAGGTGTTTATGATATATGCAAGCTTGCATGTAATAGTCAACTACAAAAATCTATAGTGGCCCCAGGTCACTGCTCAAGGTAATACTGGAGCCATAAGAGGGAAAATGTGAACACAGATTTTGCAAAATAAATCAGGGAGAGGAATTGTTTTATCTTTTTGTGTTAATTTCTTAATATACTTTTATAATTTCAAAATTTGAAATGCAGTTATTCCCATAGTATTAGGGGATTGATTCACTAGAATTTGTGTTACATTTAATCAATCATATTCGAACTTTTCACTTGTAATTTTCATTGATAAGTTAAAGTTGCAAAATACAGAAAGAAATGCAAACAACTGCATATTATTCAGCAAATAATATTTAAAAGTCTAAGCATGTAGACAGAATTATGGTAATTTACATCTGGGCTAGGAGGAGAGTCCTAATATTGGTTTTGGTTTGTCTCTTTTGCAATCCAGAATTATTTTTTTCCTTTTATTATTTTATAGAGTCCAATGATGATGTTCCATAACATCAGCGATGTGGGATTTCTTCAGGTGAAGGTCATCAGGGCAGAAGCATTGATGGCAGCTGATGTCACAGGCAAGGATTCATTTAGTTTCTGTGACACTGAATACCGTAGTAAGGTTTGGTGGTTGTAGAACTGGGAAAAAAAGATGCTTAACACAAATGTTCATCCACAGGTTATGGTCTGTTTGTGCACTTTCACCTTCTGCTCATTAACAAAAAAATCTAAATACAAATGAAATGCTTGTAAGCAAGACAGCAAATCATTCTAATGCTAACAGAACTCTGTGTAGGTTATTTCTGATAAAGGTGAAATAAACACTTTTCTCCATCAGACATCCTATAAAAATTACATAGAAGAAACTTCTTTTATTTTAGTAGATGAAACTATACAAAATTTTCAAAATATACAAAAAATATATTTTCAAAATATACAAAAAGGGACAAGGCAAATAAAAGGCTCCAGACTTAGATACTACTTTAAAGTTGTTGCCAAAATAACCACTTGATACCTGTCAGATACTTAGCAAAGCTGCTGTTTGTTTCAGACATTTCAACTGAATGCAGTTCGCTGTAGCTACTGCTTATCTTTTAAAGATAAGGGAAATAATAAATTTTTTAAATTTTCTATTTAATGTTCTAAATTGAATAGTTAATTTGACATGTTGCTTTGCAAAATAAAGAAAAAGTATTTTATCCATACTGACCATATATCTCCAGAAGTGTCCAAGTTGTCTCCTTTAAGTATAATTACCTTCATACCACAAGTTGAATGAAGCAAAATGAGCTGCATCTGTGCCAGAAAATAGCCATCTCTGCTTTAAAATAATAATGAAAATTTTAAAAAATGGGAAGAGAGTAAAAGGAAACTAGAATAAATCTTCTGTTAAAGGAGCAGATATATATATATCTCAGCTTACATGATTTTTAGTAGTTTTTTGATAATTAAGATTACTACCAGTATTTCAGATTAGGAAATAGTGATAAAATTTCATTTTAATGCTGAAATTGATCATCCAGTTTGTGGCGCACAAAATAACAGATTCTATTTTTGGTGAGGTTGTAGAAATGCTTTTAAAGATCCCTTCGTCTGGTTTGACCTTATAATCCAATGTTGTCTGAAGAGAGAGAGAGATTAAGTTATTCAGGGGCAAATGGGAAATTTCAGTCCCTGACCTCGTTCAGTCTTTGACTTTTCCAAATCAACATGTTATTTGTGCTGATTGAACAATTTTTTTGGAAATATATTTGATTCAATTAAGGATGTATAGAGCTACCAAAAATTTTCAGACATTATATTTAGGATGACAGACAGGAAGATGGGGAAGAACATTCAGTATCTTCCCTTGTTAGTAAGAAAAAGCATTTATACAGCAGATGTATTTTGTAAGATGACTGTACATTCCAGATGTGACAGAAATCTTGTATATACCGGACAAAAGTAACCGGGTATTTTGAAAAGAGGACGAGGTGGTTTTATTATCTGCTGTGGTAGTTTACAGCTATTTTTAGTAACTTGTAGTTATGTACAGGTCGTTCATTGAAAATAAAACTTTGAATAGTAATAGTGAGAAATAAACTAGATATTTGGTGATTTTCAACAAATCATGTTTGCAAAAATTCTCTGAATACTTGACCCACCTTTATTCAACTAAGTAATTAGTGTGAGGAGTGCTGCCATCAGTGGTGTTAGTTACACCACTAAGGACTGCTTCTATGAGTAAAAGCTAAAGACTAGTTTGCTCATCACGCTCAAAACGTATTGTGTTTTCAGAGTTAATCTTTTGCCCCTGAGTCTGAAAAGTAGCTGGAACAACTGTTTAATATCTGTGAGTTTTGCTCTGTTTCCTGCCTGCTAAACATATCCCATTTCACTTCCACGAATCTTTTCACGTGAAGTAATAAATCAAAATTTATTAGTTTGAGCTGACTAGATTTTTTAAATCCTTAATATGCCATCATTAAGCATAAGCACAGAGGGGAAAAGATTTCTGTAATCTTTTAAGTAGTCATCAATCCTACTACCATTGCAAGGATTTTTTTTCCCTTTCAAAACGTGAAATTTTTCCTTTGTACCATACATTGAGCAGCATTGTAATACTGCACTAACTCTGTGTGAATAAAGAGCAGTTGAGACTCCTGTTGAATCAATGAGTAAAAAGCACAAATTACTTTTCAATGAAACCCTCAATTCTACTCCTTTCCTCAGAAAGCTTATAGCCTCCCTCAGCAGAATGCTACTACAGTAGGTCACTTTTGTTAAGCCCCTAATAAACTGTTGATAGCCAAGGGCAGTTATTTTTCTCCGTTTTCAATAGCATAGTGTTGGACAGTGTGCTTCAAATCCTTAAGGTTAGTACAGATTTTTTTTAAAAAGAGAGTGATAAAGGGTGGTGGTTTGGGTCTCAGTTTACAACCCCCCTCACATGTACATGCAATGAATAATGTGCCTGGATGAGCTGAAATTTCAGTTAAGTTGTAGGCAGGGGAGCAAGTAGGCATTACCAGTTTTGAAATGCTGTGCTGCTGGAACATGCCGTAACTGGATACTAAAAGTACCCCAGAAAAGTACAGTCAGACTTCTCACTCAACCCACTTGCCAGGAGATCTAGGAGAGGAAGAATCACTGAGGGGTTGGGAGTCTCCCCACTGGTGCTTGAAAGCTTAACTTGGTTTTTGGGAGAGCTGAAAAATAGGGTATCTTTCAGGACCAGGGCCTTTGGGGAAATTATTGGGTCTCTGAGGTTGTTTCCCACAGAAAAACAGTGTAGTTCCATGATCAAGACACAATTTTAGGGATTCCACCAATGTAAAATTATGTTCTGTTGGAAATTGTGGTCACAGCAAATACACCTTTCCAGAAATTATGTATTATTTAGTATAAATTCTTCGAAAGTGTAATCTAATCTAATCAATGGGAAAATATTGAGAATGAAGTTTACTTTTTCCTTCTCTGTCTGAGAAGAAACTTTCAATTGACTCTTCCATTGTGTTTTAGCTACTCAGTGCATGGCTTTTTTCTCCCTAAATCCTGAGTTAGAAAGAGTTATATTCTTGTTTTCCTAAATCTTTCCTTGCTCATGGTATCTCTGGCTGACTTTCTCAAGGACTGGTGTGCTTGTAGAGCCCTGGCAGGATAGGTGCTGTGCTGATCCTTCCATATGAAGACATTTTCCGGTGGTTCAGAAAAACCTCAAGTATAACGGACTCATCACAATGGTTCGCTTCTGACATTATAGATATGGGTTTCACCTAATCCATATAAAATACAGGTAGTAAAGCAAGAAACCCTTCACTGTGACATAGTTTAGGTTTAGGCAATAGTCAGATACATCTATTCTGCAGTGTAGTCAGGTATAGGTGGGTGCTGCAAGGCTCCTGGCTTTGCAAGGCAGTGTCTGCATGTCTTTTACTGGGGCAGAGGCATTGCTCCTTTTCCTTGTGTCATGAAATAAAATTCAAAATCTGTGCCTTATCATTGATAAAAAGTAAGCAGAGTGGGAAAATATCTGCCACAGGTTTGATGGATTTCAGCAAAAGTGCTGAGCTTTTAAGGAATAATAGTTAGCAACTCAGATTCATTAGCAGAGCAAAACTCAAGCTCCATAAGATGGCCTGACTAGAAAATAGATTGTTTTGTAGTCTTTGGACTTTAATTAAGATGTGTTCAATTCTAGCCCCCTGGCTCCATTCTCCCCCTCCCCCCACCCTTCTTGCTGTGTCACAGACCAGCGATCAGACGCTTTCAGAGGGTCCAGCCCATGACTTTGACCTTCTGCGAGGTCTTGTGTTCCCTGGGGAACCGTTCAGCTCATGAGGTCTGATTTCACACTTCCAGGATGCCTTGGCTCTCATAACAATGACAGGGAGACAAAGCCCTTTAGAGTGGGCCGCATGGGGACTTGTTTAAATTGGAAACTAGAGAGGAGTCAAGGAACAAGGTTACAGGCTACAGAATAGTGCTTTTAATAAAGAGCTCACAGCTCTGGTTCAGCTCAAAGAGGGCTATCTCTGTACAATTAATTGAGACATTTATCTGGAGCATCTTAGGCCTCCACTTTCTCACAGAATTATGTGATAAATATCAGCTAAGAGGCAAATGAAATGTGCATGAAATGAATTTTTAACACTTCGATTACTGTGTCTTCAGTCTTCATTAGAAGTAAATTTATTTGTATTTCTGTCCTCATTATTAATCAATTGTCTGTGTTTTTTCTACATACTGTGATTTCAGAATCTTATATAGCAGAGAGATTTTACTGAAGAGATCAGTGATATTTAGGTTTGTTTTCAAAAGCTTTTCAGTCTCTTCCTCCCCTAAAGAAGAGAAACTAAGCATAGAAAATGAGTCAGATTTTTATCNCCCCCCCCAGTTTTATGTCTGGAATTCAGCCTCTCTCCTAAGAAAATTTCATGTTAAAGTTTTTATTGCAGTACTTGAAAGTAGGATGAAAACACCAAGATGGCTAATTGTGCTGAATGTAAATGTCTTTTCTAAAATCTGTCCTGCTAAACTGTTCTAACATGTGCAAAAATGGTCTTTGAAATGGTTCTTCAAATGCTAGGAAATGTCAGGGTGATGAACACAAACATTAAATTCACAAAGGTATGGAAGCCCATGCGTGTAAAATTGAAGGAATAAATTCAGAGGCCCTTTGGAAATACAGTTCCAAAAGTAATTTGCTCAGTCAATTAGTGCAAACAGATTTCAATATACACTTGAACTATCTCCACAAAGTACTAAAATCTAGCAGATGAGCAGAATTCTGTGGTAGATAAAATATTTCATCAGGTCCTATCATATAGGTCACCTGAAGACTTTGGTCCGATGTCATGTACAGCAAAGGTACTGGGTTTTAAGTACCAGTTCTAGCTTGGTAGTGGAAAAAACAGGATTTAAAAGATATTTTTGAAAGATATTTTATTAAAAGATTTTTGCTAACTGTAACATTTATAATTATAGATGCAATGAAAGGATTACTTGTGATTAATTTTTTTTTAAGTATTCTGTGGAGATAAGTTTAACTTGATTATGGCATTACACTGACTTGCCTCATAAGATACCTCAAGCGTTCATGGTATAAGTCTGTTGCAACATGTTTGCATCAGCACAGATAGAGCAGAATTATAATTCCCATTCTGAAGATGGAAAACTAAGAAAGGTTAACTGACTCAGCTAAGGCCAACAGAGCAAGTCCTTGTCAAAGGTGGCATTTCGCTTGGGTTCTGTACTTAATCCATTAGATAAGGCAGCTTCTCATGCTATTGAGCCATTCCTCCTCCTGGCCAAAGGTCAGACTGACTGTTCTGCGGCTAGCAGCTGGCTGGCAGGGAGCTTGGAACAACATTAGTGACATTAGTGTCTGCATGAGTGGCACTGCCCCCCAGAGTCATGAACTGGCTGTCCTGTCTTCTAAAAAAATAAAGGCCTTTTTTTGCTGTGGGACTTAGATCCGTAATGGATAGGCATGGCCAGAGGTAGGAGAGAATCATAATAGCCTATGAAATATTCAAACAACATTTTGGCTTTTATAGCCATGCTAAAGTTGGTTGAACTTTGTGAAGTTATGGTTTGAGAACTTGACTTAAATGTAGAAATGGAATTGAAATTCATTGTTAAGTTTTTAAACTGTCTAAAGAATTTTAGATCAGTTTGGTAATGTAATGTCAATAATGCAAAAAATAATATAATGCTTAGTTTAGAATAAGGTGGATGATTTTATGAAAATTGGTTCATTGTCTAGCTAATGCTGAAATTGACTTTTTATCAGTTTTTGTAACTTTATGGACTGTGAAATGGCAAAATTATGAAATTATTTCTTTCCCTGGAGTTATACTGAAGCAATGCATGTTTTCCATAGCCACGGTAGAAACATCTCTGAAGGACTACTGGGTATCTAACCCAATACTTCAGAAGTGCAATAAGTTTTTCGGAGGACAAGTGGATCTGCCATGTGCTCTCTTTCTTGCATATACTCTGAAGAGCAATTATATCAATGTTAACTCCTAGGAAGAGCCCATGGCAGCCTTAATTAAGAGAGTAAGAGCCTTTCTACAGTGACTGATGGTCTTCATGATTTTTTCATTTTCATTCCTACAGGCTGGAATTTCAGTGATTGACGATAGGGAAGCATGATGTTTATTACTGTACACAAGTGTTTTCTTCCTTTCTAAAACAGAGAATTATCCCACTGTATAAAATATGGATGTTTCCATATTTTTGTTTACTAAAGTCTTCTATTTTACAGTATTTACTGGATAATAAGCCGATGACATGCAGTTTTCTGGAGACAAATGCATGTACTTAATAGAGCTTTATGATAAAAAAATGACTGTTGAACTTGTACAAAACATGGCAAGAAAGTTGTTCAAATTTAAGATCTGACAGCTTTTCATCAGAGAAAAGTCTGCCTTGTATGCAAGTGGAGCTAGGAAGTGAGTACGAAAGTACAGTTATATTCAGTTGAAGTCTGTGAAAGAACTGCTATGTTCCAAAATTAATTTTTGCTGGAAAACAGTTTGCTAAGAATCAAAAATTTATATTGGATGATTTTCAGCTTGGGGACCATTGAAGGAAGGCCTATATAAATTGCCCAGAAATACAAATTATATCATATTGCAGTTTGACAGCTCTAACACTTAAGTAAAATTCGTAATTAGGCAAATAAAAGACCCTTGCATCTGAATTGGTCACATGTCTGTACCATCTCTTGTGACAAAGTAGTACTTTTGTAGTTGAATTTGAGATGACACGCAGTGGTTTGTTGTTCTAGCTGCCCCCTAGATTGGGCAGTTCAGCTCACGTGCAACCTGGAAGATGGGCTGCAGTGGTGTCAGACCAGCCCACCAGCCCATGACCATCGTGGTACAAAGGTTCACAAGTCACTAATGTGTTTGGTGCTTGCTTTGAGTACAAGCATAGAGAGCCAGATGAAAGTCCCGTGGTGTTTGAACTGATGGAAAGGGCCTTTCCCAAACTTCTCCCAAAAACCACACAGGCTGTGTGGTGCTGTGGCTACTTGAGAAGAAAATCCAGAAGCTGAAATTGTGTGTAGACTGAGGCTTTGTTGTTTTAATTTTCTAAATATTTTGAGAAGCAGTTAAAGGTTGCTTCTATCAATCACTGTTTAGGTCTCTTTTCCATCATGAAAAAGTTAATTTTGTAATTTCTTGCAGGAGAAAAATGTTTAGGTGGCCAACCTAAACAGATAATGAATCAGAGCTGCCAACTGACTTTGATTTGTTTGTGAAGGACTTCCTGGGCTCTAAGGGACTTGTAAGTTTTGAAGAAAACAACAAGTAACACATGTCTAGTTCCTCATAGCTACCTCTTTTGGAGAGCTGGGGCTGGTTTCAGGTTATGGATGTGTAGTTCACCCAGGAACATACGGTAGTTTTGAGAAATAAGATGACAAGTGAAAAACTAATTTAAATTAATGGGTACATGATGTACAATGTGAGGAACACAGTGCTGACTGAAGTAAAATACTCTTCTTAGATATAAGTAAGGTAATCTCAGTTTGTGTCCTGGTCTTGCACCGTCTAAAGACACAGGATAGCACAAACAAGTATATCTGTCAAACTAGATGCAACATGTGGCCTAAAATTCAAAAGCTTTGAAGATAAAAATAAAGATATAATTCAAAGCTTCAAAAGATAAATAGCTCTTCAGGGTTTTTTTCAGTGATGACATACATTACAAAGTAGAACACCTAGAGTTCATTCTCAGATAGTCAAGTTCTGTAACGGGTAAAGGGGGAAAACAGATGAGGGAGATCTGTCAAAAGAAAAGTTGCTTTTCCTTCCAATTATGCATATGATGTAAATTAGCAGTTTATTTCTATAATTTCAGGAGCCCTTAGGACTGTACAAGTAGAGACCAAAAAGCATGAGACATTACAGCAAAAGAATGGATAAAATAATAACTTTGTCTTGAGGTTTTCTGCAAGTTTGATTGCAGTAAGTTGGAAGGTGTAGTTTGTTTTTTTCACTACCTACTTTTATCAGTAATTCCTGAAATCACTGGTAAGGTGTGAGAGCAGTTAGCCCCTCTGTGGTCATGGGATACTCATATTTTTCAACGTTGGTGTTGGTGCTGCGGGGAGCTTGCTTTTAATGTCTGCCTTAGGCAGGTGGCAGTCATCTTATTCTTGTATAACACTGACCACATGCTTAGGAATGTATTGAGAAGTTTGTTGTGGATGTCTGCCTGATGAGTATGTCCCTAAAGTTACTGGAACAATAGGTGGAGGCCTACAAAAAGCACAGAACAGGGATTGCTAGTTGGAAGATCCTCAGTAGATACAGAAGATTTGGTAGAATTTCTTGATGTATGAAAGGTCATATACAGTTATATACAACAGTTGTGGTTTAGTTTATAGTGAAAGGCGTTTTCATGACAATATAACATGGAACGATATAACTGAGCATAGGCAGCACAAGACTAATCGGAGTTTTTTAAATGTACTTTTAGAAAGGCTAGAGGGAGAGCACGTACTCTTCTGAACATGTGTGGTTGTTTTCTAAAAAAATTAGGAAAACCATTTATTTATCCCTTGTTTGAAATAGTTAATCACATTAACTGACAGAAGCTTTCTGAGGCTGCTGCTGCCTTTGTTAGAGTGTGTTGTATTAAGGTATGGGTTTTGAATAATATAGTGTTGTTAGATCTTTTGAGTCCTCCTAGAGACCAAGGAGACCTAAGGATATTTCTTACTATTTTAGTGCTCTCTTAAGGCTTTCATTTGGAACAATCTCATTATTTTGAACACTCTTGAAATGCAGCAGGTTGCCAAGGCTGTCAGTGAGAATTAAGATTGCAGTTACTCTTTCTAATAGTGAAAACTTGAAAGATGACAGATATGAGTTTCACCAAGTCTTTGTGCGTTGTTCTGTCTTTGTCTTTCTGGATCATATTCATTTATTTGGGTTAGTATCTTAATAATGTTTGCACATACCTTATGCTGAGCATGTCAGCAATGAGTGGTGCCTTTCAGAGGCCCACCTTGGTTATGAGTGTTTCAGCATATGGAAGAAGTGCCCATAGGCAATGGTGAAAGTGCATGTGGGAATTTTTTCACCCAATAAATCTGATAAAACAAACATTCCTTAGCAGAAATGTTCAAAGCTGGGAAACTTCTCTTTATCAGCCATGGTATTTGAGCCTTCCCTTGAACCATGTCATGATATTGCCTCTATTCGAGTTTGTTCTTGTAGTATTTTCAAATGATAGGAGGGAGTAGGTGTGAAATGCTGACTTCAAGTTAGGGGGCTTTTCATTCCTGAAAACCATTTGTCTTTGGTTTGGTTGAGGAGCTCTGTAATTAATGTTACGTATTATCGATTGATATCCATGTAAATCTGTAAGAATAGTCATTGAAAAAGTGCATGCCTAGAGGCACAGAAAATAAATAAATGTAGTAAATACCCTCTCCTTGTTTATAGAAGATGCCCTGTACATGCTGCAATGTAATTTACTGTGTCTGTATATGTTTAATAAGCTCAACTCACATTGTACCACCATATGCAAATATGATTGATAGTACTTAAAAAAATTAGATATAGTAGTCCACCTGCTGTGCCAGTGCTGCCTTGTTATTTTATCTGTCTTCTGGGTGTTTCTTTTTCAAATATTGAGAGCTAAAGAACTCAAATAATACAAGTGGTTTAGATTTCATATCACCTTCTAGCTTTGTGAAGTAGAACCTAGAGATGTTTGGTACATCCATTTCTGCTGACTAATGAACTGTATCATTTTTCAAGATAATGTGAAACATTTAGGAGTATATGATTTTCTAGAGAAGGTAAACATCAATTAACTGTAATTCACAATGTTTTTAAAACAGTTATTCTTTATCATTAAAGTTAATAATATGCACATCAACCCTTGGTGTAGTCAAAATCAATACTGTAGTTTGGGAGATACGGTCCCTGGACAGCTTTGTCTAAGCTTTGATTTCACTGTCATTTGTATAAGGTATGAAACAAATTATGTGCTTTCCTAATATCATTAATGTAGCCCCACTAATGTAGCTACTGTAGCTACTCAGTTTAGAGTTTCTAATAATGCATTTAAAAAAATACAGTGATATTGAAGAAATTGAGAAAAACAATTGCCTAGTATGCTAGATTGAATTGTGGAAGGCCAATGCCAACATTCAATATATTTTGAACAGTTTACTGCCCAAAGAAAGTCTGGAGAGAAGACTACCATGAGTACTACACAACTCAATTTTTCATTTACATCAGACAAAGTTCCCCTGGGTCCAGGAAGCTGCAATTTGTTGTTCATCTTTCTACTTACATGAAAATAATGTATACACTTGTACTCTGCCAAAGGCAAAGGTTACTCCCTTCAGCTGCTATAGAAAATAAAAATATAAAAGCAGGATGGCATGCCTGTGTTTTGGACAGCATTTGTAGCAGTTGCCATTACTGACACAATTTGAAATATGTGTTAAATAATTCAGTCCACAAAGTGATTTCTTCCCTTTATTGCCTCTTCATTGAAAGAGTCTTCCCACCATGCCCCTCATGTTTTCATTGGTGTTCTTTCCATCATAGCTATTCCTTAGGTCTACCTCACTACCCCTCCTTAACCTTTTAGGAAATTTCAGGATTGCCCTGAAATGCTGAAGGTACCAATCCCACCACCTTTTTCTTTCTCTCCCTTTGGAGGAGTCGTTTTTCAGCCAGCCAAGCTGTTCTTAAGCATCAGATTCAGGTGTCTACTTTTCTTCTTATCCTTTTGTCCTAGTTTTGACAAGAATGTGCAAGGGCAGAGCCTGGAGCCATGTGGGCCTGTCTAGGCTGTTGTTTTTTACACTCAAATCATTGCTGGTGTGTGGAAGTCAGGGGTTCTCGTCAAGATGAAGAGGTCATGGCTCCTGGCGAAGGAAAATGGGGACAGTGCAGAGGTTCAGCAGCCATTTTCTCCCTTTCTGGGAGAGTGTGTGGGGAGTGGAGTGGTGGGTTGATGCTGGTCTCTAACGCTGGGTTTTTTCGTTGTCTTGGTCTTGGGGAGAAAAAGTGCAGGTGTGGAACGTTTGTGTGCCATTATCTTTCATTGTCTCAGGCTTGTAGGAAGAAACACAGTGGAGGGAGTGGTGGGTTGGCACCATCTGTGGAGGCATTTGTCGGACTTAGTGAGTGTTTTGCACCTAATCACCCTCTCTTGTACACTGTTACTGTTGGCTTTTTTATCTCATTGCCATTTCCAGTAAATTGTTACCTCAACCCATAATTTCTGCCATTAGTTTCCCTCACCTGAAAGAGGGTTGGGAAGAGGGGAGCAGCTTAACTTCCTAGTGGGCTTAAACCACAACACCTTTCCAAAATCAAACCTTAAAAGGGGTAGTGTCAGTTTCATGTTCTACCCCTAAACTTGCAGTGGTGATGATTTTTCTTGCACTTTCTAAGTATCTAAGCACTGCTTGCCTGCAGTCTTTTGCTGTAAGCTGCCTATTTCATATTTAAGGATGCATACACACACACACACCCCACACCCCCCTACTCTTGCTTTGCCCATTACTTTTCTTAAAAGGAAAAAAAAAAAAACAAAACTAGACCTCCATATCCATTTCCATTATCCTGCTTGCACAAAATTATCTACATAATGCATTTTCAAAGCAGCAACTTCATACTTTCTCCTTTGGTGGCTTTCATACTGAGGGACCTCTTTGTAAATATATCCAAAACTACTTTTTTGTGCTTTAATGTATAATAAAATATCAACCATGTTTGCCTTTCTGCTGTGCTGAAACCATAGTCTGTTATTCCAGCCCATAACATCTCATTCTTTAATTGTGCTTGCCCACTTTGTCTTTCTTGTATTAGGCTTTTATATTAGGCTGTCTTTAAGATTCTTTGATTTTGGATAGAGGATTTGTACAGTGTGAAACATAATACAGCATAATAGTCTTTGGATAATTTACGTAGGTGCTATGTTGTAACAAATAATACAGAATAATACATTTCCTTCATATCAAAATACTCCCATTATGTTGTCTTTAAAGTCAATGGGGAATTGGTGCCATTGAAGTAAAGTTCTCTTAGCTATCTCACAAGGGTGCTTGGAAACTTTCAGAAACATGCTGCGTTTCATCAGAAGAGTCTGTATGGTGATATTTTTGCCCCCTCCCTCTCTTTTATTTTTAAAGGCAAAAGAATTGTTCTTTTAGCAAAGAATGTTAATACATTATGGAGATGAGTAGTGTGCTATGAATATCTTGAACATAGTGCAGATCATTACAGTGAAGCTCAGAAAATGAGAAACAACTTCCCAAACTTATTTTTATTTAAAGCTTGCTCATCATGTGTATTCTTAGGTCATAAAATTTGTTCCAAATTTTCTCTTGCAGGTAAAAGTGACCCGTTTTGTGTAGTTGAATTGAACAATGACAGACTGCTGACACATACTGTCTACAGGAACCTCAATCCAGAATGGAACAAAATCTTCACATTGTAGGTGTTTGGATTTAGGTGGGGGGAATGGATGGGCAGTGGGTTTTGGGTAATTTTTTGGAGGTTTTTGGTGTTGGATAAGGAACAAAAATACTTACTGGCAGTTCTAAAGAAGAATAGTGATGTGATGACATACTGATATTGCTTAACTAATCCAAATCCGTTTTGAGGATTGAAAACATGAAAATATATCACAGAAATGGTATCATTTTGAATTTTAAAAATGCCAGTTCTGTTTCTTGGAAACCAGGTATGAGTAAAGCTATGTACACCAGACTCCTGCTAGGTTTCAGCAAGAGAAACTCAGCAAGAGTTTCAAGGGCCAAATCCAGTGTGATGGATTTGCCCCTGAAGTTTTGAGTGGGGGGAAAAAAGATATTGTGAATATGGCCTTCATTAAAATGTGGTTGTTAACTGTAAAAAGCATTAGATAACTACATAAAGTTAGAAATTCTACTTGCATGTATTTCTCTGAATTATGATGAAATACTTTCCACTTCTTGTTTCCATTTACCAGCTGCACTTCTCATAATACCATCTAGTATCATACTAATATAGTCCAGCTGTTGGGTAAAATGCAGTCTAAAACAATTTATTGGGAAGTGATGTGATTGGTTTTTTTATTCTTCTGTTATTTTAAAGACAGTTAAAGGCTTTGCCAAAATAGAAAAAAGGTCTTCCACAGACCTTGTTGTTTCCCTTGCTCAATTGCCTTTTTTTTCCTCCCTTCTCTCTATCTGACTGTAATGTGACACCAATGAGTAGAAAAAAATAATCATTGCAGGTCTCACTGCTGCTGAAATCGTAACAATCCTCTACAAAAACAGTAGAAGCTTTAGTTTTGTGTACACTTTCTTCACTTTATTGTACAAAATATAGCCGTTTGCCCTTAATCTCAAAACTCAGTGTGATTTTAATTTTAGTTTTCCCCTCTGGATTTGTGATTCATATATTTAGCACCCACAGGTTTTCATGACCTGCAGTGAGCTCTCAGAAATTAATTCAGAAGAAAAGGAAAAAAAATCTCACAGCAGTTGTACTTTTCAACAGCTTCTTACAGTAGTCTCATTTCTGTATCTGCAAAGCCATGCTAAGTTATTCATTGATATTTTTTTTATTATTTACCAATATTTTTAATTATTTACCAATAACTAATCATCCTCTACTTCTCGAGAGTGTTCTCCATACAAGAAATTGCCTGGATTTGTAGAGGATAAAAGACTAATCAGAATTGAATAGAACACTTCTAAAGGCTTTCAAGGCCTTCCATCTATGTACATTTGCATTTATCCTAAGGTTTTGTAATTAATTTTTGGGCTAGCAATCCCTCATCTGGAGGAGTATATTTTACTGAAGTTGAACTGCTTTGCTTGCATTTTCTGGAACAGCCATTCAATCAAACATGAGTTCTCTCAAGTAATATTTTTTATTCAAGTAAGGAATATGAATTTTTCACCCAAAAGTTTACAAAGCACAGTGACATTTCTTGTGCATGGCAATGGAGTGTTTCATAGCTTGAAGTCTTTTTTCCTCAGTTGTACCTGAGAGATGCGTTGTTCCATATTGTTTGTTCTTTATTTGCTGTAATTTGCTGTATGTAATTAAATGAGGATTTCAGAAACAAAGAACTTGTTCTTAGCGCAAGGATATGGCCTTGTAGCTTATAATTATTTCCATTTACAAACCTACGGGGTTTCACTGTATTTGCAGTAAGAATTGCCACAAGGGTAGCAGTGTTTAAGAGTAGCTCTTAAAAGCTCTCTGTCCTTCTGCTGGTGCCTGCAAATCCTCCAGTGCTGCTCCGTGCAGGTCATGCAGTGCAAACCCCAGGTAGGAGATTTAAGGCAACATCCTTCAGAAAACTTCTGCTGGAAAAACCTTGTGGAGAGAGAGAAAAAGTGATAACTGCAGCCCTTTAGAAAGTATTTGGGTTATAAAAAGCCTTGCACAGAGAGAGAGAGAGAGAGAGAGAGAGAGAGAGAGGGGGAGAGTAATCATTGCAGCCCTTAGGAAGCATTTCAGTTAAATGCAGAAATGTCTCATTTACTTGAGCTCAGTTCTCCTCCATGGTTTGGAAAAAATAGACGGGTATCTGTGCTAACCTTTTACAGTTTTGTCCTTGGTACCCGGTGGAGTAAGTGACTTCTTTCTTCTGTGTGTACTTCTCCCTTTGTAGCAATATAAAGGACATCCACTCAGTGCTTGAAGTGACAGTTTACGATGAAGACCGTGATCGAAGTGCTGACTTTCTAGGCAAAGTTGCTATACCATTGCTGTCTGTAAGCTTCATTCACCTGACATACTGCTCTAAATTTTTCCCGCTAAAGGGGGGAAAGAGGAAAAAAAATAAAAATAAAAAATTTGCTGCTCCTGAGTCTGTCATTTCTCAACCAAGGTCTGTAATAACACTAAAATTTTAACATACTCTATTCACGGCCATGTTGAATCCCATGATAGTTAATTTTTCCTGACAGACTCGGTCCTGGTAATGAACAGGTACTTGTCAGACTTGCCACAGTTGTTTTGGGTTCTCTGTCAGTTTCAGCAGCTGGGGGTCAGGGGTCACCGGGGGGGTGTATTCAGCAGAGACCGCAAGACAGACGGCTGTCATGTCCTTTTCCTGCAGATTCAAAATGGTGAACAGAAAGCCTACGTCTTGAAAAACAAGCAGCTGACAGGGCCAACAAAGGGGGTCATCTATCTTGAAATAGATGTGATTTTTAATGCTGTAAGTCTTAACTTTGGGGGTTTTTTGTACTGCTAAAGAGTTCAGTTTCATGAAAGCTTTTGTTCCTGATTTGTAGAGAATTTCTGTCATTCCTCATTTTCTCTAAGCCTTGATTTATACTACAGAATACTCTTCTGCCACTGCTTGGCACACCCACTCTTTTTGTTGCTGCTGCTATTGCTGCTAATGTACAGAGCAGCAACTCTTGTCTCTGTGTATGCTTATGTGTCCTGAGCTTGGCAGCCATGACTTTGAAACTTGGTAAATTTTGCGAATTGAAGCCTGTGTTATTAGTCAGGAAAAAGTAAACTTGGAATACTGACATGCATTTTAATGCATAGGTGAAGGCCAGCATACGAACCTTAATGCCCAAAGAACCGAAGTACATTGAAGAGGAAGACAGACTGTCTAAACAGGTAAAGAGTAAGGAAACACTAATCCCTTCTAAAATCCTTAATATGAAGTGTGCACATTCAAATATCTGGTATCATACTGCTGGGAGTAAAGAATAACATTTTCATTATGTGTTTACAAAAGAATATGATCGGCTGAGAAGTCAGAAACAAAATACATGGGTTTAATGTGTCTCCTCTATAAATCGCTGCCTAATTTCCATGAAATACATGAATAAGAACACAGTTGAAACCATCAGGTTTCACACATATCAGATTATTGCACAGGTGCATGTAAAATAAGTCTTGCATAAATTTTTGCTGTTAACTTTGACCCAAAAGTTCTCCATTTGTTGCAAGGTAAAGAGCCAGCATTCTTTTAGCCAAATTTCAAAGCAGTTACTTGAGTGAGGTTTGAAGGTGAAAGCAGACTAAAACTCTCTGGAGTCCCAGGAATAGGAAATGTCTTGACTCTTTGTTTTTTCTCTGGATATTTTTGCAACACACAATTTTCATGCTTTGGTAAAAAATTATTTAAACACACATATTTTTCTGCACTCAAACTACTTTAGACTCAGTTTTTTGTGTTCCACAAATGTTGTATCTTACATGGAGAGAATTGGTTGGACTGTGGGAAGATTTATGTTGTTTTCAGTGAAAAGTCAAAGGTCTCAGAACTGTTTTCTTTGTTCCTGAAAGCTTGTAGACTTGAGCATAGTTTAAATTACCTGCTGGATGAATTTTATATCAGTTTATTATATAGCAAATATAAAAAACATTTCAAGAGGCAAAATATTTCTTTATTCACGATTTTGAGTAATGCAGTTGCTAAAGCTGAATTTTGCACTGCTATTCCAGCAAAGAAGCAACAAAGCCTTTTACTCAAGATTCATTCTTCTTCCCACTTCAATAAATGAAAATGGTGTTGTGACTTTTGCAGATGGCAGGAGGAGTGACCATTTTCTATGCAGCTCAGTACACAAATCATTCACTGGCTTGTTCAGTTTTTGTGGTGAAGTGTGTTGCCATTTTAGAGGATTTAAGTACATTTTCCTGAATCAAAACCTAGAGTTGTTATGTCTTACATACATGTAATTTGAAAGTATGCAGATTACTTTGGTAAATACTTAAAACATTATGCTTTCCTAATACATGACAGCAGAAAAATTTGTTAAAAATGTTAAATGGTGCAGATATCTTAATTATAGTAGAGCAGTAGTGTTGCATGGTTTCAGGTTAGTGTCTTGCAGCATCTTTTTTATTTAAAAAGGCCAGCATTTGTTAAGAAAGGCTTAATGAAACTGAAATCCATTTAACAAAATAATTTGTGAAATTTTGCAAGTGGCTTTTTAATGTTGAACAATTTTTGTACCATCTAGAATTAAATTCAACAAATACCAATTGACACAATTAGCAAATTCTCTCTCTTCCAGGACTCAGATTTTAAACTAACTTGCTCAATTTGTGACTGAGAGAACTTAGTATTTTCTCAGCCTTCATGCAAATTGAGAATGACATTATTTTTAGCATGAGCCTCTTCTGAGACTTTTTGGGGTTTGAAATATTTTCAATCTTTCATCTTTTTAACAGCTACTATTAAGGAACTTCATCCGGATGAAGCATTGTATCATGGCTCTTGTTACTGCTGCCTACTATATTAGCAGTTGTTTTGACTGGGATTCTCCACCAAGAAGTCTCACTGCTTTTTTGGTATGATCTTTTTCATACTATTTTTAATCATCCCAGTATGTTTGTGTTCTAGACTGAGAGACAATACTGTGTAGATTGGTAGTTTCTTTTCAATTTATTTAAAAGTTTGCATTATGATGATACCATCAGTCATGTTTATTCAGTTTTTTAGAATGCAATTAAGTTTAAAATGTCACACAAACAAGATAGAGTGGGTTTTTGTAAAATTTTATAATTGTATATTTATAGTAAAAAAGTAATTGATTATATAAGTTACAAGCAGGTAATCCAAATCAAAATAGAACAAAATAGAATTATCCAGTGAACTATGGATAATATATTTTAAGGTTCTCACAAATTACTTACATTAATTTTTTTTTTGTCCCCTTGCATATTGAATAATGACTCTTAAATATTTTTATTACTATTTATTCAAAGGTGGTATTCCTAGATAAAAAAAAAAAATCCACCAAAATAAAACAAACTCAACTTTAAAACCATAAATGCAAACAAACTAGTATCTTTTTAGCAGCAAGTTCTGGTCATAGTTTTTAGTGAATGGTTTTAAGTGAATTTGTTTTTAGCTACTTAAACAAAATTGCTGTTTCTTCATGAACATGATCTTTATTAGTATTAACCTTTATTTTTTTGTTAAATTTTAAAAATTCCAAGCACAGTTGCAGATTGCATTGCGTTACCCAGAAAAATACCCAGAATAAATTTTTAAAATCATAAGAGCTGCAAACAAGACATTATTTTTTTTCATTAGAGAGCAGAAATGTATGCATGGACATGCCTTCTGAGATTTCTAAGTTTTTTAAATTGGCTGGACTACTGCGATTAGGAGCCTCTCCTCCATGATTATGAACAGGGAAGAGCTTTGATATAACTTTGAATAATTATAGACATATCTGGTACACAGTACTTTTTACTTGGGTGCTTGAAGGTCAGGTGCCTGAAATTTGGAGAAATCAAACCAGGCATTGGAGAGCTGACTGTGCAGTAAAATGGGGTAGTTGGGTGTGTCAGTAAGTCATGCTGTTTTGCAGAAAGTTTCTTCTAGCAGGGCTCCATTTGTATTGTGCAGCTTGTTAAGCCCTCTTGTGCCTGTCAAGGATGGCAGCATGCTGTTGGTCCTTGGTTGCCATCTTCATTGGGAGTACAGGAGACACGTGTGCTATTCAAAGAGCCAGGGTGTTGTACTTCTATTGATGTCTATAGTAATGGCACTCTGTGCAAAGATTAAATATGCTTGCCACTGTTTGCTGTGGAAAGGTGATCTATCATTTCAGTTGAAAGTGATCAACACTTCATAGGAAAATGCAGGTTTTGACACAGAACTTAAATGTTCATATTGCTATTACTGATTCAGTTAGTAAGTATTCATCACTCTAAGTCAGATTTTAATATGGATATGGAACACTCAGGTGTTCCGAGAAAGGAAAATGGAAAGACATCCTATTCTTTGGGCATTTCCCCCCCACCACCCATGGCACACTGCTGTGGCTATGGAAGAAGTGGTAATTGTTTCTGGTCATATAAAAAAAAATCAGTGTCATAATAAGTAGTAGTTGTAGTAGTACGTAAAACAGTATTTGAGTAGGGAGGTCAATAATCAGTTTATATTATTATTATAGTTACCATGTATTACAGTAGAAAGGCTTGTGATTATATTTTTATAAATATATTTATATTTTTCATACATATCTTTAGAGAGAGACATATATTTTAAAAAAACCCAGATTTTCCTGGTTTTCTTGCAGTATTTGTTTTGCTGTGTAGGTGTTGCCGTAGATTTTATGTTTATATCAGTGCAGTGATTGTACAGATGTATTCCTGTTCTGCATCCAAAATGCATCCTGTGCATTTTGTAGAAGACAAAAAGCACAGGATGACCTGATGTTATTTTCTCCAAGGATCAAATCATTTCCTCTGTCAGACAAAATAAGTTTTTGCTGGTGAAGTCAATTATATATGAATTTTTATCATGATTATAAGCTTTGGGTTTAGATGGTTTCTGGACGTCCATAGGCTGTTGAATTCGTGACAGTGATCCACTTGCTTGTGCTATGGTGAATTATACTTGCACTAAGGTTACAACTGAATTTAATAGATTGCATAAAATAAATGTATGTATATGTTTCTTTTTTATCTTCAGTATTTTACAAATTATCTCTCCTCTTGAAGTTGTCTCCTAGAGGCTAGAAAATGTCACAGTGAAATGTCAGTTCCAGAAAGGAGCAGAGAAGCAGGCTGTTCTGGAGATTTTCAGCTCTTCAGGCAGACTAGTAACATATGAGAAGTAAAGTTTTAAACTAATCATTTCTTCTATCCTGTTGGATTTGAAAATATACTGTGATGGGTACATCCTGGTACAGAGTTACAGTCATTTCACCTAAGTTGCATATGTAAGGGTTGATTTTTTGTATCTCTCAATGCCGCATGTCCTTGGCTGTACAATTATGGATACTTTTTTTATGGTGTGGCTTATCTTTCTGATGGCGATATGCAGGACCACAGGCAAAGAAATTCTGGCAGAATAGCTCAGTTTTCAAAAATTTAATTACTACGATCAGAAAAGGAGAACTACTCTTGGAAACCTACAGAAAATCTTGATTAATACGTTAACTATAATAAGTTACAGTTACCTGCTTTATATGCCTTCTGCACTCTTCACTGCAGTTCTTTTTAAAGTCATTCTCCTTGGAGAGTCACACTGTTAGTTACCAAGGCTAACAGTGTTCACTGAAAGGGCTTGTTAATTTGTTTTTTACTCCTGAGCTTAGCTATCTCAAACTTTTACATTATGTGGGACATTTTAGTTACAGAAATGCTGTATTGAAGTTTTAGGGTGATTCTTTCTAAAATCTCCCCAAATGCATCAGCTTAATGACCATTGTTGCCTGCGCTCTTCATAGAGATACAGAAACAGCTAAACAATATTTTACCTGTTTCTATTAAACTTCATAAGCTCATCATCTTCACTGAGTATTTTGTCTGAATAACTGAAAGTTTTCACTCCATTTCTTTTTTCTATGCTTTGGTAATTCACAGCTGAAGAAAAATTCCTAAACACACACACACCCACACACACATATTTTATATATACATAATTTTCATGCTGATATAACTGTGATGTATTAATAGCTGTTATTTTTCAGATACTTAAAGATATTAATAAATAGCTCATGAACCATAGGTTGATCTGGCTAGCATATGACCTTGTCTTAGAGCAATTAGAAAATTCTATATTGTCTCCTGCTTTTTTGTATTAATTTTCCATTAAATAAAGGAAGTGCATAGCAACACCATTAAGTTAATATGTCAGTTCCAGAACAGCTTTATTATACCACAAGTCTAGAGGTTGATCAAGAATGTGTTATGTACTCATGTTCATGCTTATTAAGACCTAAATACAGTGGAAAAAGCCAGAATATATAGAGAGTGTTTGCCATAAAATCACATATCTTTCTCTGTTTAAAACAGACCTTTGCAGTATTTAGCAGGGTTTTAAAAATTATTATCAATTGGTAATTAATATGGTACATTTCAGGAGGAAGAACTTCAGTAGATTATGCAAAAGTGGATGTTTTTTTCTTCAGATTAATCCACTGTGGGCACTGAAATGTCTGCTAAGTTTGGCCTAATTTCTATCAGCTTCTTGACCACACACTTGTGTTCTTATAGATGTCAGTGGGTGCAACATGAGGGGAAAAAGGTGTGTATTCTTTTTTTCCAATACCAGCATTTCTCACTATAATGGGCAGAAAAATAATTGGACAATGGGACTATCAGTAAAAGGACATACTTCAGTGTGAGTCAGTGAATTATTTTATGGGACAAACTTTAATCTTGAAATGTGATTGTAGATGATTTGTGCTACCATCTGTCCATTTGGAATTCTTTTAACCATTTCAGTCATTATACAGTAAGTACTGCTGTGTTAACATTAACATTTGATACACATTTAATTTCTGTACTGCTCTGTGGTCCTTAGGGAGCTTTGCTCTAGTGCTACATGAGAGAGACAAAGTATTGATCAGTTAACATTTCCGCTATGTATGTTGCAAAATTAATGAAAATGCCAGACAAAAATGTCAGAGTGCATGAAAAGGTAAAATTTAAATTTGGTAGTTTAATGAAAAGTTTAAGATGTGCATTATCAAAAATATCTCCTTGCCTTTAAGGTACTTCTCATAACTGAGTAACTAAAGAGAACACTAATTGTACTTAGAGGAACACTAAACATGAAATATGAGAGAATATATAATCTTCAAAGTATTTGGTATCCCAGAATGGCCTTGGTAACGTGTTTAATTGCCTGCTTGAACATTTAAGTGTTACTCATAAAATAAACTTACTTAGTTTCTCACTCAGAAGCAGAGTGCCCTCACCTGATGAACACACACCTTAGCCTCATATTAAAGCTTCTCATGAACACATTCCCCTGTTCCTGTTACTATTCTTTTCATTCATTCTATATGTGTACATGCATACACAGAGAAAATACTTTTCATTCTTTCTCAGCCTCTCAAATATTGATAAAATGACTCTCCCTGCATCCAAGTCATTTGTCAGGCCTAACTCACCTTCACTTTGTCTTCTAACATTACAGAATTCATGTGTGAAAATGCCATAATAGTGTCCCTAGCTTTTGATTAAGTGTTAGTTCTCTTGCACATATGCCATTTAGTTCTGGAGGTGTCACATTAATTAATTGAAAAGGAAACAGAATTTAAAAGAACTGGCTCCTAGAAGGAAATGAGACAGCAAAGCAATTTTGTCAATTTACTGAGCTTTTCTCTAATAAAAAGGGAAACAATCACTACTGTGTATTTTGGAAACAATGTTCACTCAAAGATGAAAGATGAAGATTATGTTTCCAGAGAGACTTGATATGATACCACCAGAGGTTGGAATGCATTTGTTGTAATTATAACATATTTTCCTTATTTTTTCACACTGTAATTGTAAGAGTCAGAATTTTCATATATATTAAAAAATTTGTAGATGTTCCCATTGTGGATACCATGATTGAGGATTCAACCTTCAAACAAAATTAACCTTTTGTTAAACCTGGGTGAAATGTATCATCAAATTATCTTTGTCACCTCTTCTCTTGAATTTGAAATTTGAATAAGTGCTGGTAAGGTAGTTGCAAAAGCTTTTTTTATCTCCCAGAAAAAGCCTTTCCAAAAAATTGTTGTTGCTGTCAAAATTGCCTGTTCTCACAAGAGAGATTTGCAGAGGTAAAGTGATACAGCAATGGCAAGGCCAGGAACAAGATTAATTTCTGATGCATGTTACACATGTGTGTAAGAGTCTTTCAGCTTCTTGTCATCTGTATGCTCACCAGTAGGTTAGAAAAAGAAGTGGACCAGATTGCTGTGGGGTTTGGTGGGTTTTTATTTTTCCTGAAGTAAAGCAGACAAAAAGAGAAGTTTTCTAAGTTCTGTTTCCTCTTTCTTAATTTGCTATATAGCAGCAGAACCAATGTTGGATCTCTTCAAAATTAGAGTGGAATTTGAGCTTTTTACAATACTTATCTATACTTTGTGCCAGGTTTTACAAGTTGCAATAGAAAAGAAAAAAATAGCAAAACCTGGTATATAGGACCAAAGAGATCTGTTAGCTATTAATACTAAAAGAACATACCAGCACCACCTATGATTAAAAAGAGACCTCTTAACTATAACAAATGAGGAATGACACAGGTATGGAAAAACTGGTGTCATCAGTCCACATCTTTTGTTTCACAAATTATGTGTTTGCAAATCTGATACAAAGAAAGACTGGGGAATATTTTTATATGTGAAAGCCTCTTTTTAGTATTTTATTTTGTTCATTAAAAGTCACTTTCATTTGACTTTCTTCACAGAATGAATGCATACTTGCTAGACCAATTTAACAGTGAGATTTATTGCCCAAGCACAGCCCTGTGCCATTTTCAGTAATGTAGAGCATTCTGTGCTGTGTGCTGTCCAGCTGCTGTCCCAGAAGAGTATGTGTCTGTCTTAGGTTCTCTGTCATTTCTGCCATCACCATCCAGGTGACTGGGATGCCCACCCGAGGGTGTCTAAAATGGCACTAGCTCTAGCTTTAAGCACTTTAATTGCTCCCTTAGGTGTTTATTTTACCTGCATATATATTTTAGTACCTGACTGGATGCTGTTCTGAGTTTCTTCATAATCTTAAGGTGTTAAATCTCAAAAACACCTATGGCGTGCAGGGAATTACTTTCCTTATTTTGTGATTTATCAAACAGGAATCGACAGCAGCATAAACCATTGGTAACCCAAGTCTTAGACTTTTCCTTCAATACTATACCACTTTTCCCATGTATTTTCCTTAGAAAACTGACAGTGTTCTGAAAGTATTTAACTACCAAATCATTTTGGATGCTATTATATCTTGATACACCAAAAAGTCTAATGGATGAAAATGTGGTTGATGAAAAATTGCAGAAGTTGACAAAAACCATTATTTACTCTCCTGTATTTAGGATGGCCTAAGAACTTCTAAAATCAAGCTTAGGTTTCCTGCTAAGGCAGTGATGTGACTAGAAATCTGGGCAGCCAGTTTGTGTGAGTTGCAGTCTTACTCTGCAGTATGCTTGTGATAACCCAAGGTATGTACAAGGCAGTCTCCCACTGCCTGGTGTTACTGGAAGAGTTGCAGAGTGGACCATTGGGCCCCCAGAGAGGGCTTGCATTGCATCACCAATTCTTGCTTGCACTCTCCTCTTCAGTGCATAAAACTGTACTGAAGGAAAAACTTTGCACTTGAAGGAATTCAGACATCATTGATATTGAATTTCGATAATTGCTAAGTAGCTTGGGTGTTCTCAGGTAGTTGGTACCCTATCATCCTCAGGTTCCCTGAGGTGCTGTTTCACAGTCATCACAGGAGATCTTCGCCATTTAAACTTCCATGACAGACACTGCACATGACTGAGTTATATCTCACTTTTTCCTCATCTTTTAATGATGAGTATTATGAGAACCAACACATTGTAAAGTCACATTACAAAGAGTGCTTTACTTCCTTTTTATTTTAGTAGGAAGAGGTATTATAAGGCTTGTTTTGAAGTGAAAGAACTGTAGGACACACTGATTTCACAGGGCCATTCAGTAGTTAAAATAACAAAATGTAATGGCTTTGCCAAAAGTTGCAGTGTAGTAACAAAAGAAGCAGATATGTTGTGATTTGGTAAGAAAAGCTCAAGGAAGGTAAATCAGACAGAGAAGCAATTGTTTCAAGCCTTTTGAAAATTCAGTGTGCGAAAGGGTTAGAAAGGACAGAAATTAAATTCAGAACTTAAGCTATTGGTTTCTTTCTATTGCTCCTTAAGCAATCTTCAGTGTACTTATCCCTGTAGAGTAGTTGTTTCTTTAGTAGGTATGTAGCCGGTAGGTGATGACATAAGTGTCTCGCTGGAAGAATTAAGAAAAAAATCAGTTCTTTTCAATATGCTATATTTTACTGGAGTGAAAACACTTTAGACAATTTTGTAACATTTCAAATATGCATAAGAAATATGTTTTTATTGTTTATATTGTTTAACTCACAATTTTATAATTTCAGTTTTGGTAGCTGAATGGGAAATCCGGGCTGTAAACATAAAAAAGCCTTAGAGCATATCTTGGTAGATTGTATTTATTCCAGGGAAAGTATTAACACTTATCAGTAGAAATAACTGATGTTGCAATTCCAGTTGTTACTGAAGAGAAAAAAAAATAATAACTGTAAGCCAAATGGCTGCAGCTGATACTGAAAAGACTTAAAACTGTATGGCAGATCTGTGAGTTTGTACATTTCCATGAATAACATCTACATTATTAGTGCAACTCTAAGTTACAAGAAACTAACTGCTTTCCAGGGATACAAGTACTCTATGGAGATCCCACTGATTTTCAAAAATAAAAAAATTGACATAATTTAGTCTTATTTATTTGGGATTGACCACTGCTCTCACAGCTGTTATTAGCACTGCAGAGTTATCTCTTAAAACTGGTATTATGTTACTGGAACTTTTGGTATTTCCTTACATTTCTCTTCAGTCCTTAAGTGCACGGTATCTGTTTAGCTGTCCTTGCTCTGTTTCTTTCTGGTTCTCATTTACAAGTCAGAAAAAAAATCTCTTCCTTGTCTTAGACCAGAAGGCACAGGTCCATGTATTTGAATCTTTATTTTCCAATGACAAATCCTTCATTTTCCAGGAAAAGTGTGCTTTTAAAATTAAAACCAGCTAATTTCTGTGAAAATGGGTAATCAATACTGTAAGGGACACCAATTATATTTAATAAAGCATGTCTTCTTTAAAAAAGAAAGACTGAGTAATTTTTGCTTGGTATACAGTATTCTTTCTGCTCTTTTCTCTTGAAGAAATAATACCAGCAGACAATGTATTCCTTTAACATGAGCTAAATTTAAAAGTAGGGTTGTTTTAATATTTGCCACCATATTAATTATTACTTGCTTAAAGCACCATTAGCAGAGGGATTCTGAGTTAATAAACACATCATAGCATTAGTATATAAAACACAATATACTTTTCCCAAGACAATGATTACTAGCATAAGACCACATTAACAGCATTTAATGCTTATTCCTTAAATGTGCTTGATTTTCATCTCTTGGAAATAGTATCAAAATATTGCAGCAAGTAGACATGGAAGTGCATTGGAGTGATTTATTTCACAGGACAGGTAACCAATGCCTTGTTTGAGCTTTGTTTCTGTATTATATCACTCTCTTCATAGCACTGCAGCTTCACATCAGCCAGAACAGGGATTTTAATACTGAATATTAAGCTTCTTTAACACAACTCCAGTGAAACACATTAAAAAAAAAGTTATTTCTTCATCACAGTCTATTAGCTGGAACATTTGGAAAATAACTTTAGTGTGCTGGCAGGTCTTTATAATGTAGTATTTTCACATTCAAGAATCACTTTGGATGAGATTTATGGAGTTCTAACCTTTTGAGACATTTCTGCTTTGCTCCAAGGGTGCTTCAGGTTTTTATGAGCTACTTTGATTTCATCCGTATGAGCAAGATACATCTCTATAAATTACTACTGATTCACTGGAGCGTATTTCTTTGCATCAGAGTTGAGAGCTCCGTCAGCACCATCCAATGGATATTGGGCCAGTCTGGAGTTACCTACCACAGTCTGGGCTGCCCACCCAGGTCAGGCACCCTTCTGCCTCTCCGCTGGAGCACCTGCACACCTGCAAACTGAGCCATGCCCCATTCAACCCTGCAAGAACAGCTCCATTGTTGCATTTTCTGAGGGAAAATTATTCCAGTTCTACTTCTGAATTAAAAGCAAGGCTGTTATTGCTCAAGGGATGTTAGGCCTCACTGCTTTTTTGAGAAAACAAATTTGCTGTAACTTTATCTGTAATTTAGTACCACTTGGGTGCAAATAGAGGCTACATTGTATAGAATACAAGGCAGAAAGTAAGGGTTTGTTAAAGCTATAAAATNGTAAAAAAGACAAAAAATAGTAAAGGAGGTCCTAAAAAAAAAAAAAAAAAAAAAAAAAAAGGAAAAAGCCCAAAAAACAACCAATGGCCCATACAATAGACAACAACCAAACCCCCCCCCAAAAAAAACAAACAAAAAGCCAAACAAACCACAAAACAACACAACCCCCCCAAAACAAACAAAAAACCCACACACATAAAGAAACCCAAAAATCAACAACCAAGCCTCCAGAAAACATATTCATTATAGCTTCACCATTAACCATCTATTTTGAACCTGCTTCAAATATGGTGCTAAAGAAGTAAAGCTTTCTGTCTATGTGGAGAATATAGCAAAATTGCGCAGAAGTTAAGGCTCATTTACCTTGACCAACAATGTACTCAGAGAATAGTTATGGTAAAGGTTACTCAGCTCTTTTTCTGCAAGTTTTTGGTTTGGTTTAGTTTTGTTTTCTTACAGTAAATGTAGCAGAGCTATGCTCTTCTCAAGTGCCACTTCCTTGAAGAATATGATGTCAAAATGCTTAAGTACATTTCCCCTTTTGTTGGTTGATTCTTGAATGTCAAGATTTCATAGGAAGAAATAATACTGCTTAAAACCTCAGTCCTGTATGTATAGCTATTGCATGTGATGCTGCAGAGGCCAATCCGAATCAGTGAAGTATTTTATTCCATCAAAGTTCATTTTTGCAGCCATGTGCTTGTTCACTGCCTTACATCCCAATTAGGCAGCAAATGTGCTCACTCTCTTTTCCTTTTTTTTTCTTTTTCTTTCTTTTCTTTTTTTTTTTTTATTCAATANTTTTTTTTTTTTTAATTCAATAATATGAAATCTCAGTTCCGTTTGTAGGAGTTTGATCTTGCTGATTAGCAAAGTTAAAGTTAAGAACTTGATGTGGTTTCTAATCATCTGGCAGCTGTCATTAGTGAGTGACAATGCAGCTAATCCCCCCTTCTTCCCCACCCCAACACACAAGCCCACTCCTCCTTTCTCCCCAAAGCCGCGGCAGCCACCTCCAGGCACACTCTCGGCTGAAGCTGGGAGCCGGGAGTATGTATCTGACCTGGGATCTGAACCTGGGAAACTCTGGTTAGTATGCTTCATTGTCTCCAGATCACTGCGCTCACCCTTCTGCTCCTTTACTTACAATGTCTAATATGTCTGATCTGAATTAAATTATTTTAATTAAATCATTCCACTGTTTCTCACAGTGCAAGACAGTTAAGAGCTGTAGCTGGCGGTGTTATAAATCAGATGTCCCCCCCTCAACTAGGCTGAAGTTAGTAAGCCAAAGATGAGTGTGGATTCTTACATAGGCAGAGCAAAAAGTGTACGTGAAAAGAGAGTCACCACTTAAACTGGAACTGAGAGATACAGCAGTTACTTTTATAAGCATCAGAAGCATTCCTGCTGGTATTTTTCTCTCAGCATTGTGCCACAAGCACTGTTTGCAGGGAAGGCAAAAGGCTGAGAAGAAGTTTGTAGTTTCTGGATGAAAATAAAGTCCATCTTGGTTTGTCTCCGATTTGAGCAGTCCTGTCATTTTGCCAGTCAGAGAGTGTAACGAATGCTCGGCTGCATCATCAGACAGAGTTTTTCATAGATAAATCCTCAACAACTGATGACATTGCACTGGGGTACTCTGAAGCCTGTATTTATTTATTTGCTGCAGACATCCCTTCTTTCTTACATTCTTTCTATTAAAAATAAAAAAATCGTCTCCCCCAAGATGCAGTGAAGAAAGTAAACCAAGAACCCTGAAGAATTTCTAATGCAGGAGAAGTGTTTTAAAACAGGGGATAACTGTGCTCTAAAATGTGATTACTGACTAATTAAATTCTGTTGCTTACCTGGCAATGGCAAATGCAGCACTTCTCTGAGACCACGTTAAGAACCAGCAACCCCAACACCTCTGAAATACAGGACTATCTGCTTGCTCTGTGATGCATCTCATTTCCGCTGACTTTTCGTAGTCAAATATGAAATTGGTTAAAAAATGACAGATTATTTCTGGGTCACTTTGAGAACTGACCTGCATGATGGGCTGCATTTTTTTAAGTTAATGCCGTTTAGAAATCATTTTAAGTTTCCCAACACAAAAGAAAGAAGTGATACTGGATTTGCAAGCAAAAGCTTTGTTGGTTTATGACAAGGAATCCATCTTTTTGCATTAGTGTAGCATTCTACTCCAGATACTTTTTCGTAATTGGTAACTTGTGAGTCAAATATGTTATCTATTCTTTTATGGGTTTCTAAATAGTGAATGATGTCAAAAGTCATCAAGCATTCATAAAGGAAATTTTTTTTATTTTACTTTTTCAGTTTTGATCAGTGTTTTGAAGAACTCTGTGAACATTTGAGGGAAAAGTACAAAGAAAAAAATTATAGCTCTTTTCCTCGAAGGAACTTCTTGCAAATCCTGTTACAGCAATTCAAAGAATGAATTAATTTTAGGACATACATGAACTACTACAGCGGAGTGAAAATGTTTAGTTAAGTCAGTTATGATTTTTCTAGTCATGGTAAAGTTTTAAAAGTTGGAAATGCTTGTATTGCATATACATGCAGTGAAATTAAGAATATTTGCATGTAACTTAATAATTTTGAATTCTTCCCTATCAGAAATATTCTTGCAGTAATCCACGAACCATTGTTTTCCTTTCATAATGAAACCAGGCATGTTTGTAGACATCTGCTATTCCCACTCTTTGCAAGAATTTAACATTGGCTACAGGTAAAGAAAATCTAAGAAGGAAGGAAAAATATCTTTGAATCTAAAATAATAGATGGCACCAAAATGGCCTTACATTTTGATGCATTAGTTTGTCACAGGCAAGTTATTAATAGAAGGATTTGGGCATATCATTTATAATTTAGTTATCATAACTAGTAAGAACTTTTCTCTTTACTGCTCTTTCTCCAGCTACCCATGAACATTACCACTAACTGCTCACAGACTTTCTGATTAAAAATTGGGAGAACAGAATAATACATTAATAAATTCAATGAGCACCAAAGACAACTTGGAACTAATTTACAGACAACTATATAGGAGGCATTAAGTATTTTAAAATGAATTAAATATTAATTTTGCAGTAAAGTTGTTATGAACATGCTGCCACAGCTTGTGTGGTTCTCTCTTCAACAGTCATTTAAATGTACTCTGAAGAGTTTAATTATAGTGAGATATTTCTATTAAAATTTTATTCAGGATTATCTTAATAAATAAAAAGAACTGAGATTATTTAATGATTATGTAATTATATTATATGTAAAATAATGTAGAATTATATGTAAAGTAATGTAGAATTACATTACAGCAATGTAAATTTTTTTAACTCAATTTCTAAAAATAAGAACAGGAATAGCTGATAGGTTTTGATCAGACCATTCTTCAAATTTCATCTGAAAATCACGAATAATTGGATATTTTGCGTAAAAATTTGAATCTAAAATCAGTAACAGTATGAATAGGATCTTGTCCTTAAGAGAGATTTTAGCAGTTTAAGAATAAAGCTAAAGATATGTATTGTTGCTGAACACTATTTGTGTCATTCTACGACATACCTCTGTACCATTAGTTCTTCTTTGAGGTTATTTTTTATTTATTTTTAAGCTTCTGTTGTGGTTTATTTCTTTGGAATAGTTTTTTTAGACAAGATGGAATTAGCTGCTAATGTATCCTAATTATTTCAGAAAAGTGCTTTAATCTAGATCATCTGTTCATCTGAGACACTAAACTAAGGCACTTTTTCAGCTCATCAGACAATTGATGCTGAATGTCACAATTATTTGATACAAATAAAAATTTATATGGACATTTACTCCCTAAAAGGAATTCAGAATTTGGACAAATGGACAGAAAAGAAAATATAATTTTAAAATTAGATTCATGCTTTCATAGCATGGTAGGCATTCTAAAATTTATGTAATTGTACTTGTGACAGGGTGCTGTCTTTTAGTCACTATAGATATGAAAAATACAGCCTTTAAATACAGAACTGTTGAATTATATGTTTGAAAGGAAAAAATAGTCTCAATTATTACTCTATTATATAACAAAAATGCATTTAATAATATTTATCTTTTTATTTTCAATTTTTAAACTACTTTTGAAACTGTTACCCCCTCAAAAATGGAAAAGAAAAAAGGACATCAGAATTTTTTGAAAGGCAGAATGAATTAGTTTTCAATTGCACTGCTTGCCTTAGTCGTAGCAGAAGGTAAATGCAGGAGAACACTGCTGCTACTGCTGTTATCATTATGTGTTGGATGTGTACTGCAGTGGCACTTATAGGGTGGTAGGCACACCTTTGTCCCTAAAAGTTAACAAACAAAGCCTTTGCTTTTAAATTCATATCATTAAGTTCATTCAAATCAGGAGGAATATCCCCAATGGTAAATCTACACATATTAATAAATATTTGCCATATCTGATCTGACTGGGTACAAATGCGTAAAAGAGGCAGAGGAACAGACAGCATGCTCTTAGATTAAAGCACTTTCCCAACCATTTTTCATTTTCTCAAAAAATGTTTTTAGGCAAGTGATTCTCAGTACAGTTACACTGTACTGAATGAAACATACAAGACGTATAGGATAGATACATATTCAATAGCTTACAAATACTCCTCGTCTGGCACTTAACTGTATTTGTAAGACCAAACATTAATTTTGATCTTCGGATGTGATCTTTTGAGAGTTGTGGCCAAGTTTATTTGTCAATAAAAATATGCCTGAAATAAGTGTATCAGAACAGCATACAATTTATCTAATGTTTGTTCATTAAAAAAAGCTTCGTTTTTTTATGGTACTGTAACTGATTTCAATAAAGAAACCCAGAAAAACACAGACACTATTGTAATATTTAGAATTAAATTGGGTTAACTGAAAATATTTGATATTACGGATTTTTAAAATTTGGTAAAACATGTATTCTTTAACCTGAAATTAAGAGGTATTTAGTTTAGTGGTAATGCTAGTTCTGTCCTATTTCCTCATAAAATGGGATCCTTTTTCCTGAGTTTCCCTGCATGTCATTCTCTGCTCAAGCCTGTAGGTAGCACCTTTGCATCACACAAAAATCATTGCCTTTCCTGAGAGACAATTACTATTTAGGTGGGAAAGTCTTTACTTGCAGACCTCTAAATGTAGCTAGAACTATTTGCATAATTTCCAGACTTTGATGACAATATGCGATCTTAAAACAGCAGATCACTCTCATGAGGTACCTCAGGCGTACAATGTTCTCTCTTATTTATTTGTTTTAATTTACTGTCCATCAGGTATTAATAAATGAACATAATTGTGCATTTCTATTTCACATTTTCTTCTCTGTTCTGCAAATTACATTACACTAGTGGTCCTTTTTATCTGCTGAGTAAGATAAACTCTGTGAATTAACCAAACTCTGTTCATCCTTCTCCCTCTGGGCTTGATCCATCACTTGTAACAGTCAGCAACTAACCTGCTGGCTACTGACTTGATGGTCAGGGAGTTTCACCAAAACCACTGCAATGCAGGATCAGGCTATCCCACAAGAATGCCAACCTTGCTGTCAGTGCTGGGGAGGTAACTCGTTACCAGTGCTGCTATTGCTGGCGTCGTCAGCTTCAATATGCAGTATCAAAACAATGTAACCTAGGCATTATTTTTAAATCTGAGGCTGTTCTGCAAAAAAATCTTTGGAGTTTAACATATTTCTCTTTTTTTTCCCCTCAAGTATATGCTTCATAATATCACTTCTTCCATTTCTAGAACCCAGTGATAGCGTATGATCTCTTACAATGACAGTTTGTTTTCCTCTGGTGTTGCTCTTCTGTCACATAACACAGAATGCCTCTAGGTTTATTATTTTTCTCCTAAGAGGTCATAACAAAGAAGGTCTGGTTATCTATCACCCTTACCCATGATCACAAGTGTGCTGAATAAAACTGCCGACATTTATTTGATTCTACTAAGATTGTGCTTAATTTTAGTGAGAGTCAGTAAATAGGGTTTAAAAAGAAAAAAAAAATCACACGAAGCCCTTATTAAGGTACAAGTTAATGATTTTGTCTGTGTGCTGGACTGGGATGTTTGAGAAGGGAACACTGAATGTCTGAGAGAGCATCCCATAGGCAAGATGATTTTTAATTGTCTGAATTGTCTGAATGCTTGGTTGTGTATTAGAAGAAGCAAAGTGTGATGCAGGTGGGAGGGAACTAACCTTTGACACACTGTAGCAGCAGAAAAACATCGGCACTATCAGCATGGGAGTTTCCAGCCTTTCCCTTTCTCACTAGAATAGAAGGCATTTTTGTTGCGGATGAGAGAAGCACGGATTGAATTCCTACATGCACTGAGCCACTCTTTGTCTGGGTTGGGTTTTGTTTTGTAAAATGCAAACCTTTTCATCTTTCAAATTGTTACAGGAATCCAAGCAAGCAATAAAAAAGAAAAAACCAAAAAAAAAACACCCCAAACCCACACCAAAAAAAACCCAAACAACAAAAATTGAGAGGAAAGTATGTTTTGGTTGTTTTGCCTGAGCATGGTTAACAAGAAACGCTGACTTGTTTCTGAAGGCCCTGCTTCAATTTGTCGTGTCAGTGGCCAAGTTAGAAAGGCACTTGCTGTTCCTAGCAAATGCTCATATTGTAACTCATAAGGCAAGGGAGTAATTTCCCAGCTTGGGGCATCTAAGGAAGGCAGGATCACATCAAGACTGACTGTTGTCAAAGCAGAGCATATACTGTATGGACAGGAGAAGGAAAAACATTAACATGAAGAAAGGAGGCTACTCCATCTAATACACATTTGAAAAAAAAATCTTTGTTTAGTAGTAGCTTATTTTTTTTACTTTCCTGTTGCATTCTTACAGCAATACACATCTCTACATCAGGTATTTTATATGCAGATCATACACAGCTATATATCTGTGTAGCAAGGAAAAATTAAAGGTGTACACAGGCATGGCTGGTAGGGTATTTTTTTCCTGTATATTACCTCCTCTTTTTCTGTTCTCACTGTGTGGAAGAATAAGGTTACACTTACTCACCACCTAAGCATGATAGAAAACTGTTTAACTGCTTGTCTGGAGGATGAGCTGCAAGTTTTCTTTTTTAACTTTTTCATAGTTAGATAACAGTAGATAGAAATCTGTTGGGTTCTGTGACAGAAAGATTACAGAAAATACACATATATCCTCTACAGAAGATTCCCCTAAACTTAAAAGAAAATCTCCAAGTTATAGACAATTACCTTATGATAAACTTATCCTAAAACTGCAGTATTGCAATTTTGCTGTTTTCTATTTTATCTTCATGCTTTTTTTAGGTGAACTAGTGATTAGTCTTTAAGAATTATTCAGAAGATAAATACTATGTAGATGTCATTGAGCATGTGGTATGGCACTGCAAAATTTGCATTTCACAGATATCAATATCTTAGGAATAGTATCTTAAGAAAAATAGGCATTTTCAGTGTCTGAAGTAATTTAAGGTTTATCTGGTAATCTACTTTAAAATGTTCTGTTCCATGACGACATTCTACCAATTAGATCCAACTCTTTTTCAGTAAAGGGCAGACTCTGTACATGTGAATGTATTTACCTAAAATATTCCTTTTCTTGGGGAAGAATATCTTCTATTATCAGGGAAGTCCACTGAGTAAAGAACATGCAATTTGTCACTGTCAAGACACAGCATCAAATTTTCAAAGGAAAAAAATGGAAATGCAATCATGAGTTTTCATTGTGGTCCTTCTTTTAATGTATTTTTCTTTTTGAGTTCTGACATGGACAAACATTATTGACATACTGGTTTAGGGGATTACTAGTATTACTTTGTTCTGTGATGTGAAAAACCCATAGATGAATTCTGTTCTCATAAGGCTATTTTTTACATCAGGATTTTGCCTGGGTTGGATTCTCCACTCACTTGCACCCTTTTAAATCAAATTTTAGGTACTTTGTTGCTGAGGCTAGTTTGCTGGGGCAGACTTGACAGTAGGGGAGAAAGAATTACATGTTTTAGCAATGACACTTTCATTCATTTAGGTGGGTTCTAACAGGATCTTGAAGTCACTGCTTTCTGGATTACTGTCATCATGAAGGTGTGGCTGGGTTTCTGTCACCACAGGCATTTCTGTCATTTATGTTTATTGCCCCCACTAAGAAGGGGGTTTCCATTTCCTACTGTTGGGATGCTGTTGCCTTAAATAGTGTTGTGAGATAAAGATTCAAGAGAAGACAACTGAAGAGGCTTACAGCCAGTTCTTTGTCACCTAATTTTGTTAATTTTGGTGTGACATGTTTAGAGTGGGATGTAAACACTGCTCTGGTTTTTGCTTTCTGTTGTGTGGGTAAATATATATATATATAGGGGGAGAGAGAGAGGGCAAGAGAGAGAGAGAGATCAATAGATAAATAGCTATTCACATNACATAGTAACAGGCGCTTCCCACGCGTTGAGCGCTGTTTTTCCGCGCTGGTGTAGTTAGGACCGCGGCTGGCAGGGCGTGTTGGTGGCTCAGGCGGGGCAGAGACGCCGCAGAGATGCTGCGGTCACTCACCCGTGCCCGGCACGGGGCGCTCCAGGGCCAGCGTGGAACCTCCTCAGGGCCGATGGCGGCCTCGGACAAGAGCGAGGAGGGGGAGGGATTCTCCCGAAACTCACGCAGGCAGCGACTGGTCTTGCCACTACCAAGTAGCAGCAGAGACAAGCAGAGAAAGCAGGCAGATTCGGACGGAGTGCTGAACTGCAGCGTAGCAAAGTCCCGGAGCCGAATACACAAAACTCCCGTAGTGACCACTCTAATCGATGCCCAAGCGGCAGGAAGGAGGGAACCCTAACCCCAGCCAAGTCTTGGCTCACGAGACTTGCCTCTCGCGGCATTATGCTGCAGTGGTCCCCATCCCCCCACACCCTCCCCAAAAAAATCCCAAAAAAACCCCCAAAAAACCCCCAAAACCCAGCGGGAGAGCGTACCCCCCAGCCAAAATTACCACACCCCAAAAAGACTCCAATTTCCATTGGAATGCCAGAGGGTTACATTGGCGGTTTGTGACAGTGTGATGTAAGCAACCTGCCACACTCTCCATACCTACATTTATTCCGCCACACACCATGCCACAGAGGCTTTACTCTCTTGGCCTGGTTGATGGGGTGATGGCTGCTGGCTGTGGCTGCCCTTCTGGTTTATCTGGAGCCGGAATGGCCATGACATCTGTTATTCGCACTGCTGCGTTACCCACCCACCCTTCCCTCTGACTGCAGGTGGTGCTGCTGTTGGGGAGTGTCCCTAGCCCCTGCAGCAGGTTTCTGGGCAGCATCCCTTCTCTCTGGGGCAGATTTTGGGGTAGCTACCCAAGGCAACTTCACTCTCTAAATGCTAACTGGATCACGTTGAATAAACTTAGCAAAAACACCAGCAAGAATGCGGTATCTTTAGGGGGGCATTTAAAGGCTTCAACAGCTATTGTGGTAGGCTTGAAAAGTGGGTGAGAGACTGGGAGAAAACAAGCCCCTGCACTCCTCCCCAAAATAGGCACCATTATTAGTGAACCCCCAAGGACAGGATCTTAGGCTGTGGTAGTTAGATAGCCACATGCATGTAGTCCAAAAGAGGTTCACAAGCATAGAGGTACTCACTCAACTACCCATTCTTGGCCATACAAACTTGGTAACAGTCACAATGGAATTAGTTTTAGGGCCCATGTTTAGACAGTGATCCACAAATGGAAAAAACATAAACATGATCATCTGCCAACTGAACTGGGGTAAACTGGATGAGGTTTCTGTAACCAATAACAAATGGGTTATCCAAGAATCATTTCGGGAATCCTCTTTTCACCCCTTCCTCTCTAGCCACACATTAGCTGTCAGTTAATGTCTTGGTTTAAAAGACAAATATCTACCAAGGAACCTTCCTGGAATGGAAAGAAGACCCTTCCCTCCAAATTATTGTAACTTCGGATATTATGGGGCTTTCAAGAAAAAAAAAAAGCAGAAAACAAGCATAGCAGTTCTTTACTAGCACATGTATGTATATGACGGAACGGAACAAAGAGCCAAACAAAAGCAGCCGTTTCCGGCCCGTCAACACTGTTCGTCCCCTTCGGCGTGGGATGCCCACGGCCGCCGGCAGGGGGCGCTGGCGGGGCACGGCCGGCAGGGGGAGCTCGATGGCCGCCCCGAGCCGCCCCGGGGTAATGGTGGTTCAGGCCGCCCGACGGGGAGGAGGGAAAATGGCCCCTTCTGCAAACTCACAGACAGTGTTCGGTCTCGGCACCAGCGCCGGCAGTAGGCAGGAGCTGGGGAAGGCGGGCAGGTGCGGTCGTAGTGCCGAGTTACGGCGCAGCAATATCCCCGGGCGAGCACACACTGCAGCACACCCGACCGATCTCCCCGGTCCCCCAGCGCAAGGCAGCCGGGCAGGAAGGCAGCAGGGCAGGAAGGGGGGGGGCCGCCACAGGGAAGGGCCCACCCCCCACCCCCCTATCCCCTGCGAGGGCTCGGGCAGAGCTGGTAACCTTCCAGGCGATGTGTGCAACCTCCTGAACTGTAAGGGGAACGAGGGATGCCCCCTCCCCACGCTGCCTCCACACACAAGGTCGCTCCTTGCGAGTCTCAAACATTCAGTAACAATCTTCGGACCTGGGTGATCTGGGATATCTTATCGCCCCCAAGACACGTGTATGTTGAAGGACACACTTTTTACTTAAGGAGGGTTGGCAGTAATTAGGTTTTTTCCCAGTAATTTTTTTTGTTTATTTATTATTCAGTAAGTAGTCTTGTGCCCCTCTGCCTTTACCAAAAATACACAGGGTACACTCATATTTGCTGGGATCGCAAGCCTGAAGTCAGTGCCAGGTTCCTTGTCTGTGCTGTTGGCAAGACAGCAGACTCAGTGTCAGATCCTGAGTGCAATGTTGCTGAACCAAACACAGATGCCTGGAGACTGGCTGTCACTGGCTCAAAGTGTAGCCCTGCCTCTGTAGCCATTCTTTTTTGAGCAAGGCAAAATGCAGAAGTCAACACCAGCTGAGCACATCCCGAAAGTGCTACACATATTACCTCAGTTCTCTTCGGGTACTTCTGTGACCCCTTCTCAATATTCTTGGTTTGCGGTCTTGCTTAAACCTTTCGTGGGTGTGTGAGCAATCTTCAGCTGTTTTTTTCCCCCAATCATATCTATCTTATTACTCTTTAGCACCATCTGTGAACTGTCCGTGAAGTAACTAAACTCATGTTAGCAGGCCAGAAATGTGTGAAATCTCTGGAGTAATTTCAATTACTATTTGAGAGTAGTAAAAGACATGTAGCTGTAAACATTTGGAGATATGCTTTCATGTCCTACTTTTAATATGATGAGTTATTTTCCTTGTGTTTGAGTGTCTGTGTATGTTAAGAAAGTGTAAGTTATGAAATGGCATCATGCTTTCTCTCGTAACAAAAAAGATAGAAAGAAAAAGAGGATTGATTTGGGAAAAAAGAGAAGAATGGGAAAGGAAAAAGACTTTGTTGCCTTATGCTAGATGGTTTCAGGTCAAGTTGTTTTCACACGTAGATTATATAATTTTTTAAAATAAGAATCACATGCAGTAATGCCTGTCTGCTTCCTACCAGAATTTTAAATCTCAATAACTTCTACCTCAGTAGCCAGCATTGTTGGTAAAACACACACTCTATTTACACAAGCTTACCTATTAGATTAAAAGAAAGTCTTGACTGTAACTTGAAGCAGAGGCTATTAGCATAGACTTTGTCAACCGCAGCTTCAAAATCAAGAAAGAAACTGTACCTTTTGGTTACTTTTCATAAAAGAACCATTAACATCTTTATGCTGTCTTCTTATGCACTAGAAAGCTAAGCCATCAAGTGAATCTGAGCCTGTTTATATCACAACTACTTTCTTTTCAGTCTGAACATTTAAAAAGCCCTTTCCTTTCCAAATCTAAGTGAAGCAAGACCTAAATCAATTTTAAGTGGCTACAGTTTCTCACAGTGTGGTGTATGGCTGTGTGTTAATTAGCTGAAATAGATTATTCCCTGATGTGTGGCATAGTGTTTGTGGTAACTTTCAGTATGCATAGTTGTGTTTATTTTCACATACTGAGGCAAATTCTCAGTATGGCTTCAAATTACCTCCTTGCGGGTGTTTTTTCCTGAGCTAATCCTGACAGACTCTCCCTGCCAGATATGCCCATCTTCAAGAGCAGGAGAACACTACACGTGCAGGAACCTCTGTGCTTGGGGCTGTATGCAAATTTAATGCCCAGCTCCTGTCTGTTTCTCTTACATGGATGACAGACATTTTAACAATAACTTCTGCATTTCCCCATGGAAATCCCATTGTTTTACTGCATGTATATGAGCACATATATGCCTTTACTCTCTATATGTGTTTGAATATGATATTGGCAACACCTACACTTGTAAATAAATACGTGTTAGCCGTTTCTGTGTATTTGTATATAGTTAAAATGAATGAGAACTCTTGTATCAAGTATGCAGTTGTCAAACAGCTCTTTATCAGAGATGTAGTGAGATCCCAGAGAGACTTATCAGATACTAAAAAACATATAGGGTGGAAAATGTGATAAACAAGAAATTGACAATGAAAATAATTCTACAGCATTTAGGGTTTCATGCAAAAAGCAAGTGCATAGGAAATAAGCTTTTGGTTTCTGATGTTTGAAGCAAATACAGTCAGAGTAAATGATATTCCAGCAATTGCATATAGAGCTTTCTCCAGATATGTCACAATTCTCATGACTGAAATAAAGTCTCTCTGCTGCCACAAATTTTGAAACAGCTGGGAGTAGCTGAAGAGCGATTAGCTGTTTTCTGCTTTTTAAGGGCAGTAACCGTAGTGTGGGTATTCGGACAACAACATCTGTATGTAAGCACCGGAATAAAAATCGCCTTGGCTGGCAGGGGTGCAGTAGAGCATAACAGCATTCCCTCCCTTCTTCCTTCATGTGTGCTTTTGTGTGTGCAGACATGCCTCTTTCTGAGGGAATTACCCAAGGAGGAAATTGCATCCTTGTCCCAAATGGGACATGGGAGATGTACCTTTTTCCCAATCTGCAAAACAAGCTTTCAGTTATGAAGGTTTATATGTTTAAAGTCAGGTTGTACAAAAGCCACTCTTCAGAAGAACTTTGAAAGAGAAATTCCAGAAATATGGACAGAGGTTTTAAAGGTATTTTAGTAGGGATTCATACAGACAATAAATACTATTTTACTAATTTCTTTACAAGGTTTCTTTTACTTTGGATATCATGGTCTGTCAGTATGCTAAAGTTGTGTTTCAATAAATCTTTTTCTTCTTCTCTACTAGTCATCATTCACAGTCCATTTGGGGGGCTTAAAAAGGCATCATTATAGGCAAACTTCTTTATTTTAATTTTTATTTTAATGTACTACTAGAAAACTGATTTTGCTCCTTTTTTTTCTGCTTGAGATGGGAATAACAATTTCATTATTAGTGGTTAGTGGTGTGCAGAAGAAAAACAACAGAAAACACCCAAACACCCACCTACTTAAGTATTCAAAGACATCACAGTTCAAGTTCTGTAATACCAAAAGTAATATATTCAAGTATAAAAGTACACTGCAGAAGTAGTTCAAACAATTGTCTTTTTATTCTTAGAACCAAAATTGCTGTTTGTTTTCAGAACTATAACTAAGCTGTGTAGATGCTATATATGTGTGTGTGTGTGGTGTGTGTGTAGATGATACATATATATATANATATGTATGTATGTATGTATATATAATTTTTTTTTCTTCACCTTCTGACACTGCCTGCTCTGGAATTAGAAATAAAGATAATTAAAGAGAGTATCCCATAACTGAGATATATTTGATATAAGATGTTACACCTCTGCAAGTTTAATGTTGTTTCACAAATAATGAATGTAATCCATTACATGTAACTATGTAATAGTATTAAACATTATGTGGTAAAGTGACAGGAATGAAGGAAATTATATAATTATCTTGTGAGGTTTTGACACTGCCATTATTTTTGTAACTTCATGGGTTGATCAGTTTTAGAACATAACGAGTACATGCAGCTTTCCAAAACATCTGTTGCTTCAGCATGTTTTTATATTTACTGGTGTTACTTCTCTTTTTAGTTCCATAAGATGCCTTCCTTTGTTTCAGATTATATTTCTTCTGTTACTTACATGTAAGGGACTCATTAATGTTAAAGTGAAAATGCCTCAAGATTGGATTTTATTCTGACCTGTTGTTCAAAAATCTGTTGTTTAAATGGAGAAGTACTAGAAAATCTGCACATGCCTTGGCAGTGACAGCACGGCACGTGCACAGCAAACACCCGTGACTGGTGTGGAGGGATGGAGAGGGCTCTGCCTCTAGGAGGACTTCTCCAGGCAGCCTCCTGGGGAGGAGAAAGCCTCTAAAACCTTTGTCACTGGGAGGACTTTTCTGGGCCACTCCCCCTGAGAGTGGAGAGAATTCCTTCCTGCTGGTAGGGAGAGCTCTCCAGATGGCCCTGTATTTTCCTTGGACAGTTGGACTGTGGGAGGAGCTGTGCAGTATATTTATATAAGAAATCATGGAGTGTGTCACCCTCGCCCTGGGCCTTGCCTTCTCTCACTCACTCCTCACTGGCCCTCCTTGCCCTTGTCACAGTGCTGCCCTTGCCTTTAGCCCTGCTCATCCATCTCTAGCCCAGGTAATTGTCCCTGCCTGCTGCCCTGCTGTCCTGCTGTCTGGGCTGCCACCATGGTGCCTCTGCCTGTGGCACTGCCCGCCGCTGGCCTGCTGCTTTTCCCACCTCATGGCCCACTGTCCTGCCCAAACAGCATGTCACTTACTGAGCATCTTGGTGCTCGTCGAGTTGGTTCCTTTGTTTGCTTCTGCCTTCTCTATCTCTGCTAATAAGGCTGATTTCCTTCTCCAAAGCAATAAACTGCTCACAGGTGTAATATTGACCTCGCTTATGTCTAATTTCACTTTAGGAATCTTTAGAGTCCTCCTCGGTCCTTACTGTGGAACAGGACATTATCTTTTATAGTGCTCTGTGATAACTTGCTACAGCACTAGTCTTTGTACTGTAATTTGTAATTTGTAGTCACTTTCCGTATTGAGTGTTTCCCAGATATAAATCTACATTAGACAGCATATATTTAAAGGTTTGATGATAAAGATGTGTGGTAGTGTAGAAGAAAATGCAATAACTTAAAATGGCCTAGTATTAGAAGCAGTGCTTTCAGATGCACTGAGGTGTAGCCATATCTTGTGTGATTTGATGGTGAGGAGAGGCTCATGACACACTGTCTCATGAAGTTTTCATACGAGTTTCCAAATTTAGCCACCAGTTAGTTAACTGCAGATGCATCATCAAGACAAAACTGCCGTGACTTCTTAATATGATTTTAGGCATTCCAAAATTATGTAGGAAAAAAAGGATACCCTAAAAAAGCCCTGCCTGTAAAATGGAGAATTGTTTTACTTTCAGTGAGTAAATGTTTTGTATTATTTTTACCTAGGCAAAACAAGTACTAAGTAATACATGGGTTTGATACTTTGTCTCATTTCTTAACTGTGCAAAGATGTAAATAATCATTTGAGGCACTGAGAAATGAAACCTCATCCCAGTGCTGAAGAATATTTGTGGCCTAAAGGACCTATGTAAAACATGTATAAATGGAATTAAAAAATGTGTGGAGCACAGATTGCTGTGCTATCAAACAGTTGTGTCTGAGTATGTTTATAAATTATTTGTGCAAATAATGTATATTTCTCTCTTTATTTGGATGTCTTTGTCTTTCAGGTTGGGATTTGTTATTCTTGGTGCTATGATGTGTTTATTTCAGGTACAGCGATTTACACATCACCAGTATTTAGAGAAAAAGGAACTGTGGACTAAGACACTAGTATGTCTATGGGTAAAATTACCCTAAGTGTTTTCAAAGACCCAAGAAGAAGTTTCATTCTTTTAAGATGTGAAGAGAGGCTGTAACAAGAGAATCCTGATAGTTTTTTGCTTTTGGTTGAACCATACAGCCCTTTAATAAGGCCACAGCTTTTGTGATTATCTCAAATCTCCACAGACACTTTTTCCAGTAACTAAATTCCTGTTCTGGTTATACACCAGAATTCCTTTTTTTCTGCCTGATATTTATCATTGGTTATTTCAGAAGTGCAGTCTGCAGTTAAGATCTGTGTACAGTTTTGTCAGTTGGTTTCCACTTTTGTCAGTCATAGGATTCTGAGGTGGAAACTTCATTGAGTTGCATTCAGTGTAAACATGTAGTAATTTATTTTTAACCAAAAAAAATTTGCCCTTTTCCTAAAGTATTTGCAACACTGTATTCCTGTATGTTTAAATTTACCAGGACTTCCAAAAAAGGAAAAAATCAAACGCTGGTGTTTTGCCTATTGTTTTCTGCTTGTGCACATATGGAAATGTCTCCAGCTTGCACGAGAAGAGGTGTACATTAGATATGAGAAAAATCTCTTCAAGAAAAGGGTTCCCAAACACTGGAAGAGATTGCCCAGGGCAGTGATGGAGTCACCATCCCTGAAAGTATTTAAAAGACATGTAGAATATGGCACCTAGGTACATGGTTTAGTGGGGGACTTGGCCATGCTGGGTTAACAGCTGGATGCAATGATCTTAAAGGTGACCTAAATGATTCGTAGATTTTATATTGTCCAGCTCTTGAAAGCTGCCCTGCCTGTGTGTTGTAAAAGACACGTTAAATATATTTGGTGGTTTTACCCTGGATGGACACAAGGTGCCCACCATAGCCTCTCCATCACTGCCCACCACAGCTCGACAGGGGAGAGAAAACATAACAAAAGGCTCAAAGATCAGTGTCATTGAGCAATTGCTGTCACCTGCAAAAGAGATTCAACTAAGGTCTAAAATTAATTGAATTTATTGACAAATCAGAATAGGTTAATGAGAAGTAAATCTTAAAATGCCTTCTCCCTACCCCTTCCCTTCTCCATGGGCTCAGCCTCACTCCCAGATTGCTCCTCCAGTGCTTCACTGGGATGAGACTGGGGACTGCAGTCATTTCATAGTATGTTGTTTCTGCCATTCCTTCCTCCTTAGGCAGAAGATTCCTCATACTGTTTTCCCACATGGAGCCACTTCTACAGCAGACAGTTCTCCACAAATTTCTCCAATGTGAGTGTGTTGGATATGGCCAGATTTTGGTAGTGGGCAGGCTACAGAGTGGCTTCTGTGAAAGCTGCTGGAAGCTACAGACCCGTGCAGAGAGGATCTTGTGCTGGAGCAGGTTTCCTGGTAGGTTTTCTGATCCTGTGGAGGACTCACGCTGGCTGTGCCTGAAGCACCCTGTGGAAGAGTGACCCACATTGCAGCAATTTGTGGAGACCTGGTGGCTGTGGGAAGGACACACAGTGGAGGAGTTTGTGGAGGACTGTCTCCTGTGGGAAGGACTCCATGCTGGAGGAGGGGAATGACCCTTCTCCCGGAGCAGCGGCAGAACCTGTGATGAACTCGCTGCAACCTCCATTGCTCCATTCCTGCACTGCTAAAGGGAAGGAGGTGGAGCTTGGGAGGAGGGAGGGGTGGGGAAAGGTGTTTTTAAGATTTATTCTACTTCTCATTATCCTGCTTTGATTTTGTTAGTAATAAATTATGTTAATATCCCCATACTGAGTCTGTTTTGCCTGTGAAGATGTTCGGTCAGTAATCTCTCCCAGGCCTTGTTTCAACCCATGAACCCTTTTTTGATATTTTCTCTCCCTTGTCCAGTTGCAGAGGGAGTGATAGAGCAGTGGGTGCCTGGCATCCAGCCAGGATCAACACAGTACAGGGCGTTGGAGTGCAGTTCTTTACAAATTGCTGCAGTGTGGATCTCTTCTAGGAGGTACAGTCCTTCAGGCACAGACTGCTCCAGCATGGTTCCCTTCCCTGGGCATCAAAGTGCCAGAATGTCAGGTCCTCCATGGTGGATACTCCACTGTGGTCCTCCAAGGACTTCAAAGACAGCCTGCCTCACAGTTGGCTGCAGGGGAACTTCTGTTCATACATATATATATTTATATATACATACACTGGAGTACCTGCTCTCCATGCTTTTTCATGTACCTGGGTGTTTGCAGAGTATATTTACATATATTTACATATATACATATTCTTGCTCTTCTCTCCAACTGTAGTGGTACAGTTTTCTTCATGTTCTTAAGTCTATCACGTCAGAGATACTGCCACCATCACTGATGGGCTCAGCCTTGGCCAGCAGTGAATCCTTCCTGGAGCCAGCTGGCATTGACTCAGACACAAGTGAAACTTCTGGCAGCATCTCACGGAAGCCAGACCTGCAGCCCCCCACTACCAAAACCTTGCCACACAAAAGCAGTACAATGTGTCCATCTGGCTGCCATCTTCTATAGATTTTTTTTTCCAGCAGCCTTGATACTCTGTCCTGAAGCACCAAGAACTGCAAATGGTCGCAGGGTGGGGGAGATCTACATGCAGGAGCTGCTAACTAGAAAATCCCATATATTTTTATTCTCCTCTTGAGGAAAAGAAAAGGAATAAAGATCTTGATTTGAAGCTAGAACCTTTTTGGGAAGGAAGGATAATGTTGTTTAGATTGAGTGAGAAGGCTAACAATGCATATATCCTTGCTGGAGTCTTACAGACCAGCCAACCAGGATGGAGAGGCACGTGAACTATTCACTAAGCAGCTGACTGGTAGTTCACAATTGCCAGTCGTTTTCTTGTGGAAAACTTTAGCTTGCCAGGTATTTGCTGCAAACTCCACACAGCAGAAAGGAGGCAGTCTGGGAGGCTCCTGGAGTATGTGGAAGAGAACTTTCTGTCACAGAAAGTAAGGTAAGGGAGCCTACCAGGTGTGGCGCCTGCTAGATCTGCTGTTTATGAACGGAGAGGAACTGGTGGGAGATGCGGTGATCAGAATGCCCGTCCTGGGCACAGTGACCATAAAATGATAAGAGTTTTTGATTCCTGAGGAATGGGGTTAACCAAACCCCTACCTTTGATTTCTGAGGGGCAGTATTTGGCCTGTTCCACAGAGAGTCCCTTAGGAAACAGTCCTTGAAAATAAAAGGATCAGGAATGGTGGAATCTTAAAAGCACAGGAGCATGCTCTATGTGTTGAAAGACAAGCCATCAGGGAAGAAGACTGGTCTGACTTTTGCTGGAACTTGCGATAAAAGAGTCTATGACCTTTGGAAGAAGGGGCAGGAAACTCAGGAAAAATACAAGATATAGTTAGGATGTGTAGAGAAAAAATCAAAGGCAAAAGCGCAGCCAGAAATCAATCTGGCCACTGATGTGAAAAAAAATAAAAGTGTTTTTATAATACATGAGCAACTAAGGGAGGTCCAAGGAAAATCTTCATCCTGTATTGAACATAGAGGGAAACTTTGTCACCAAGGATGACAGAAAGGCTGAGGTACTTCATGCCTTCTTTGCATCAGTCTTTAACATAAAGACCTGTTATCCTCAGAACAACCAGTCCCCTGGACTGATGGACAGGGACAGGGAGCAGAGCAGGAGAAAGTAGTGACATTCTGTGGTGCTTAGACACTCACAAGTCTGTGGGGATGGATGGGATTCACCAAAGGGTACTGAGAGATGTGGCAGAAGAGCTTTCCAAGCCACTCTTCATCATTTATCATGAGTTCTGGTTAACTGGGGAGGTCCCAGACAACTGGAGGTTGGCCAGTGTAATGCCCACCTAGAAGAAAGGTTGGAAGGAGGGTTCGGTGAACTAGAGGGCTGTCAACCTGACCTTGATGTTTGGGAGGGTTATGGAACAGATACCTTGAGTACCATCATGCATCACATATAGGACAATCAGAGGATCAGGACCAGCTTGCTTGGGTTTAGGAAGGGTGGATCCTGCTTCATAAAGCTGATCTCCTTTTATGATGAGGTTGCCTGCCTAGTGGATGATGAAAGACTGTGGATGTTGTCCGCCTTGGACTTCAGTAACCCACAGCATTCTGCTGGGGAAACTGTGTCCTAGGTGACCCAAAAAATGTGTATTTCATATTTCGTCTACATTAGTCTGTTCTGTCACTTTAAGACTCAGCAGCCCAGGCAACCAAACTTGTGTGTTTTACACCCGGTTCACAGGAGAGGGAATGGGGGATCCCTATAAAAAACAGGAACAGATGTGTGTGGAGCTCTTCTTCTGTTGTCTTTTGGCTATCCAGGGGGTGGCATGGGGCAGATCTCTGAGTGGCAACCAAGAAGCTATATTTTGCAATCCAAAACTTATCCAGAGTGAATTTTGCAACAACTTTTCACTGCTGCTGCTCAGGACAGCCATGTTGTGCTGTGCTGTTAGGTGAGGTAGTTTTCTTTTGCTCTCCCTGAGCTTTGAAGAATTTCACAATACCTTTCTCTCTAGCTGCTGCGCCAGGCCAGGAGAGATAAGAGAGAGGCTGCACGGCACAGCAGCTGCTGACTGCAGCTGCTGTGCCGTGCTAGGAAGCTCGACCATCCCTCCACAAGTTCCAGGGCCAGAGGGTGATCAGTGCTGCAAAAGCTGTAAAGTTTCTTCCAGTGTCCCAGCAGCATTGATTTGTTTTTGAACAAAGAATAGTATCTTGGTTGTTGTTTTTCTTTTTAGTAAGCTTTTTTTCACTTAGATCTTCCCACATTCATTTCCCCATATTGATGAAAGGGGAGTGGTTAAATGTGAAGAGGAGATAACTTACTTTTTAGTCTCTCTTCTATATAATTGTATTAATCTAAGACAAGCTGGCAGCCCATGGCTTGGCCAGGCCACTCTTCACTGGGTTAAGAACAGGCTGGAAGGCTGGGCCCAGAGCGTGGGGGTGAATGGTGCTGCAGTTGGTGGTCGGTCACTACTGGGATTCCTCAAGGCTCAGTAGTGGGTCCAGTCCTGCTCAGTGTCTTTATTGATGGTGTGGATGAGGGGATTGAGTGTACCCTCAGCAAGTTTGCAGACAACACTAAGCTGGGCAGGAGTGCTGATCTGCTGGAGCGTAGGCAGGCTCTGCAGAGGGATCTGGACAGGCTGAGGGTCAAGGGCTGAGGCCAGTGGTGTGAGGTTCAATAAGGCCAATGCTGGTTCCTGCACTTGGATCACATCAGTCTCAGGCAGTGCTACAGGCTGGGGGGAGAGTGGCTGGAGAATGGTCCAGGAGAGAAGGACATGGGGGTGCTGATGGACAGCTGAACACGAGGCAGAGTGTGCCCAGGTGGCCAAGAAGGCCAGTGGCGTCCTGATCTTTATCAGGAATAGTGTAGCCAGCTGGACCAGGGCAGTGATTGCCCCCTGTGCAGTGGTGATGCCCCAGCTCAAGTCCTGTGTTCAGTTCTGGGCCCTCTACTTCAAGAAGGACATTGAGGTGTGGGAATGTGTGTCCGAGAAGGGCAACAGAGCTGGTGACGGGTGTAGAGAGTAGGGTCATGTGAGGAGCAGCTGAGGGAGCTGAGGTTGTTTAGCCTGGAGAAAAGGAGGCTTGTGGGAGATCTTATCACTCTCTTCAACTGTACAACTTTCTATGACTGAAAGATGGGTGTAGTGAGATGGGTTTGGTCTGTTCTCACAGTCAGTTCGTGACAGGACAAGAGCAAATGACCTCAAGCTGTGTCAGGGGAAGTTCAGCTGGACATTAGGAAGAATTTCTTCACTGAAAGGATGGTCAGGTACTGGAAAAGTCTGCCTAGTGAAGGGACAGAGTCACCATCCCCTGGATGTATTCAAAACAGGCAGGACCTGACAGTGCTATGGTTTAGCTGACATGGTCGTGTTTGGTCAAAGGCTAGACTGTTATCTTTGAGGGAATAAGGGAAGAACATCCATCAGAGCTGATCAGAGGTCTGGTGAGAGTGAGCAGAAGGGTAGAGGAGGCTATACCTGTTGGAATACACTTTCCTAGAGAACAGGTAGTTGAACTCCTGAGTCTTGCAAAAAGCTTTCTTGAGCATCAGCAAAACATTTATCCCCCTCTCCAGATGCTGTTATGAAGACATTGGCCAAGCAGGGCCATTTTGAGAGAGTTACCTCGAGTGGTAGACATGAGCTGCAGCTCTGAAGAGTCCAGGTCTGCTCACAAATCATCAATCTGCTTCAGTATGACAGGTCAGTTCCACAGGACTTTACATATTTATTAAAAACCCAGGTGAAAGTACTTCTGCCTTCCTCTCCTTGGTATCAGCCAAAGCTCAGGTGGAAGGGAGGTAATGGGGAAGGAGGAATGACAATGAAAAGAAAGTCTGCTAGAACCTCGGGTCTGCTCTATCTATTATAAAAAATACAAGGTTAGTAATTATACTGTACATACCTCATCCACTGTGACTATGAGAATCATAAGATCAAACCTCTATCTTGAATTTTAAATGTCATTTCTATTTGGGCTTGCTAGAAACGCAACAGTGAGTAGAGAGGTTTTTCACATGTGCATAAACCAACTAAGTGTTAGTGATTCAGGGTTTCAGCAAAAAATTTTACTCCTTTGCCCTAAGGACAGTTTCTTGTTGCATTTCAAAGACCTTTTATGATTAATGAATGCATTAAAACTTGTATAAAATTGAAAAAAAAATCTTTTAAGTTGTAGACAATTTAATAATGAGACTTTCTGCAATAAAATGTTTGGCTGTTTTGGTTTGACTGAAAGATTTTGAGACTTGAATAGAGTGTTAAAGTACAGAAGCCATATATGTATAATTCCAGATCTTGGGCCTTGCTCATTTAAATTAATGAAATATCTGTTTCCAGAGTTTGGTCCTTTAAAGGAGAACTCTCTGCTTACTGCCATATGTAGCAAGTTTAAACACACATGCACAATCTGTATGTGTTTTAACACTGGTGATCTCATTGCTATGTTATTTTGTATGAAAAAAAAACCCCACAACCCAAAAAAACCACCACCAACCCAAACAAACAAACAAACAAAAACCCCCAACAGCAACAACAACAAAACCACAAACAAACAAACAAACAAGTTGAGAATGTAGCATTGGCCATTAATGATGATACACTATTCTGTACATAGCAGCAAAATACTCCGCATTTCCCTATTCACATTTTAAAGATGTGCATAGAAGTAAGCATCTATAAAATGTACTGCTTTTCCCTGGTTAGTAAATGTTATTGATGATGATCCTGGCTCAATAACTGCTTTTTAGAGCTGTGGAATATTTCTATGATAAAGTATGGCTAAACATGTTGGAATGACAATCATCTAAATAAATGAAATGTAATTCTGCTGAAACAACAAACTACTGAAAAGTGAGGTAGATTCTATAAAACGTCATATATCTGGAATTCTACAACACTACTTCCTGCATATGGAGAGGAATACAGCTTGGGTTCTAGCATTTGCTGACTGGAAAGATAAACTATAAAAACAATAGGAAAGTTGCCAGGACACAGGTCTCTCTGCTAAATATGATTTAATGTAGTTGTGAAAATACGGATATAAATAAATTTATTACAGAAAACAACTGGTGTTTTCAGTAGCACGAGAATATACTTCTCCCTGCAGAAACGTTACCTCAATGAAAGCAGCAGATGACAGTTCTCCATCTAGAGCCATAAGAAAGAAAATATTTTTTGTTGAATTTGTTTGTTTTGAAAAATTACGTTGCACGTTATAGATTAAAAATTTTATTTCTCAATGTATCTTACAAGACTGAATTTTAAAATCAGATTTAAAGATACAAAAAATGTTTGCAGGCTGTTAAATTGCATGGTATACTCTTTCTGTGTTTTGGATAGGGGGTGCCCTCTCCAGCTTACTGCTGCCCACCCACAGAACTTAGTGTTGCTTAAAAGTATGTGATTCAAAAATGTGAACTTCTTAATGTCGTTCACCTTTACTTCTCTTTCAGCCTTCACCACTCTTGTCTTTTTCCAGCATCTTATATGAATGGTTACTTAATTTTAACCAAAATGTAACAGGGTTTTCTGTAGTTTTTAACAAAATTAATTCTGTTTTGTTTCATAAATGTTTCATAAATCTACTTATGATATGCCTTTTTTTTTCATAAAGCACCTCTGTTTTTTCCAAGATGTCAGTTTTATACTTGCCATCGTTAAAAAGATCAGTTGTGTAGATATTGAGAGAAACTTTTTAGAAGACTGAAGGTGCATCAGACATTGTAAGGTGTGAAAAGTGTATTTGTTAACCAGGTATCTCCATTTCTTGTACAACTCCCAACAGTTCAGGACGTTGCTTTGCAAGAAAGGCTGTGTGAGTGATGAGATTTCTCAAAAGTATCTGAGTGGAGCTTTGCAAACCAGAGAAGTTTAGCAAAGGCACAAAGAAGTCAACTCAACCAAAGACTGAGTGGTGATATGCTAGTAAATATGCTAGTTATATTATAAATTACATTTGTTTAATAATACATAGCTGATTCTACCAAACTGTGAAGTGATTGTTAATAGACATCCTCCCACTCCTTCGTTCTGTGTTTTACCATAAAAAGAGACAAAAATATACAGGATATGTACATATTCGTGAACTGCATTCCAACTTCTGCATTTTCTTTATCTCACTGAAATATTTGGAGTTTAGCACTGTTTATGCTGATAGCAGAAGTCATTGTGTTCTTTATTGTGCAGCTTGGTAACTTTTACATAGAAGTGTGTGAATATACTTTAGCTTTCTTGAGACCTGCTCTAGTCTGCTGGAAAAAAATTGCCAGCTAAAAATGAGCTTGGAGAGTTTTGTTTTGCATTTTGTTTAAAGAAAGCATTGCAGAATATAATTACAGCTATCCTACTAGAGAACAAAAAATATTCACTTTGTCTTAGTGACATCAGCCTGGGGACAGACTTATAAGTACAGGATTTGGGTTGTTCAAACACCTGGAGCTGCTTCACTCTGTGATCTAAACTGTTATTTTCTGCTAACTTCTCATTTCTGCAACCTACAGTCATACTCTGCACAGGGAAATTTAAAGACTTGGTAAATACTGAAGAAAAACACATAGCCTGCATGCTAACGTGTAGATATCTCTGGCATCAAAGTTATTTCAAACAGATCGGTGAGGGTGGAAGACTGCAGGATTTTCATAGGGAAGGAGTAAAAGACTGTAAATAGACTAGAAGGAGTTGGTAACGTCAGCCCTGGATTAATATTAGAGTTGTGAATAGAAACAGGCAGGCATAGCTATAGATGCTACGCATATGTCTGCAAACTCTGAGAACTGAAGCTTTGGAGGGAACGTCTTGAGATCAGTGAAGGAGATTATTTTTTTAAATTAGAAGATAGACTGGGAGATGAAGTTACAAAGAATGGCAAGCTAGCTGAAATTAATTACTGAAATGAATTTATTAATAAAAATTTATTTACAAATAAGTACATTAAAAGGTAGAAAAACATTTTCCTACACTGTGCGAACAAATTGCAGGTTATGTACTTAAGAGCTGGGCAGTGATAGAGTAACAAATCCTAGGCTTTTTATTTATCTGCTGTTATACAGTTACACTCAACCAATACTCCAGACATCACAGAACAACATAATGAAGCAGGTCATAAGTCATGAGTATAAAAAATAACCTAGAGAGCTCACTCAGGCTGACTGATGGTCTTGAAAAGTTGAAATAATTTAATAATTAGACCTACTTGGAGAGAGTTTCTTCAGTATAATAAAGGCATTACAGTTCCAGTCTGTGAAATGAGACTTTAGAATAGCTTATGGAAGTGTCTCTCCATAGGGAAACCAGTGATTCTCTTTGTTCCACACATAATGGTAGTTCTCAAACCAAAACCCAGTATTTTTGCATTTTCTTGCTGGAAATCACAGTCTGCTTTTACACGTTTAGCCACGTGTTTTAGTCTTCATTCATCCAGTTTAGATTTTATTGCTCTCACTTTCACTCTGACAGTTGGTAAAGTGTCAGTTTTCCTACAACCAAAGGACTTACTTTATCAAAGGTTGTGCTTCCTAATATCCTAATGGTCCTTTTATTTTGGTGGTGGTTATTTGTGAATGGATAGTGAGGAGGCCTTATTTTGGTTTTCTGACATACCACTGAATATGGGCATAGTTTAAGCATTTGTGGGGTTTATGTGATTCATATTCACGATTTTTAAAGTAAGTGACTTACTTTTCATTAAAAAACGTATTTACTATTTTGCTTTGGAAAAGTAAATCTGAAAGTTTTGTATTTTCCAGTACTTGGGTAATGGTGACTACTTCTACCCTATTAAATATTTTATAGTGTTTTCTTAAAATGTTAAATGATTTTCCTTCATCTGCAAAAGCAGATAGAAGATAAGGGAGGGAGTAGATTAAGAAGAAGTTAAATCTGATGCAGTATGTGATGTACAGAAAACAGTATTTCTAACAGCTTCCATACAGGTGTCTGGGGAGTATCTATGTTGTCTGTACTCCGGTAGATGTAGAGTGAAGTGTAATTAAGATGAAGAAGGTACCAAATATTTTTTTCTCTATACCGAGTTTAATAACTTTTGATGGACAATTTAATTTTACAATCTTCAGGCATTTGGGAGGAACAGGAGGCAGGTTCAAAGCCCATCAGCTCCTCATCAGGCAGCAAGAAAAGATGGGGGCAATGGTAACATTTTTGTACCTGGACTGTCTGAAGAAATTACATTTTTCAAATTGAACTGCAAGACATAGATGACAGAAAATTGATGCCCAGGTAAAATGATAATGCCTACAAAATGAAGGAAGATGTGAATATGCAGATCCCTGGTTGCATGCGATCTTTTTCAGCACAACACAGAACTCTTAAGGTCATAAATCAAATTTGCATAAATAGCTGTAGTTATCTAGCACGATTCATGTTCAGATTTTATACTTCACACAAAGTCAATACCTTAGATTTTTCTTCTGAAGTGATTCTTTCTCTCTCACTGGAGATAATTAGGATCTGTTTGGACACAATTCCGTCCCATGTGCTCTGGGATGACCCTGCTTGAGCAGGGAGGTTAGACCAGATGATACAGTATGGTCCCTTCCAGACTTAACTATACTGTGATTCTCTGAAAATCAATCTGGGGACATTGAAAGCACTTTTTCACTTGGAAAATAATATGTAGAGCAGGTTTTAGGTAATGTCACTTAGACAAAGACATGGGCCATTCAGTGAACAGTTGGGTATTGTTCAGAAAATGTGGTATTAAGGTGGGATGGAGGTTCAATGACCCTAGTAGCCCCATTCTCAGATGTGCTTTTGATCTAATGTACCCTAGTTGGTCATTTTTAACTTGATGCTAGGTGTCAGTGCTCACAGGAAAAGTACTGTCAATTTCTGATAGTTTGTGAGCATTTTAGCAGTCTGACAGAACAAATCCATCTTGAAATGGCTTGAGAATGGCAGGGGCTGCATGTATGGGAATTACTTCAGTGAACTATATTTTGCCCTTTAATTTTATCCTGGATGCTAACTACACAGATGCAATAATGCAGCTCAGAAACTCTTAAGTGAAGGGGAAAAAAATGACCCAAGAGTTACCACAATTTGAAAATATTTTTGCGTGGTGTCATTTTTATTTCCACCTAACTTTTGTCACTAGTTAGAATAGCAACTGGTTACAGCAGTACAAATTTTATATCTGTAATCCATGTGCTGTTTAAAGTGGCACTGCATTCATGCTCTGAGATTTGCATTCTTGAAGTTGTTGATATTTTCAAAGTAAAGATTGTGGTACTTCTGGAAAATGATTTTGAAACATCTGTTAGAAGTTGTAAGGAAAAAAGCAAATAATTAAATAAAAATTTTCAGGATTTTAAATAGAACATTTTGTTGATGCTGACAACCTTGTAGAGATGCAATGTACATTATGGTGTGATTAGATAGCAGTATCAGCATAAAGGTTGTTCTGGCTGTAAATGTGTTCCACAAACAAACTGGGTGGTTTGATGCAGATCAAGTGAGTCACATACAGTTGGCAAGCTGTCAGAATCGTTGCTTCAGGAATGAGTGGGTACACTGTACATAGATAAAAAAGAGTGAGATGAACTAGAACCTTTGGTTTGTTGTACAGATTAACAACATGGAAAACCTGTGACCAAAAATGTCCTATCTAATAAGTCCTTATGTTGCATTTTTTATTGGACATGTTGAAGTTAAAGATTAAAATTATTTCAGTTTGTTAACATTTTCAGAATGTATCACATTTTACTGTCTTTCACAACTTATCATTAATATTCATTGAGCTTAACATTAGCCTTTTCTTATTTTCTTTTCCCCATCTGATGCCATAATTTTATTTTTTTTTGGTGTGTTCTTCTAGATACGGGACCCAAGTGCTCTAACAAGTGCTAATGTATGCCTTTCAATACATCCAAATACATCAAAAGCCCCATTGGGACTGGCATTAATTAATACTTCATCCATTCTCTTAACTTCTTGTTTTATTTGTCATGGACATATCTCTTTTTTCTCTTTCTACATTAAATAAATAGAAAGAATGCTAATAAATTCTAAATTGCAGTGAACTCAGTTCTTCTAATCTCAGTAAAGAGAGAGACAATTCACACAACTCTGGGTTTGTTTCTGAGATAAAGAAAAAGTTCTTAGAGAATAAAAAATACTAATTATTCTGCATTTCTCAGACTCCCAAGACCTCAGGCATTTAAAAGGAGAACCAACACTAATCCAAGGTTGAACTGAAAATCTGTCAAAATAAAGCAAGTGGGAATTATATTGGGTTTTGCATACACATTGCATGCTTTTACTATTTTCAAGTTAATTTTTTATCTCTACATAAAAACAGAGTAACAGACAATGTGTTTCAAATGCAAATCTTTCATACCATACTTCCTCCTAGCACTCAGGTAATTGGAACAAAAATTGAAAAGCTGATAAGAAAAACTGCAGGAGTATGCTTTAGAGTAGGTTTAAAAGGCATATTTCTTCCAGACTTATCTGAATGAAGACACTGCATTTGGAGTGGATTCCTATAAGTGTTTACATTAATGGTGGTGTATTTGAGATCTGTGGCAGCTAAAAGAAATGCTTCCTTTCTGATTTTTTTATAAAAAGCATTCTACAAGATCAGAGGAGCTGTCATGGCTAGAACTAACTTTCATAATGGAAGAAGCTATTATCTCTCCAAAGTACAATACAAAGTAGTTGCCAGTGTTTCGTAGTATAAAACACCATGCAGGAGCCTTAAAATCTGCAGTACATGGTACACAGTCTGTATCAAGCACAAATATGGGTTCTCTCTCATCCTTTCTAATCTTGTGAGAATACATCAAGGGACAAAGCCTCAGGTAATAAAATTGTCCTTTTAAGATAAAATGGTAAATGGAAGATCCTGTGATTGGAGTGCAGTATTTGGAGCTGTAGACATTGTCTGTTTGTGATTGTGCCAAAATGCTGTGCAGCCAACTTTTGTGTTTCCAGGGTAATCAAGAGATTGGTTATAAATATAAGGCAAAGATATAGATAATATGTATATGAGGCTGTAAAGACGTTCCGTGAAAATGATCAGGGAAAGCCACAATTTGAGAAGGAGACTGCAGCATGAATCTTGTGCCCTGTGTGAGACAATAGCAGTGGGGATGTCTCCCAACACATTACAGATCATGGCTCTGGGTGCTACCAGTGCCAATATCTGGTCCACTGAAACCAGGCATTTCTGTGGAATGAACCATTTCTAGTTTTGTTATCAAGCTTTCAAACAGCAGTTCTTGCAGCCCTACTTCATCATGTCCTCTGGTCTCTCCTGTACCTGAGGATGAGGTCAGTGTCCCCTGTGTGGGATGATCCTTCTTTTTTTTTTTACATGCTCTTCTCTGCTAGCACTCAAAACAGAAGCAAAAGGAAAAAAGGAAAAGAGTTAAGAAAAACAGGAGTTAATGCTGTGAAGTCTGTGAGTGCAAACAGGATTTTGTTAAAAATGAAAAGAGGTTGGGTGGAGGTAGATAAAAAGAAATCTGAAATAATTGTTCTGTAGAATATGGCCTTTCGACATAGGCAGAAATCTTTCTCTTCACTTCTGTCAGAAGATAGTCAAATAGAGAATCTTGTCTCTTAATTAGAAAGAAAAATACTCATCAAACACATCTCATCACTGGAAAGCTAATGATCCACAGCTGCTAGTCTGAAAGGACAGGCTTTTTTTCTGAACAGTAGGAAGTGTTAATCATTTTGGATGAGATTTCTTTTTAAAATACACTGTACTTTGCAAAAGAATAGGATATTCAGTATCCTAACTTAAATTATTTTTTGAAGTGTTGTACACTAGGGATAGTGTCATATGTCTCTCTGAATGATCATTTAATGCATGTGTCTCTCACTAGGAGTATAAACTGATGTGATGTTGTAAATGGCCAGTTCATGCCCGTAACTCTGAAAACTTTGATCTCATGGGAGAGATTAAAAAAGCATTTCCTTACATTCTTCTGTATAGGAAATGGCAGTTGTATTAAACTGTAACCTTTGAGACTCACATTCATCTCTTAAAATAGTTAGCTTGTTTCAGCAGTGATGAGCATCCCTTTTTTACACAGACAGCCATTATTTTCTTGGAAGATATCATGCCAGATACAGTCCACTAGATGCTTTACAGACATGGGCAATTCCCAGAAGTGTTCTTTTATACTTATTCATTAGCATTTCTGGCTTGGTTTGAGTTTGGGACTTTTTGGTCTATACTTGCTTAATGGAATGTTGGTTTAGAAAGGTGGAGACCTTTCATGAGGGTTTGTACATATCACTTCCTTCTTCTCTTTCACCTCAACTATCAGGCCTTTTATCCATAAGAACCGAGTCCTGGGCTTTTCTTGCTGTCCCGCACCAGACTTTGGGTTTGCTCCTGTTTACTTAGAAGTTTTGTCTGATACTGGAAATCTGCTTTCTTTCTCTCATATGCATTTCATGAGTGCATTTCTTGTCTGTGAAGAGTAACAAGGCCATTTAGGTCAGAGGGCAGTAACTGGGCTGGTCTCACGCAGTGCACATCTCATTTGTGTTGCAATGTTTGTGTAGTGAGTGGCTGAGACAGTTGCCTGAAAGGAGGAGCTGGTTAAAATTCAGCCAGACTAGATGGAAATTAAGGTGGAAGGTCAGCAAAATCATCTTCAGGAGATGACAGGTGTAATATCCACACTTTTGAATGGCATGTCCATACAATTTGTAAAATAGTAATATCTTAATATGTTTTACTGGCCCTCCGAGTCCAGTACTGTAAGGAATTAATGCCCTTGAAGGTCATTTGGCCTTTAGAAACTTCAAGTGAGAAGTGTTTGGATGAGAATTGATTGACATTCTGGAGTAGAGCGTATGTGATGACCACGTTCCTCAGACTCCAGTCAGATTCATGTCTCCTGGGACTGTGTGTAGATTGTTGGCTTTTTTCTCTGGGGCGAGGGAGTGTTTGAATAGCACTTGATTTTCTTAACCACTTTTTAACCAAAGTTCATCTGGGGCTCTAAGAAAGATTGTATGTGTTGCCTTTTCTCAACACGTAGTCTCTAATATTTTTTTTTTATATACTTAGTGCTGTTTTCTGGCTTCCAGAGCACCCTTCAATGTGCATCAATGACTCAGGGTATTTCTGGAGTTATAGCAAGCAAGGATATTTTGCTTTTCTTTTGAGGCACAAAATTTGTTTTAAGTTGGTTACATCAGATTTACCACTCTCTTATAGACAGCAAGGTCACAGAACAGTTCATGAATGCAATGGGATGTTTAAGCCTAGCTGGAGATGAAACAGCACACGGCCTTCTGATGAAACCCTTCCTCTCTTCCCCTGCATCCTCTGGAATGAGGAGAATGGAAGCAAAGTTTACATGTTGACATAAGAACAGTTATTGAAAGTAAAGTGAAATGCCAAAACAATAGTAAATAAAAATAATGGCGGTAATAAAAAGGGAAAAAAAAAACCTTAACGAAACAATGCAATGCAGTTTCTCACCACCTACTGACCCTTGCCAGACCCCTCTTCTTGAACCCAGATCACCCACCCTTGTGGGTAAGTCCCCCCAGTTTATATCCTGGGCATGATGCTCTGTGATGTGGAAATACCCCTTTGGTCCAGTCAAGTCATCTGTCCCAGCTGTGCTCCCAGCTTATTTTGAATACCTTCCACTGGCAGAGCATGAGACAATTTGAAAAGAGGTCCTTGAATTTGAACCTAGCAAAAAAACCAAAACATCAGTGTGTTATCAGCACCATTCTCATTCTGAATGAAAACAACTACTAGGCAGAAATGAGCTCTACCCTAGCTGAAACCAGCACAGCTTCTAATGCATTACCATGTCTAACAGATTTCCTTTTAAACTAAACAACTTTAAAAAAGCGTTTTTCTTCCAAATGAAAAACTTTCAGAAGGGCCAATATCCTGGGTTTTGTCTCACACACAGTGCTTTTTCAGTTCTTTTGGTAATCATCATGTTTGTCTTCCAGTTTCATCGGCTTGCATATACACAGTTATTACCTTACGGTCGTAGGTTGGAGACAGACTTGAGAGGACTCACTGAGGATCATGTGACAAACAGCCTAGTTTATTGTTTGGCATTCCCTTTTATAGCGGGTTCAAAATTCCCATGCCTGGACACCTGATTGGTCGGGGTCTCAGCCCCGCCCAGCTCCCTGGCCAATGATATGTCTGCATTCAGGATTGAATGGGATTGACTGGCACCCCCTGTTTGAGTTCAAATCCATCCTACCATTGCTCACTCAGGGATGTGTTTACTTCTTTTCTATATCCAAACTAGGCTAGGCGAATTGAGTTTCTTATTTATGGCCAAATTTATCTGTCTAGCTACAGACCAGCTGTCCTGTGACACATAATAAAGAGTGGTAGAAAGCACAGGGGTGAGGTAAGTTAGCCGATCTTGAGAGAGATTACCTAAAATGTAGACTTATTTTTTTGCTTTCTACATGGGCGCTTGTATTTGATAAGAGCATTTTGTTTTAACTCCAAACAAAAAGCTAGCAAAAGACTATGTTTATCCAGCTGTGGTACATTGTGTGATTTGCTTTCACGGTTGTTGTTGTGTTTCACTGTTTTTTGTTTGTTGAAGAAAACAAACCCAGGTTGTGGCTACAGGTGGCTTAAATAAAAGAGGGTTTCATTATTAGGGAAAATTGGAGGTAAAAATGGTTTTAGTTTGACCCCATCTGAGTCCAGTTATTTTTAGTTCTTTCTTTTGTAGCAGCATCAGTAAGGAACAATGGTGTTCCAATGGTGGACAGTGGTGTATGGAGCTGGCAGTGGGGATGGGTTTCTCCAGCAGTGTGATCACCAAGTTGATGCCGTGCTGAAGAGCAGCCCCAGTTATTTAGGCACACATCTCTTGGAGATGTAACCCAACCAGGTTTCTGGCAGCCCCTGCTCAGAGAGCACTTGAACTGTCTTGAGCTAACACTGCAATAAATCAGTGTTTTCAAAGTGGCGGACTTATGTGGCTTCTCAGCTTTCTTTTTAAACCCATTTTTGCTGAGTCTGTGGTCAGTTCTATTCTACTATACTGTCATTAAAATAATCATATGATTTTAGCTTTTACTGTGAATTTTTGCTAGTTTTCCATGAAAAAAAATTCTAAATGTTACTTCTGATTGTTTGTATGACAATAGTACAAAATGACCATGTTCTTTTTTCTAAATAACAAATTAACCTTTAATCAACTCTTGTGCCACCTTTACACTTCTAGAGGGTTGTTTCAAAGCTAAAACCAGATTCAATAACATGTTGAGACCTTATATAAATTAATCACATCTCTGTAACCTACAAGCAAAATGGAGAGGGACTTTTTACAAGGGCGTGTAGGGATACAACAAGGGGTAATGGCTTTAAACTAAAAGGGAGAGGTTTAAATTAGATATTAAGAACAAATTTGGTTTTGTTGAGGGTGGTGGCACTGGAACAGGTTGCCCAGAGAAGTTGTAAATGCCCCATCCCTGGAAGTGTTCAAGGCCAGGTTGGATGAGGCTCTGAGCAGTCTGGTCTAGTGAAAGATGCCCCTGCTTGTGTTGAGGGGAGTGGATCTAGGTGGCCTTTAAGGTCCCTTCCAACCCAAGCAATTCTATGATTCCATGATTCATGAAAGCAGCTAACCTCTCTTAAAATATTATCTTCTCTTTATGCTCTTTTGCGTTATTCACAAAAGCATTATTTTATGAGGGAGCAATTAATATTCCTCTTAGGTGATAGTACACCAATTTTTCCTTTCCAAGAATTAATGTAGGAAGGATTGGGAAGTGTAGCAGTTGTATCATGCAGGTAAGTGTGAATCAGCAGAATAGTTGGACAACATTCCTGTCTAAGGAGATGTGGATTTCTTTAGAATTGTTTTAATTTATTGGTCTTTACTCCGCACAAGAGTTTAATGTAATGCTGATTTCAATCACTTTTTTCCTGCTCTGTCTTCTAGCTTTTTCTTTTTGTGGTCTGGAACTTTGAGCTCTACATGATACCACTGGCTTTGTTGTTGCTGCTGGCATGGAACTACTTCTTGATTGTATCAGGAAAAGATAACAGGCAACATGATACAGTAAGTGTTCTCTACTTCAAGGGCACACATGTCCTTTTCTTTTTTTAACTAGGTAAAATTTCTAAACTGGGTTTATATATGATATCTTTTTCAAAATATCTCCCTTCACAATGTTTGATGGACAATTTTCCCACCTGCAATTTAATTTTATTCTGGCTGTCCAATAAGTGTGTCTGGTTTTGTTGAAATGTCATGTAAAAATACAATAGAACATGCAGTATCTATAGAATCTGGTTTGTGTGGGAGCAGAGAAGTTTACTGTTGAGGAAAATTCTTTGAAAATTATTTTATATGGCTAACTCCTTATGTTGCATTTTTTATTTCACATGTTCATGTTAAAGATTAAAGATTAAAGTTTGTTAACAGTTTCAGAATGTATCACATTTTACTGTATTTCACAATTCATCAATAATATTCATTGTGCTTAATATTAGCCTTTTCTTATTTTCTTCTCATTTAATGCTATCACTTAATTAAATACATGTAGTTGTGATATAATGTAGCAAACATTTACTAATAACTGGCATTTATTTATAATAATAAAATGGTTTAGATTTTCAGAAGTAGATATTAAAAGCTGAAGTTGTATTCTATGCTGTACAAATTTTTTAGCATCCAGGCAGATAAAGGATTTTGTATACGGTACTGCTGAGCCTTATGAATTTGATATTTGTAGTAGTTTTTGTATCCCAAAAGCAACGCATTGTCTGCGACTTTATGATCTGAATAGATGACTGAATGGGCAGGGGAAAAAGCCAAAACAGATTAGATAATTGGTCTCTGAGGACAGTGGTTAGTGGACGTCAGTAACAAGTGGACTACCATGGTGCAAAGTCCTGTTTAACATATTTTCCAGTGGTGTACAGGAGATGACAGTGCACCCCCATCAAGTTTTCAGGTTACGTCAGGTGTGTGGAACCATTTGACACTCTGGATCTGCCCCTCAAAAGGATCTAAGTGGGCTGGATAAATGAACTGATAGGAACCCCATGCAATCCAGAAGGAAGAATCCTGTTCTTGGGGAGAAATAACCTGTTGCAGTGATACAGAGTGGAAATTGGTTGTCTGAAAGCAGCTGTCTGAACTGGGCATAGGGGTCTTAGCAGGCAGAGAGAGAATCAGAAGCACAAGTAGTGGATTGAGGGAAGTGATTATCTCCACTCCTCAGCACTTGCCAGAATGCATCTAGAAGACTGCCTCGTTTGGGGCATGTCAGTTCAAGAAAGTCATTGATTAACTTCAGCAAGTTCAGTGATGGGCTACCAACAGGATCAGGAGCTTAAGCCCTCATCAACCAGCCCTTGAAGAGAAGCTGAGGCAAGTGGACTTGAAAGATCCTGGTGAATAGAAGACTTCTAGTGACTGGAACACCCTATAAGGAGGTTAACAAGAAGATGGAGGTAGACTGCACAAGTGGTGGAAGAGGCAACAAGCTTCATTTGAAACAAGAGAGGTGCAGACTGAAAAACCTTTCTTGCCACGAGAATTGTTAAGCAGTAGAAGAGTTTGCTCAGGAAACTGCGGTTGCTATAGGACGTTTGCAGGTCCTGACTGAGGAAAGCTCTGAGGAATCTGATTTGACCTCATGGCTGACCCCACTTTGAGCAGGAGTTTGGAAATCCTTTCCAGCCTGAGTAATCCTCTAATGTCTAGCAACTGCAATTATTAGTACCCACAGAGCCCTAATCCCAACACTGTTGTTACCTGTCTGCACCACTAAGATTGTTATGCTTCCAAGGATCATCTAAAAATAAGGGCAGGAGTGATAAAGTTATTCCCTACTCCCAAATGTGATAACATTTATGGAAAAGCCTAAGATCAAGATTTAAAAGATGCAATACTTAAAACACAGCCCATTGTCTCCTGATGGCTGAAATGCTTAAAGCTTCTCAACATGAAGATTTTATGAGTACCTGAAATCCCTGGTGAAAGGAGAAATTTCACTTGTGAGCTGCAATACATTTAATTTCTCTCTGAAATACCACCTGCCTGGGAAGATTATCTGCTCATGTAACTTTTCTAACAAACTAATGAAGCTAGTGATGGACTCTCAGTTAAGAACATCAAATGCTGCTCCTAAAACCTTCCTCTTGTTGAGAGTGCTTCAGACCAAGCTAATACAGCCTATATCAAGCAACCATGTTGATCACAAATATTTGGTATCTGTGCCATTAATGACCTTTTTTTTTAATAATTTAAGTTTAGTTATCATCATGTTGAGCATCTGCCTTGAGGGAAGTCGTTTGCAGATTTATTGTAAATCTTTCTAATTAACTCATGAGTCTTCAGTAATATTATGAGTCCTTAGGTCATTAGCTCAGTATCGAGTCATTTAAATACTTGTGTTTTCCTATGCAGAGTGTAAATTTTATCTAAATTAATTAAGCAGTGTTTCCTAGTGGCTAGAGAATGCTTCAGCATTCACATGATCTGGCATCTCTTCTCAAGTCTTCAGAGATTCCTTGTGTGTCTCATTGAAATCATTGACTGCTAATTTTAGAAATATCATCTAACTTTAGAGGTTACGTTGAAATCCTAAGGTTAATGATAAGAAACAAAGATAAGTGTATTTGTGAACTTTTCTTACCTGATTAACATTAGACAAGCATAGTTAAAAATTCATAAAAATATGAAACATAATTAAATTTGAGACCATGCAAAGCAGCTCAGAAGAGTTGGTTTCCATTGTAATATCTCTTTGAGAAAATAATTGTCAATTGTCTCATCACTCTAAGTGCTAGGGACCACACTTCTTCTGCAGGTCAGTGATTAATGACTACTGAGTTTCTGTCTGGATATGGCAGATAGACCAGCCTTAACTCATCCTTGTTTGACTGTCTCTACAGATGAAATACCATTTGCTTTTTCCTCTTGGGCATCAGGTGGTTTTTGGTTTTTTTTAGTTTGAAACTTATTTCCTCATGGAGAAATTCACCTGGCAGACAAGGATCCGGGTACTTCTATTATAACATGAACCTGTGCTTCTTGATAGAGTGCAAGTATGGTTATTTTGCCATTTATTCCAACTCCTAATGAGTTATATATGCGAGTCCTTTCTTGAATTCAAGGTGCAATATGGTTGGGGCAAGGGGGAGGCCCAAGTGTATTTCCTAGTAGGAGATAAGTCTATTGGAATGCCCAACAGAGGGGTGAAGCAGCATATTATGTCTCCATGGATTCAGTTGGACTCCTTGTAGGATTGATGATCATTGTGTTTTTAGTCCAACACTGATGCAAATTTCCAAAAGAAACATTGGATCCCCAAACTCTTGTAAATTTTGATCAAAATTAGTTGTATTTCTGAAAGATACACTCTCATGAAATAAGAACTCTTGCATTAAATATTGGTGTAAGTGACTGTAGATAGATGTAGACTTAGTGGATAGTTCTGAACTGAACTAGAACAAATGAATTTCTGTCCTTGAGTCATGTGGCAGGTGTAAAAATCACATTATAAATATTTCTTGTCAGTATTAAGTGAGGAAAAAATAACTAAGATGACATTCTTAATGCCGCCTTGTGAATTTTGCAGTAACATTTTTGACTGAAGTACACCCTGCTGCTTTTTCTGAAGATACACTTCCTTATAATCGTACTCCCAAGTGTCTGACCTCACAAAATAATTTATCTTTAGCACAGCTGCTGTTGTTGTATCAAACCATGATCACCTAAACACACAAGATTAGAACTGAGTGAATCTTACTAGGTTGAGATTTTTCTTCTTCTGTCTTTTTTCCATCATCTTTTTCACCTCCTCTGTGGGATAGGTATCAATCACTGCTGTGTTTCTGTCACCACACCCTGCTGCTCCTTGTCACCTGTGCTGGATCTGTGTGCTAGGGAGTAGCTGCCCCTACATATAACAGAGCATGGCTTGGTGACTGACTTCAAACTAACAGAAAGTATGGTGGGTTAAAAACTTACCTTCAGTATTTTTAAGAAGCTACTTAATACTGTGATGATTTCAAATACACCCAAAAAAAGCCCCTCACCTTTGTAGCTTGGAACACACAGCAGTGCTCCTGTCTGGTGTCTGGAGTCTTCTATTTCTAAGCAAAAGTCACAGTCATTATAACTGCATGAAGTTAATTGTGGGGGGGGGGGGNNATTGTTGGTGTTGGTTTTGGTTTTTTTTGTTCTTGTGGATTTCTACTTCTCTACTTCAGGCTGTGTTCTGCATGTTCTGACTGCCTTCTGGAGCTGCCTAACTTAAGGAATGGTCAGATAATCTCTCAAAGTGATTTAAAATGTTCCCACTGTCCAGCTGCTCTTGTCCCTTTCCCTGGGATGATACAGTTGATTATATGGTTGGAGTGAGTCATACTGAGAATTAAACACAGTTTGCATAGCTATGAATAATTATTTTTACCCTGTGTAGATAAGCCTGGCTACCACAATTAGGGCAAACTGCAACAGTCTCTCAGCTGTTGGTCTATAATGCTTAAGTGCTGTAACAGGCACATTGGATCTCCTCTGGTGACACTGCAAGTTCTTGTTCTCCCATGATCAAACATGTAGCAGGCAGAGAGCGCAGGTCATTTTCTCCTCCATCCTACCTGTGGAGGAGTGAACAGATCTGGAAGGACAACAACCATTTGCACAGCTCTTACTTACAGCAGGGACTTGGTTTTTACAACTGGGGGATACTTTTTGAGGGTTGAAAACTACTAGGAAGAGATCCACCTCACCACATGGGGCAAAATCTTTTTTCCCAGAAGGCTGTCCAACCTGATGGGGAAAGCATTAAACTAAAAATAAATGGGGGAGGGAGGTGATGGTGACCCACAAAAGTGATTTCTCAAGTGAGAAATCACAGAATAGTTTGATTTGGAGGGGACCTTCACAGCAATACCTTCCACAAGACCAGGTTGCTCAAAGCCCTGCCCAACCTGGCCTTGGAATTCTGCCAGGGATGGGGCACCCATAGCTCCTCTGGGCAACCTGTTCTAATTCCTCCCTACCCTCATACTGAAGGATTTGTTCCCAATATCTAATCTAAACCTCCATTCTGTCAGTTTGATGCTACTGCCCCTTGTCCTGTCATGAAATTGGTGGTCTGAGTTGGCAAGAAAAGGGTGCAGGATGAATGGCCAGTAGAACCCTCAAAAGCAATCCAACAAGACAGATGTGCCCCCTAGGCCAGGTAATAAGGAAATGCCTCTGGAAACGTCTCTCATAGCTTCTCTAAGTACCCAGCATGTAAGTACATTAGTGAGTACATTAAGTACCAGTAGGAGTTCAGAAGTCCACATGCAGCTACACTCCTCCACAATCACAGAGACATGGTGAAAATTCTGTCATGTCCATTATGCAGGGTATGTATCCTGGCTTCTTAGTCAGGACAGGCTGGGAGGGTGAGGAGTAGGAGTTGGTTTTCATTTTAGCAAAGGGAAGATGATGAAGGGGTCAAAATATTTGGCATAGAAGGAGAGGCTGAGCAGGCTGCTGTTCTGCATGGAGGAGGGTTCTTGATGATGTGTATAAATGGCTGAAGGGAGCAGGAGAGAGACACAGCCTCCTCCCAGTGGTGCTCCATCACAGGTAGTATCAGTTTGGCCACAAACCAAAATACATGAATATTCATCTGACCACAAGAAAGCACTTTAACTGTGAGTGTGGTCGCAACCAGGGCCACGAGAGGTTGTGAAGTGTTCATCCATGGAGATTTTCAAGACGTTTCAGGACATGGGCTTGGGTAGCATGCTCAGAGGTGACCTTGTGTGAGTAGGGAGGTTGGGCTTGATGATGTCTGCTTGATTGGGGAGGACAAGATGGCCCTGCCAACCTCTGCCACTCATCATTCTCTCAACTGAAGATACTAGTCTTTTGCTCTTTTTGGTCTAATATTTGTCGGGGAATTTTTTTCCAAGCAATTTAACATTTAATAGAAGAATAATGAACATCCCTGAAGGTACCTGTGAATGTTCTTCTGCCATATATACTTCCATAGGGAAGAGGTTTGATTACTTCCCATCTTGCATTGATAGTCAATACTTCGAGCTTTTAAGGAAATATTAAGTAGCCAATTTCCTCTTGAAGGTAAGAGATGCACATGTCATTACACAGCAAATTATGCTAAACAGCTGGGAGTTAATGTGCCATGCACAACTTTTTATGAATTTGCATGATAGAGTGTGTGTATATATATATNTATTTATATATACTCTATCTTTTAAGAATTATATAAAGTGACAACCAGGTATCTTCTAATTTCATTGTAGATTTTTTGTACACTTTAATGATTTATATGTGTTTGTTTCTATTATAAGTTATCCATGTTTAGGATGAAATTTTGAGAATAGAATAAAAATGATTTTGTTAAGACAGCCTTTTATTTTAGATTTTTAAGCAGTGTTCTCTGGGTACCTTTCATAGTCCTCCAATATGAGGATTCAGATCTTCATGTCTGTTCTGGAAATTGCCAAATTAAAAAAAAAAAAAAAGTGAGAATGGGAAGGATGATACTTATGAATATATCCATCTCAGTGAATTCTTTCTTCACTCAAGAAAAGCACATTGAGCTTGAGTTGGTGAAAGAAGCCTAGCTCACTTGCACCTAGGAGATCTGATTATAATCCTATCACTTTGTTCTAGGAGCCAGGCAACAGTGTCTGTCAGAACACTGTCAGGTGGATTTATTGCTGCTCCTGTTTGGGGCTGAGAGTGCCACTTTGCAGTACACTCAATGCATAAATTACCTCTAACAGGAAAGTGCCTGACTTTAACCAGCTGTTTTCCTAGAAGTTGAAAACTGAGTTACCAAGTAAAGTAAACAAAGCTAGAACTTGATTTTTTTCTGTTTCTTCACTTTACGGTCTTAAGGATTGAGTCTTTACGGTCATTATATTCACGGGCTTTCATATGGAGATGAATACAGGACAAACACCAAGTGCTTCAGATCCCTTGCCAGTGTTGTTCTTTGGGGTTTTGAGCTTCATGTCCAGAAGTTATATTGGGCCAGGGAGCCTGCAGAGATTTCTAACTGCAAACTAAATTCTTGCTGTGAATAGGTGGAAAAAATAAAGTCCTGTATTCTAGCTAGACAGTGTCTGGAGTATGTCATTTACACAAGACGCAAAAGGACGTTAGCAGGTGAGCAGGTACATCTTCCCTGCTTTCTGACTGTACTTTCCTGAGAAGTTTTGCCTCTGGTGTGATAGCAATGGCAGTAGCCACGAAGCCCCCCAGCATGAGGGCTGCTCAGAGCATACAGAGTTAGCCACAGAACAATATGTCTGTGAAGCTAGCCAGATTTATGACTCTAAAAGTAAGGAAAGTATGATTTTTTTAAATAAAATTATTTTCAATATTATGCAGAACTGATTTTACCTTGTATTTTCTAGCTCCTGACTAAATCATAAACTTTGCCTTCATTTGTTATCAAGAAAATAAATTAGAAGGGTTTTACATATGAGTCATAATCTGTCTGTGTGGGCAAGGTGGGTGCAGTTGAAGAACAAGGACTACTGGGAACATGTGCCTGAATGTTATATAGTCCACTAAAAATCATTGTTGTCTCAACACAGACATCTTTGGGTTTTTTTCCTATGTGATCCATAAATCAGGAAACAAATATATAATGTAGTGCTCCACAATGGGACAGGGTGGGTTTTCTTTTAATATATCAGAAAAGAATCATGAAAATGTCACCTTAATCATGCATTTAAAATTTGTTGATCGAGTCTAATTTTTATGAGTGCATATAATCACTGAAGCTGAACAAATTTGCACTAGATTGCATCATAATATTTGGTGACCTGCTGCATTTAAATGGAGGATTATCTTTATGAAACGTCCTCCTCATAATTTGCCATTAAATGAGACTTGGACAAATCAGCATAAATCTTACATAAAGTTTATTTAACTAAATGTTGGTACTATAAATATTTCAAACGCATTGTGCACTAATTCAGCAGTCCCACAGTACACTGTGTAAAGATGTACATTGGGTGATAGGCATTTCTCTTCTGCAGCGTAACAGAAAAATATGGTGCTACAGGTGGCTGGCTGGGCTACAGATAAACGAGGCTGTCCATGCTGCAATCATAATCCCTGTGTCAGAGGTACTACATACAGTAGTAAAGTACATAATAAACTCCTTGGTAAAACTTTACGTGCCTGTTCTTACCCCAGCAACAGCTGCAAAACCCAAATGCACTACAGAATCAGAGCGCTTTGGCTTGTTTTGGTCACCTGAAGAGAAAAGGCCAAAACCCCACCCTAAATATCTCCAGCATTCTTTTAAAAATTGGATTTTTTTTTTCCTGTCAGAAACCAATTGGTTTTTTAATTTAGTTTTGCCACTTTTTATTTCCACAGTCTTTAAATATTGCTGGCATCTAAAATAAAGTTGAAGTTCACAGCACAGAGAAAGCATTTTTTGTATGAGAGCGTTATAATTTCGCATTTTTGCATTTCCTGAATGTTCAAATGGCAACAAGATTCACAGACAGATTGTAGTGGCTATTATAAATAATCAGTACTATATAATCTAATATCAGTTTAGTTTCTAGGAAAAATTCCTATAGTAATGTGAGATTTTTATTCATTTTTGTTAGGCTTGCTATCACTTTAGCACATTTTAATGAAGCCAAGACTTTAAGAACTTTGGGATTTTACTGTATTTACAGAAATATATAAATACCAGAGCAAAAAATAACTAACTGAAATTACAACAATATGCATATTACATACATTTTCACCTAAAATATGTAACATAAATTTTTTGTACCAAAAAACCAATCATCTTCAAATCTGAGTGTAATAGACTGGGGCATACCAATAAGCTCAAAATAACTTGGGTAAGTGCTATTTTATAACAGAAGCATATCTGGTCCTACTAGAATCTGGAAACAATATATTTGAAAAGAAGTAATAATAACAATAAAAACCTACAATGAGACATTCTGCTCTTTATAAGATAATTTATCATAAGGTTTTGCCTAAAAATTCTAGTTCACAATATTTTGTGAAGGTGTTACTTTTAATAGTCCTGCATAGTAATCTTTCACTGACACTCAGCCAAGGAAAGAATGCAGTTATTTTTATTCTGCTGAACTAAAAGCATTCTGAGACATCTGACATTTCAAGTGTACAGTACATATTGAAGCCTTTAGATGGAGACATACTTCAAAAAAACACCTATTATTCAGTTCACAGTGCATTGTGTAAATACAAGAGAAAGCTAAAATAAATGACAACCAAATATTGAAAGAAAATGAGAGAAATGGTATAGTACCGTGCCATTGTAATGTTAAAAATTACTTGCTCTTAACTACATTGGCAATTGAATATTGAGAGCATATGAAGCTGACAACAGCAAAAACATTACGTTTTCTTGAATAATCAACTGTATTTACTGCTTATACATGTTCCCAAGAAATGTATTATACTGTAAATAAAAATTCTGTTGTTGACATTACAGAACTCTGTATTATCAGCAGTATGCATCAAAAGGCCTCTGATAGCCGTGTAAGTCTTATTTCCTATTAAAAATCAGACTAAATTACATTATAACCATGTCCCAGAATAAGCTAACAAAATGCATTCTGTTAGAATAACTTGAGTGCCTGTGTTAAAACCAGAAAGTAATTTAGTAGCAAAGTACTAATACTTTTGTTTTTATTCACCACTCTTCTGTACTGCAATATATTCAATCTCACTGAGAAGCTTATCGCACTAATTATTACATCTAGTAGTTCACTCATTCTGATGATTACTACAGATGAATACCCCAAGATCAAAATCTATAAATCTGGTTAGACACAGATATATGGCACTCCTAAATCAGAATATGTTAATTTGATTTTTATTTTCCTTAAATATGAGGTATAAAAGTTGGACGTTTTAATGAAGATGCATGTCCTGTAAAGTTTCTCCTTGGCAATTCCATAAAAGAAGCAGACATCATATTGTGAAGATGAACATATAACTGCTGCTGTAGTGAGCTCGTGGACAATGAATATCTTTCCTTCAAATTAAGTACCAGGAAATGATCTGAGAAAGCCCTAGTGGTTTTATGCATCCTTCTTAATCCATACAAATGGCATAATTTTATATTACATTTACAGGTATACACTGAGTTGCATGGCTCACAAGCTTACAGTGCATTTCATGTCAGGACAACATGAATATAAATCCAAACAGTCCTGAACAGTGTAATTCTGACCACATTAATTGCAGATCTAAAATGCATTTCATTTGGAACCAAATCTCACTCTCACTTTTAATTTCTTTTATAATTTTAATACTACTTATAGTAGTATTAAATGAATATACAAATGTCTGTAGATATTTTGAGATCATAACGTGTGTGGCAGAGAAAGTGTTTTGTTTCTATTGGAAGCCACCTAGCTTTGAAGGACTACATCAAGTAAGGTCTCAGCAGATACAGAGAAGTTCTAATGAGGGGCATTGTTAAAGTATTAACATAACACTCATCATGGCTATCGGCAGAGTTAGTGCTCTTTTTTTTCCTCCCTTGTCTTTATTTTACATCTTAGTGCAGAGAATATGTAAATGAATACATTATGAATATGTAAAGACATCAGAATATCTTCTGTGCAGGTGTTTCTTTTGGATCAGCTGAAAAACATAGAATGGAGGCAATTGATGATGGTCTACACACTCTGTGTGAGAAATGGCAGGGTGATGCTAAGAGAAAAGATCTTTCATTAGAAGTGGTGTTAAGTTTCAGTGTGTCACTTTTTCACTGATACGTTAGATTCAGGTATTTCTAAGGAGGTATTTCTAAGTCCTCTACAGCTACAGGGCTTTGATTTAACATGCCTGCAAATAACTAGAATCCAACTCTGCTTTGCAGGTGTTGAGGTTAGAAATCAAAATGAATTATTTTCTCAGAAATTCCGTCCTCTTTATCAGTCAGTAGATCTTTAGAATAAATGCAATTTATATTTAATGTCAGTTTCCTCAGAAGACTGCATTGTAGCCCACAAGATGTTAAGGTTTTATTTGGTGTGCAGATGTGATGATTGTGCTTCCGTCTGGTGACCTGGTGTATGGTATCTGCTGTGACAGAGCAACAATCCTCCAATCTGTCATGAATTATGAGTTGTACAGTATTTTTGGCCTGCATTTCTTAAGATGGTGGGAATAGATCAGGAATAATGGCACTGGAATTAAATTACATGCTGCTTCCAATTTAGAAGCTTTTACTAGAGATGTATTGCAGAGGAGGGGTCTTACTTTGCAACATTTAAACATCATCTCCTTACCTTTTGGCCGTGAAGTAGCTTACATGTTGTATTTGAGGCCACCTATGTGTGTTTTTTTGAAATGTCATCTGTATTTGCACTACATTCAAGGGACAGTACCAAGAAACAATTTCTTTCAAGACCTACCAGTATGCAGCATGTAAGTCTGTGACAAGTGATGTTACAGAAGGTCACGTCACTTTTGACGCAAGGTAACTGCTTGCATTAGATCTTTCTGATTTCCCTAGAGCCCTTCCATTGTTTGATTAATACTACTTGATTTCAAACAAGGTATGAGAAGGCATCATTTAGAGTGAATATGCTAAGGACAACACAAGATTTTTGCCACATTATTAAAATAAATGTAACGTTGCATTTTATCTTTATTTCCCTTTTCTGCCCGCCTTCTCTCTCCTCTCCTTCCTTCCCCATTATCTCTGTCCCTCCCTTATACCTCCTCCAGGTATAATAAGGATCCAAATAACTACTGGATTCCTTCCAAACAGAGTGGCACATGTGCACTCTATTTGAATAGAAACAAGGCAGAATCAAAGGATTAAAAAATCTGTTGTGGGGTTTTTTTTCCTGCCATATTCTTAACACAATGTTAAACTGTGTTCCGATCTACTGTACCTCTTGAACAGCCTTGCTTTGTTCTGGAGTAGACTGTACTTCGGTATTCAGCTTTTGTAAGGCTTCAGTGTGCCAATACTTCATATATCATATGACTATGAAGAATCTACTTTCCTTCTTTAAATTTGTGGCCAAGTTCTGAAAACACTTCTTTTGCTGCTTTAATGCATTGTATTATCATACCCATATTGTCTTAATGGTTGTGTGTGTTGGTTTTTTTTCTTTTAAGCCTTTCTTTTGAATTTCAAGACAAGTGAAAGGATGGGTTGTTTCATACTTCAAAGAATTATTTATGCATTGTGGGCGCTGGAACATTTTCATTACATTTTATTTTGCTACAAAAACTGAATTCTGTTTTTCTTCCCAAACAATTCAGTACTCCAAATCTAAATGTAATTGATAGCATGCTAAACTAGAAAAAGAGCATAGACTGGTAGTGACTTTTGAATAAAAAATGGAATGGAGGAGATGGAAAACTGGGCTTAATCTAGTACTTAAGTAATTTCAAAGGACTTTTTATGCCCTTTTAACAAGTTAACATTTTGTCTCTCTATAGAAGAAAAAACCCCCACACCTGAGTCTGAAGTGTTATTGTCTAGATAATTTAGAATGGATATTGTCATGCAAGTGATTTCTGTGAGGTGTGAGTCTGAAGTGTTATTGTCTAGATAATTTAGAATGGACATTGTCATGCAAGTGATTTCTGTGAGGTGCACTCATTTACACCAATTTTAGAGATTTCCAGTTCCACTAATTGTCTCCATGCTAACTTGAATGCTAATGTGAGATACACATCCTGTTATACAATCTTCTCAAGACAACAAATTTCTGGATGTACATAAAAGAGATCTTTAAATGTCTGGGGAATGTTATGTTGAAAAATAAGAGACCTACTGACTTAGTGAGCTCTGGGCATTAGGCAGTGTGTGAGTCAACAGATCTGATTTATATTTAAGCATCCACCAATATATCTAGAGCTTTAGTCAACTGATTGTGTAGTTAAGTGGGTGTTTGCATGTGGAAAAACCAATCTAAGAGAGTTTCTGTCTTGCTGCAGCCCTTAACAGCTTGTTTTCCTCCTCTTTTCTCAGTTTACCATTTTCTTTTTGGAGCTGGTGAAGCTGCTCAGTAAACTGGGTCACTGGAACCAACTGCATTAAAGAGTTGAGGATGTATGTTTTTGAAGAACTCAGTTTCTCCAGTGATGCAGTTTACATCTCAGCTCTCCAAAGACTTTGAACCCAGGGGATATAGCAATGAGCAACTAGGAGAAAAACAAGATGATGATGCAGGTGTGTGGGAAACAGAAAATGCCTTTGTTTCAGAGTGGTCAGTGGAGACTGGATCACTCAGATACCTCTAAATGGGATATAAGAGGTCTATTGAACTAATCAGGAGCTACATGTGTTTCAGCAACGTGCTCTCAGCATTTCCCTGTGATCAAAACTGTCTTTGATCCCCTTTCTTTGAGAGATGGAGCACAGTTGGCCTAAAAGGCCAATCAACTGCTGACGGAGACTTCTTCATGGATAGTGGCTAGAGCACAGCCTGGATTCCTTCTTCTGCCTGCGGGGACTCAGAAGTACAAGTGCCTGGCTGGTACCAGGTCTGAGGCTGCAGAAGGTTAAGTCAGTCAGGCTTCTTCTGCTAAAATTGTTATTCTCGGCAGGGAAGAATTCAAGAGTAATTCCTTCATTTCTCAGGTCATGCTTCCTTCTCATGCTTTTGGACATGTTTGCTCTTTATGGTTTCTTTGCATTTCTGAGTTTAATCTCATTCAAACCTCCAGATCAGAGCAGCCAGTAGGCAGAACTGGAGGTTCCCCTCCAAAGTACTGTTGTTACAACTCAGGGACAGGGTTCAAACAAGGAGGAATAGCTGAAACTGCAAATGTTTTGATCTGTGCTGGTGACTTGCATGTATGCACAGTGCTCTACTAGATGGGCATGTTACATTGTGCTCTGCATGTGCCCATGTAACATGCCTAATTGGGACATTCTTGACGGCAGAGCTAACTCTGGGAAAGGAAACTGATGTATACACTTCCATTTTTCAGTTCTTCCCTTACCTGAATTTGGCTCTTGGATAAAGTCCCTTAAGTTCTTGTACATGGATGTGGGAACACTCTTGCAGCATTGCCTGGGGGGGCTGGCTATGAAGCTGTAATTTTAGTGTGTTGTCTTAAATCACAAAAAGTGTTTCACATCAGTGAGTTTTGGCTCCACTTTTCTTCTTTATGCGTATTATATAAAATTTTTGCACCCATAATAGGACACTGGGGTAGTTGGATCTTTGCTGACTTTCATTATGGATTTTCTTATATCCTAATAGGTACATATATACACACATATACACACACGCACATAAAGATATAAAGAAACACACTATTTTCTGGTAATGGGGAGGTACAACTTTCTTTCCATCAACAGAGAATTTTCCTATTAGGGTCATTGATCACAGTGTAACAAGAGAGAGATTTTTAAGTCGGAATCTGCCATGGCCCATCTGTGAAAAATCATTTGATTTCTCTGTAAACTAAACTTAGTGGTTTATTTAATACTGATAGTATGATTAATAATTATTAATATTTGGAGAATGAATTTAATGCATGTTTATATCTCATGGTGTTGGATTGAAAAAACTATATATGGAAAAACACAGATGCAGACATGTGGCAGGTGCAGCTAGTAGTTAAGGTGCATAAAGTTAGAGATTGTATAAAATTACTATTAAAGAAACACAGGGCTAATATTGATAGAGCATATGGTATATATCATGGTTGAACATGATAAGGAGACAAACTACTATGAATTTATTTCCAGCTTTGTATTCTTCAAGAATGAATTGGTGAATACTGTAAATTCTATTTAAAGTGTTGACCTTTTATGTAGGTAACCATAAATTTGAAGTGAGCATGTGTGTGCTGCATAGGCACCAGTGGAACTGACAAAGGATTCCTTTAGTTAAAGCAGGCATATACTGAATTTTGAAATACCTTTTAAATACTTAAATTGTCAAGCAAGCGTTTTGCAATGGAAGGGTTTTCAGTATATAATTCCCCAATGTAGGTCAATTAAAGCTGTAACACTTTCCTAAATTTGAATCACTAGATCAAGTGTTTTTTCCGAGTTGTACATTTTCCCTCTGTGCATTTATTTCAAATGTTAATAAAGTTTTCATCTACAAAAGGCTTAGAATTGACAGAACAAAACTCTTTCTTTTTAAATGATGACAACTACTACTGTTTCTGTCTGCAGGTAGTGGAGGACATGCTAGAGGACGAGGAAGAAGAGGATGACAGAGATGACAAGGTAATTATCTTTCCTAGCACTTGGGTATCTGGGGATGTGAGAATTTAGACATGACACTGTTTTTACCGACAGTTAAAAAAGGAGTTGATGTGTTTTAGTCCAGAAAATTGGTCAGAGCTGTTTATCATCCTAATAATACTATAGTGTATTGAGGGAAAGGTTAGAGGTCTATAAATCCTGCTCTTTTTCTCTTTTTCTTTTTTCTTTCTCCTTTTTCTTTTTCTTTTTCTTTTTCTTTTTCTTTTTCTTTTTCTTTTTCTTTTTCTTTTTCTTATTCTTTTTCTTATTCTTTTTTTCTCCTTTCTTTTACTCTTCTTCTTTTTCTTCTTCTCCTTCTTCTTCTCCTCCTCCTTTCTTCTTTTTTTCTTTCTTCTTCCTCTTCTTTCTTCTTTTTTTTTTCTTACTTTTGCTTTTCCCCCATCCTTTTCATTTTTATTTTTTCTTCTTTTTTTTGGTCCAGAGTTGGATCAAATATTTTTCTGCCAGGAACAAGTATCTCAGTCTGTCTGGAACTTGATAGCTCTTGTGAAGATAACTGCGGCAACAACTGGTTTTGGAGGAAAAAAAATCCTTCTAAATTGAGTACTACCAATAGGGCTGCATTTCAGGGGAAAAATGATGTGGGAAAAGCAACTCTATACTGGTTAAGGATGGGATATTGACATCTAAAATTTTCAAAGAATTGGTGGATAGAAGGATGTCTTGAATGTTTTGCACTCCATATGACATTTAAATAATCACAATCCTCATGGATGTCCATTTGATTTGAAGTTTGCGTTGTGGCCCTGCAGGCTGGAAAACCACAGATCATTCACCTGTTTGAGTTGACGTGATTCAGTTTAGACGCTGCTAGTTAGGTTGAGGATTGCAACCACAGTAAATAGCAACTCATTTCCACATATTATTGAGCCAAGCCATGGGACTTCTTGATTGGCTGTCCCCCAGAGAGAGGGAAAAAACAAAGAAAATAAATCAGAATGACCTTGCACCACTGAAGCAATGGCTAGTCTGGCAGGATGGCTTTCTGATGAGATGAGTGCAGTACCCCAATTCTTGCTGGCATTGTCCTATCATCATTTTCCTATCAGAAGGGTGATACTTGTGGAAGAAAATAAAAAGGAAAAAAAAATAGACAGTTTTACAACAACTCTGTATTAAAATTCAGATTATTTTGACCTTCACCGATGCTCCCCCACTTCTGTTGTAATACAGCAATTTTTTTTTTCCTGAGAGGAGAAAAACAGTGCATCTTAATTTATGCTCTTGACCTTTTTTTTCTGGCTGAATTGTACATTTATACACCACTGTAAGAATTCATATGCTGGCAGCAGCATTTGAAGTGCCAGAAAATTCACTGTGATTAGTTAATCCCCTCAATGATTATTTTTCTAAGCTAACACCTAAGATGTAAGAGATGATAAAAAAATAAGAATATTTTCCTTGTTCCATTGCCAGGTCAAACACTTTACAATTATTATGTGAAATTCTTCTGTACATCACCTAAATTTTTAGCTACATAATTTCATAATACTGTACTAACAAAATCCTCTTTTACAAAACACGTATGTCATGGTTTTTGATGCTAAATGATATAAGCATCCATTTCCAGCAATAAAATATATGATTTATTGTAAAAGACCATCATGTAGTTGTGGAGAGCTTGAATTTCATCTCAATATGCTAGCTTTGAATCAGCACTTGTTTTCTGGTTAACACTGATTTACCATCCATTTGAGGCCATTTTCTCTTGTTTCTTTCTTCTTTAGTATTAAATCTGGTGCACACGTGTCATACCAGTAGTGTGTGTATTCCTGGATATTTTAACCATTGTGATTAGTTCACAAAGAATAGTACTTGACTGCTTGTAGTTTAAACCAGCCTGGGCAGTTACTGCTTAGTGGGTTTTGGAAATTGCTAAACAAACTCCTTTAAAGGAGAAGATGAGGGCAAAGGTCATCCCCTCCCTCCCCTCAATTCTCTGGTGATTCTCTGAGCAAACACCCCTAATTAGAAATATCACTCTAGGTTTCAATGTTGTGATCTAATATTCAGCTTTCTCAAACTGACACCAGAGTTCAAACATTTTTCTAGATCTAGTTACCAAGGCTGAATTGAAGTGAGTACTGACATTACCATGTGCATTCAGTGAGCCCTTTTATTGAATATTTAAGAGCTGTTTTTCTATACAGAAGGTGTTAAGGTTGATTTTTGTAAATTCAAAGCTGTCGTCATTATTGCAAATGTTTTGAGCTCTCAAGATTAAATATGCTCTTTGAATCGGAAAAAATCCCTACATATCTTAAACCTAGCATGTATCGATTATTCTATTTATTCAGTATGTTTGCTGTGGGCATTATTTTGCACTAGGTTAAATTGTAAATAATAAGCATATGGTTAGGACTAACTTGTTTGTTTTTAGAAGCTAGTATACTATTTTTTCTTTCTGGTGCACTAGACATACTCTCTTAACTACTGCTGTTCCTCTAACATCTTTTCTCTAAATGGAGGGGTGCAGGTTTGTGTTATTGTAGTTTGTGTGTGTTTTCTCAAAGCCATGTGCAAAATTAATTTTTGTGAGAAAACAAATGTATATTTTGTGACACCAGCTGGTACCAGTACTCTGGCTTTTATGAGCTCTCTTGTATTTTCATGTGGTATAAAAGAAAAACTCAGGAAAATGGGTCTCCTTATACGAAGAAAGTTACAAGACTAATAAATGTGCCGAGCCCTTACTTTCATTAAAACTGAAGCATATGTTGCAAATATGTAAAATATGCCCCAGCTGTTTGACCATGGCCAGTGTCTTTGCTCCCTGATTACCACAGGAAGCTATTAGTCCTGTAACCTTTGAACTTAATGATCAACAGGGTATTTACATGGCATGGAACTGGAGCACCTGTTTTCCATTTAGTAAAGGCTCCTTGCAGGCTTTACCTAAACCTATCCATATGTTTTCATTTATCAGATCATTGGGCGATTATGAAAAGTGTCTTTCTTTAGAGCTGACTTGGATATCAGTCAGTGACTTGCTATGTGATGACCTCAGAGCAGGCATGCACTGCTGTAGGTTATGTGTCATGGAGGGACATTGCTCGACATCCCTACCTAAATTGCAGAGCTACAGAAGTAGTAAACTGAGGATGATGAATGCCAAAATATATGAAATTAGTTAATGTAAGGCATTTTATTAATAATGGTGTGTAATACTGAGAGGAGCCTGACAAAATAGATTCACACTTACCATGTCCCATTCTGATGTTCCAGATTTTAGTAACTTTTTTCACCCTCTGTGCTGCAGTCAAGACAGGACTGTTAATTTAAGGCCACAGGATGTGGGGTTTTTTGCTGGAGAATCTTAACTTTCATCTTCACTTGCAATATGAATAATAATTAAAACCAGAGGTATGCTATTTGTATTGTTTAAGAAGTGGAGCTTAGCAGTGGCACCCATTTTCCATATTTTTCTTCATTGTCTTGTTGTGTATTTAGGAACTTAAAAATATGTAGTTTGTTTGGCTCACGCATTTGTTGTTCATTTAATACCGATTTTTCCAAGAAACTGGATTCTGCATTCCATATGTTCTGTAATGTTTGCTAAACTTATGCCAACCACAGATTTACAGTTTAATCTGATTTCTCTCTTTTTTTTTTCTTTTGGCTCCTTTCCAAACACTGGCTTGTACAATATCTTAGCAAATAAGGGTCAGTTAAATTACATGAAGTCAAGTTATCAATAAGCTATCAAAAGTATTTTTACACAGTTATAATAAGGTAGCAGTCAATGTGCATCATCTATGTATCTAAGATTTGTCTGTGTGTCTAAGATTTAGCTTTTAAGAAGTTCGCATATGTTCTTCACATAGCTTTATTCTTTTAACAAGCTCCAGGTAAGATTTCAGATAATCTCAGATATTCTCAGGTCAGCGTTTTGCTGGAAGTTCTCAGCACAGGGCCAGTGAGAACTGCTGCCATTGCAGCCATAAAGGGAGAACGATGCATGTTATGAGCACTGTTCTAACATTTGTTTTAGCACTAACATTTTATTAAGAAAAAATATTCAAAACATTTGCACAATTGCTAACTCTCTCTTTAGCCTTTCATCTTTGAAAAATTCTTTGCAATTCTCAGTCAGTGCTATTGTACTTCAAGATAACTACAAGCTTTTGTAGTGAATTATAGTTGAGTCAAATTAAAATATGTTTTAAAGCTTTTAATCATTGCAGCTGAGAGGTACTAACTTTGTTCTCAAGCCAAGACACATTTGTAACCTGTCTCAGAAGCATGCCCTGCATTTTTACTGAGGACATCATGAGGAGGAGGAAAGATAGCTCCAACGTAGTCTACATTTTTATATTCTATAAAAGAGAAGATTGTGATCTATTACAGTGGCAGTTATTTTCTATAAAATAAATGGTGGGGAAATGATACTGAGAAAGAGAGTGGGTGGAGTTAAAATTCCAGAACGAGTAAATCTATTGGCCCACTGATAGCTGGATTCCACCATTAAATTCTACAGGAATGTAGCATCTAAATACTAACTGTAAATAAAAACCCAAAAGCAGCTTCCAGTGAAAACTGTAGCTATGTATGAATCTATTACCCTCTTAAAGCTTAGCATATAAAACAGTGTGTACTTTAAAAAAATCTCTACAATAGGGTAATCTACAGTACATGGCTGCAGAAGTCATACTTCTCAGTACGGTTTGGTTTCAGCTCACTTTAGTTAGTCATATAGAGATGTTAATAAGAAGTATGTAGTTTTTATAAATATTGTACATGGTATATGGGTTGATGGTGAGGACTGCTTCAGTCTGCACTCTGGAAAATCAGCTGGTTTTTATCATTGGATCACCCCCAAGTCACAGCCATGAAGTTACCTTTGCTCAGATATACCTTGGATCATGTGGAGCATTTGCGTAGCAACTTTCACAAAAAAGCAGTTTTCATCCTGCCCTGTAGTGGGACATCATAGTCTTCATCATTAACGTACACATCTTTGAAAACAGCTATTGAACAACCTTCTGAGAGGTTTAGTTTTAATGAGATTAGATTTCTTTGTCCTGGTGCAGTCTTGAAATACTATCAAAATCAGTGAAGTAAAGTAAGAATTACTGAGGGCAGAATCTGAGACTTATATCTGAAGTTCAGCATTTGAGGAGGGCTCTGTTTGCGTGTGTGCGTGTGTGTGCGTGTATACTCTGGAATGAGTCTTCTCCTTTATAGGTTTAACCAGTCCCTTTCCACCAATAAGGAACGAATGGAAGTAGAGATAAGTGAAAAAACAGCAGTTCACTAACAAGCGTAACAGCAAGAGGCAAAAAATAACAGCAAAATTGCTATATCTCGAGACCAAAGAGAGGCCCAAACATGCTGCGGACATCCCTCCCCTCCAAGGTGGTGCTCCGCAGTTGCGCGCGTGGTTCGAAGGACAAAAGAAAAGGCGGCGTCAGCTTCCTCCTGTCCTCTCCCCGCTCTGCTCATCTCCCCGACGGCCGGAGCCCTGGCTGGTATTCTCTGGATCAAGGGGCTAGAGCTCGGGAAGGGACTTCACCTTCCTCCCTGCAGCAGACGGGAGGACCGGCAAAACAAAGCGGCTGCGCGGGGCCGGCCCGAGCGGTGGCGACTCGTGGTTGTTGTCCTGGGCTGGGCACCGTCGATGCACTGCAGCGGGGACTGCCCCGCTTGGCAGCAACAGGTGGGTGCCTGTGGAAATCGCCCCAAGGCAGCCTCTCCGAGATGAGAAGAAAGAAAAAACCAACCAAACAACAACAACAACAACAAAAACCAAACAAACATAAAGAGAACCCAAGACAAAAAGCCGGGAGCTGGCCGGGAGGGCCGGTTTTAAGAACGCCCCTAAAAGCATCCCCTACACAACACGAGGTTTTCATTTGCAGGGTCTTAAAGATACAGGAGCAAGCTTTGGGCACAGAAAGATGTGAAACGTAATAACATTATGGCTTACCCCAGGACAGTCTAACTGTTGAATTAATTACACTTACCCTTGTACATGGTGTTGTTCACCTGTGACCAATATAGTGTGGGTGATGTTCCTTTTGAAGCAATCCAAATATAAGTCAATAAATTAAATCAAATAAAGAATATGTCTAAATTATGTTAGCTATTTAAGAATGTGAAATACTTTTCCCTCTACACTTAATATTATTTCTTAATGCAACTAAACAGATTTAAATTCTTTGACACAAGCAAAGGGCTGTTTTCACCTAGGTCCTCAAAAAGTAACTTTAGTGTGTCGTTAAAAACATCTGTATGGTCTTCTTCACGACTTGGGAGAGAAATAATGAGTGTGAAAGGAAACAACCAAAGTCCTTTACTGCTGGGTTTGTTTTGAAACCTTCCTGTGTGTGCAAGTTGGTTTATACCTTAGTGCCATGTGGTTTCAAAAGTGGCGAGAATGGACCATCACCATTCTTCATTCCCTAACAGAATTTCTTTGAAGAAGTTTCACACAAAATTATGAGATTTGAGTTCTGTTTAAACTACTGCCATGAACCACTTGCAACTCCAAACAAGCCATTTAGTCGCTGATTTGCCAGCCACCTGAATGTTTTTTCAGGTTTATTCATAACACCGTTTTTTTAGCCTTCCAAAGAAAAGCCCCAAACACCTTTGGAGAGATGCCTTTTGAGCACTTTGTACAGCAAAGTGTAGAGCTCATGATACACAACAGATCTTCCTTCAAGTCCCACAGGGAGCAGAGACAGTGATGTGTAAGTGTGGTGAGTTGACCGTGGCTGGATGCCAGGGACCCACAAAAACTGTTCTATCACTCCCCTCTGCAGCTGGACAGGGGAGAGAAAATATAACAAAAGCATTCAGGGGTTAAGATAAGGACAGGGAGATATCACTCATCGATTACCATCCAAGGAAAAAGAGACTCAACTTGGGGATATTGATGTAATTTATTACTAACAAAATCAGAGCAGGACAATGAGAAGTACAATAAATCTTAAAACTACCTCCACTTTTCTCTGCTTCCCAAACTCTACCTCCTCTGCTTTAACTGTGCAGGAACATGGAGAACGGGTGTTACAGTCAGTTCATCACAGGTTGTTCCTGCCACTGCTGTCAGAAAGAAGAGTCCTTGCCCTGCTCCAGCATGGGATCCTTCCCACAGGACACTATCCTCCACAAATTTCTCTACCCTGAATCCATCCTGTAGGCAGCAATTCTTCACAAACTGCTGCAACGTGGATCACTCTTCTGCAGAGTACAGTCCTTCAGGCACAGGCTGCTCCAGGGTGGGTCCCCTGCAGGGTTAACAAGTCCTACAAGGAAGCCTGCTCCACTGAGGTCTCCTCTCTTCATGGGTCTGCAGGTCCCTGCCAGGACCATGCTCCAGCATGGGTTTTCCACAGGGTCACAGCCTCCTCTCAGGCATCCACCCCCTCCAACTTGGGTCTCCTTCCCAGGCTGCAGGTGTGGCATCCCCATGGATCTCCATGGGATGCTGGGGCACAGCTGCTTCACCATGGTCATCATCTGGGGCTACAGAGAAATCTCAGCTCTGGCGCCTGGAGCACCTTGCTCCCCTCCTTCTCCACTGACTTTGGTGTTTGCAGAGCTATTCCCCTCACATATTTTCACTTCATTTTCCCCTGTCCACAATAACATCTGTGTTATATAAAATACATCTTTTATATTTCCTTCTTAAATATGTCTCTTCACAGAGGTGTTACTGTCACTGTTGGTTGGCTCAGCCACGACCAGTGATGGGTCCATCCTGGCTGGCATCAGGTCTGGCAAACACAGGAGAAGCTTCCAGCAGCTTCCCATAGAGGCCAGCTCTGTAGCCCACTCACTTCCAAAACCTGGCCATGTAAACACATGGAAACACAAGTTTGGAAGCCTTGTAGACAAAAGTGATGGTTGAGATGCAGTAGCATGAGGTGAGTATTGCATGGACCCAGCTCCCAGTGAAGCATGTAGTTGATGCAGTGTATGTGAATGAGAATGAATGAGTGGCAGAGGTGATGCTGTGAGAGAAGAGGGTGCTCAGCAACATGGCTGTGTGCAAAATGGATGCTGTATTGCAGTCTGGGTTTTCAAGTGAGGTTTGATGCTGAGGGTCACACTACATCACAGCCAAAAATCCATAGCTTAAGCTAGGTGTTTGTCTTTGACTTCATGGATAGGTTTCTGAGGAAAATTGTAATCTCAACTAGAAAAATTTCCAGGACAGTTGATCAGGCTTTGGTGTACTTTATGGAGGAAAATGCAGGAATATCGGAAAATAAACTGCAAGAATATGCAAGATGCATTTTGTTTACAGTTTGAAACATCTGTGTGTCAGTGGAAAAATTTATATTGTTTACTTAATGTTGATGTGTGGATCAGTGATGAAGTTGCAGGACAGATCATTTAGGCAAAATAAAATCCTGACAAAACAAAAGAAATGCCCATGCCTAAAGTACTTAAGAACAAAGCTCATCCTAGAGCAATCTGATATGGAATTAAAAAGTTGGTGTTGTGCAGCAGCATCTAGGACACATCACACAGCATGGTACAGAGCAGAGTCTGCCTCTACTCAGGTGTAATCTGCTGGCAGAATAAGAGGCAAATTTAGCATAAAGCTTTTGGGAAAATAGTGCGTACAATTGCTTTGTTCTGTTTCTGTTTTGTTCTGTGATATGAATTCTGGACATTTAATGATAATTACTAGAAAACCTCCAAAGGTGAGCAGGCTGCTCCTGCCTGGACTCATGAGAGGTCAAGCATTGGACCAAGTGCCTAGAAGGGCAATGGTTTTTGTGTTCTCTTCTGTTGAGCTGCATGCAAGACTACTGATGCCCACCTATGAACCCTGTTGGAGCAGCTCTGAGCTGAGGAGTCTGTAGGAACTAGAGCTGGAACAGGGAGAAGGAGTAACAGAAAGATATAAAAATACACGTGGACAACTTGAGGAGTAGAAATGGCCAGTCCTTGGGCAGGCAAGGGTGTGAGAATGCTGAGACCAGCATCAGGAGAAGGCAAGGAGGCATGGAGAGGCCACAGTGCCCCAGGTGCAGGTATGCTGGGGTAACAGGCATGGATTGAGGATCCAAGTAGGAATGTGCAGAGTTTACCTTAAATCTCCCATACATTCATTTCAGAGCAGTTGGCTTTGCCATCTCAGTAGTTCTTTGAATATAGTCTTCAGTGTACAATTTAGATAGACTTGAAAATTAGAATTTATGGCATATGGAAAAGCAATAAATGGTTGTTTTAGCATTCTGACTTCATATTAAATGTGACTTAAGGACCAGTGAGGTATCTGTGTTATCTGCATGATCAGCAAATGCATGTTTGACTGGTTCAGGAGCAGTTGAGGTAATACGGTAGGTTAATGTACAGCTGTAGCAGTCTGATAGTGCAGTGTTTTTATTGATTGTCTCAGTAAATGCACTGGGGTATTAAGGTTGCTTGTCACAGTGCTTAGTGCCTGGGGTGGTTGGGCAAGTTACTTTTCCACTGTGTTGACCCCCAAGTCCCAGAGTTCTTTCAATCAAACTCTTTAGATTTCGTACACTGGCAATTCCTTTCCTTTTCTAATGGGCTGTATTAAAGAAAATGTGTCACCTTTTGCACCATGTAATACTAAATCAGATCAGAATTCATGCACAATTATGTCAGTGGAAATATAATATTACAGACCTGCTTATCTCAAGATAGCACATGGAAAAATAAACTTCCACAGCTGACAGATTTACTTGATTCTGCAGATAAGTTATTTGTAAGTAATTGAGCTGAGAAATGTATATGGATTATTTTAATACATATCAAAAATATATATAAGAAAAATTACTAATATATATTTAAGTATTGTTTCCTTCTTCTTTCTTTTTCTACCATTTCCTTTCTCTTTTGTATGTTTTCTTGGCCTGCTGAAGTGCTAAGGTAACTAAGTCCAGGATGGGAAAAACAGATTTTATCTTAGCAAACTGATTTTGTTCTGAAGGCTAACAGCTTTAGAAAAACAAAATGGATACCATTCCTTTATGTGATTTCATAGATACTTTAATGCCAGAGTAACAGAGAGCTCGGAGAGAAAAGCATTCTATTGAAAAAGTATTGCTTTCAGTTAGTCTTTAGCAGAGTGAATAAGTCAGAACATTGCTAATCTGAAGCTTTCTTGCAATCAGAAATAGTAATTTAAGACTAATTGCTAAGCAGCTGTGCTTTTTTAGTATTTTACACAAAAGAATGGTACAATTCCTCCTACCCTCAGCATGTTAGCTGGTTATCATGCTATGCCTTTAATGCATGGTATTAGCTATAATTCTGAATTTACTATGGAAAAGCCATTTGTTGACCTTTATTTACTGTTTGATTAAAAACTTAAATACCAACAGGAGGAGAGTAGATAGAAATTCTTTGTAATGCCTTCTGCACTGCTAATTTGTAGTTGGATTTTTTTTTTCATTTGCAGAGAATTTGAAATTTGTGCGTATGTTCATGTACACCAGAGTCTTCTTTTGTATTTTCTGTACTCACTGGACTGCTTTCCTTCCCATTCTCAAGAACAAATGCTGCCTGAATACTTTAGATCAATACATAGCATATAGTGAAAATCAAGAAATAGTTTACTCAGCTATTTTTCTGAAGTATAATACACACCCCTGCATTTTGATAGAAGAATTGTTTGCATAGTAATAGTTGTGGTTTGTGTATAGTATATTAAAGATTAAGATTTTATAGTCTGTTCAGGGAATGCTTGAAGCTGCATTATCAGAAATTACATTATATAATGTTACAGAGCAAGAGTCCATTTGTTACTGAAAAATTGTTTCAAGCAGCTCTTACATTGTGTAATCCTTTTCACTCATCTACCTCAGGATGTATTGATTCAGAAGAAAATGTATTTTAACACCATGATATTTTTAGAAAGAAAAACTTCATGCTGAATTTTGAAATCGTAATGCATAACTACAGAAATGTCATTTCCTGAAAGTGCTAAAGATTTTTTTTTTCCCCCAGTGAAATGTTGTCTGTTTATTGAACATTGGGGTTTCTCTGTTTTTGAGACTGACTGCCTTTGGAAGGAAACCACAGCAGTTTGGTCTGTGGCTGTGTTTTCCTCTGATGTCAGTTAGACTTTTTGGAACTACCATAATGCCAAAAAGGCCCAATCAAAAACTAGCAGATTGAAAAGCAGCACTTCACACTGTTGAAACTCCCCAAAAGAATTTGGTGAGAAACCCCTTAGTAACATAGCTCTTTGCCAAGGCATCTTTGAATATGGTGAAAGGATAGAACAAGCCCTCCTTGGGAGCCTGCTGGGAGAACAATACAGGGGAAGTTCAGTAAATTTTGTAATTTGAAACAATGTTTTGATTAGGACCTAAGGTGTGACTGCAGGTAAACACTATCTATTGAGTTTATAAAAATAACGTTGGCTTTCAAAAGCAGGTCAGGATTACAGTGCAAGGAAAAGTAGAAAAATATACAAGTGATGCATATACCATATGGTTTGTATATTGTATATAAGAAGTGTATTCGATATTTAGATTTTTTTAAAAAAACATTTTTTTTCTGGATTACCAAATCAGAGTAGTTATAAAATGTAGAGAACAATTGTGTAGGGTTGGAGTAATTAATTTTTCATATTCTGAACATGAAAAACATCCAGAAAAAATAGTATTGCCTTTTAAAAAGCACTCAAATAAAAGAATCTGCAGTCAGTGACATCCTACACCATATTTTTATTTTGATGTTCCTTAACATTTTGAATAAGGTAATTTGTGAGAATGATGTCTATAATGGCTTTCAGGGAGTCAGAAGGGATGTATTTCATCCAGAATGAAACTTTAGTTTCAGCAGAACACTGTTACAATCATGCTCTTTTAATATCCTGCTTTGCTTTTCCCATTGTAGGTAGACAGGGGTTAGTCAAGGACGGGGGGCACTCCAACACTGCTATACTACCCTGACCTTCTTGTAGCATTGTTCTTTCCCTTTGGAGATGTTGATAACACCCAGGCACTATACTTTTCTTCAGGTCACTCTCAATATCACTGTTACATCCCAAAAAAGCATGTAAGGGCATAAGGCAAGAGCATAGCCAGAGTTCTGACACAAGGTTATAAAGTATGATATACTAGACACATTACCTGTTCTTAGGACACTAAAAAGTATTAGTGTTTAGGAAAGCTTTATTTTCTTCTATTTCTGTCCCTTTTTCCACAAATCATTCCTCCTAGTCTTATGCTCTAGGAGGAAATTGAAACTCTGATTATATACACTAAATTATCTCCACCATAAACTATATATACTTTGCAGCATTTACTTGTTTTACGGGTTGAGGTGCTTATTTAAACCTCTTCAGTGGTGGCTGAGGTTTTTAAAATGTTGGTTGAAAGTAGTAACTGTAATGAAAATTGAATGTGGTGTGGATGAGATTAAAACAAAGAGCTGCAAAAAATAAACCTTCTGTTTTTGCTGCATGAGATTAGTCATGGTGGGGAGGGGAAAGCTCAGTGCAACTCTGTCACTGGAATCAGCCAGGGGATTTATACAATGTAAGTGGGACTTAAAAAGAGTTGAAAACACATGGCCATGCAGAAGAGTGTAATAGTTTATAGCCTCTCACCACTGGGCAGATCTCAACCCTTCTGATGCTGGAATCACCTTCTCTGGAGTAGATACCAATTTTTCTGCCCTCTGTTTCAAGGTACGCTTGTCCTCTGGGGATGGTGGGACCCAGCAGAGGCTCTTCTCTGAGAGTTGCCCCTCCCCTTCCTAGGGCAAACAACAAAAAAGCTCTTGATGATGGTGTTTATTAATATTAATAATATTACATATAATATCAATAGAGCTACTAATAAAGAGCTTTAGCCATCTCTCTGTGCTGGGGAGCAGTCTCAAAGACAGCCCTGGAAGGGTGTCCAGTCAGGTTGTGCTAGCTCCAGAAGCCACAGGATTTTCCCTAGATTCCCTTTGTATTATCATAACACAACAGGAGTATCTTCCAGATACTGGAGGGAGATGCTTTGCATGCTACACACATCCGTGCTGCTCTGGTTTTGAGTAAGGCTAGTTAGTGAATTCTCTTGCTTTTTCTCCCTTGTAGCACTATATTAATATTTTCTACCACATTAGTATTTTCAGCTGCACAGGAATCAAGAGCATTAAAATGAAAACAAAGGTGGTGAGATTTTGGGGCCAAGGCAGTGCAGTAGGGTGCCCGGTGGGAGCTGTGTGCTCAGGAGTGCCAGCTTCTACAGAGCTTGGAGTCTGAGTGAGGATGAAGCCTAGTATCTCAGAAGGAGGAAGAAATTACTGCACAGTACAGAGGTACTGACTGGTAGTTAGCTGATTTCTACTAAAAAATAAGCAAGCCCAAACACCCCTGCACCACCACCCCTGCCTTCCCCACTGCTGTATTTTGATGTGTAAAACAAAGGTTCTTATGTGATTTTCAATTTGAAATAGGGTTGAAGATATTTAAGTATTCAGATTCCCTCTCTTCCCCTAGAACGCCAGAGCTCTTATATGTTTGGTTTGCACATGCTATTATACAACCACGTACTAAAAATTAATCTATTTCAAAGTGTTTGGCAGAGTGGATTGGCAGAGTTCACCTAAAGGAAACATAAAATAGGTCTTACCAGGATTGATACAAGTGATTAGTGTTGGAACCATGGGCGTGCCAGCCAGCCATTCCCTTAGTCCCAGTTTTCATAACCAGAAAAAAAAGGAAAAAACACAATAAAATCACACATTTATTCACCTAGGATGGGAATGGTTTGCCAAAAGTGTATTTGGAAGGTTTTTTCCTGCTGAAAGAAATCAGTGCTGTTACTGGAAAACACTTTTGTGACCCTGTTTGTTCAGAAAGTTCATGGAAAGTTTATTTTTACTATAAGGTCGAGGTGTTTTCCTTCTGTGCAATCCCTTATAGAAAGTAGTGGACAGTACTTTTCAGTACTGTTTATCTAGGCAAAAATGTCAGAAGTTTCATGATTCTGTCTACTGATTTCTTGTTCTCCTACTTCTCCTCTGAAATGTTTTAACAAATATGCAAGTGCCTCACATAGTAGATAGGAAAGGTTTCAGCTGATAGAATCACATAGAATAGTTTAGGTTTGAAGGGATCATCCATGTGTATATTGTCTATACTTAATTTTCATAGTAAGTTTTGCTTTGTATTCTGACTCAAGATTGTGTTCAAGTTCCAAAATATATTTTCAAGGTGTCATATTTTTGCGTGAAATGATGGATAGTTGTCCTGCCTACTAGGAAAATGATGGTATATGTATTTACTTCTGCTCATTTCGTTAAGTTCTTCATATTAACCCTGCTTTGTCAGCAAGGTCCACTGGTGAGTTTTCCATTGAAGGGAAAAAAATATTTTACTTTTATTTCTGCCTTTCAAGTTCTTGGAACATTTCTCTCTACAGTCTTATAAGAGTAATTAAGAGTCTCAATTTACTCTCTCTAAACCATGCATTATTTTGAGTATCTTGATTATATTCATTCATCTTCTGTGTAAATTAAAATGTCCTAGTACTTTTTGTTGCTCATTGTCTTAATTTTCCTCACATAATTTCCATTATTTCAAATATCATGTCTGCTTTTCTGAATCCGCTTTTTTATTTTTATTTTTTAATTTTGATTCAGTATTTAAATTGGAGTCAGTACTTTTACTGAAATTATTAGGCTTATACAATGGCACTAATTAAGCTACTAGTGTTAGTAATTCAATTAACTTCATTGTATTCCTCACAAGTTTCATATCACATTTTTAAGTTATTCTGTCACCTCCAAACTGGGCATCTCAACCTTCCTTCTTTTTCCTTCTTCTTTTATCTAGATTTATAAATATATTAAATATCATCTCAATTAATCTTCACAATTAATCTTTTAGTGTATATATATAATATGCTATTTTACTTCCTTCTCCTTGCATAGTAATATTGATATTAGCAACAATCATTTATTTTAAGCACAGTGTGAATTATCATTTGCCTTCTCATTGTTGATATGACTGCTTTAAAATTCTCAAAAGTTTCAAAAACTTTGTAATAACTAATTTGCCAATCTCAGTGTATTGTACTAGGAACTCATAACAACCTACCCACAGGCCTTGGATTTAAGATGTAATTGTAATTTCTTGCATGTATATTCATTATGGAAGACCTTGATGAAGTTTCCTTAGAGTTTGTCTGCTTCAAATCAAGTTTTGGTAAAAGAAGTTACAGAAAAAGAATCAACAAAATTAATAATAACAAATTATCAGGACTGGATGGTGTTTGCCTAAAAACTCTGAAAGAACATGGAGCAAAATGGTTGAAACACTAACAGTATTGTATAGGTTCTTGAAGCTTTTGTATAGGTTCTTGAAGCTTATGTAGGTCCAAAATAAGTGGACAAACTCAGGAAAGGAAAAGCCATTGAGAGTAACTTGGAACAAACAGCTGTGGAAACTCCTGCAACACCATTCTCTGAATGCCTGAGAAATATTTGGAGAAGCTGGTATAACTGTTTGACCTTAACATGCTCATTTCTCTTGACCATTCTGTTTCTGCACAAGCCCCTCTCCACCCTGTGATGTGTGTGGGCCGTCCTTCCATCTGTTTGATAGCAAAGAGCTGTACTAAATAGTAAAGGCTATTTTTAAGTATCACACAAAGCTGCCACTTTTCAAAAAGCTGTTTTAATCCAGTGGAGTTGCCTATTAAAGCCTCTCAGATAATTGTTGTGCCACAAAGTCTGGACACCTCAAGTGCCTGTGTGTTTAATCCCAAACTGTCAAACTAGAATAGGACAGCTTTCCAGAAGAATGGCACCTGCTGTCTTCCATGTTTTCTCTGGGAAAAGCTTGAATGTGGTATCACCTCCTAGCCAGTTGTTTCTGTGATTAAAATTTTACATCACTTCTCTCTCTTTACTTAGTGTTGCTGTGCCCCAGATATGACAAAGTGCAGATCTAGGAGAAATAATGAAATCTACGGAAAGCAGTTACAAAGGAGAAAAAAAAAAAAATTTACATTGGCAGCTTTATTCCCTGCTGTTGTCGGACAGCAACTGGTTACTGAGTTTGCAACCAAGGCTGAAAAGCATTTCAACTTTATTTACTAGACAATAAATAATACAAAGACTACTGAAAGTTGAAGAAGAGAGCTGTGATTGAATTCTTTGAGTGTGGCTGGTGGTTGTTGCTTTTCTGAGTATCACAAAAACATGCAATGAGCTTAAAATTTTGGAAGAAGCAAGCTTTTTAAGTATGAAGGGCTAATTTGTCCTCTCTGCTGAAAAGGCCTATGTGAATAAAATAGGCTATCCTAAACAGTCTGCACCTTGTTAGGGACGATGTGCTATACAACACCCACCATCAGAGCAGCAGTAGTGGAGTTGGAGGAGCAGGAGATGGCACAGTGCTTCTGCATCTGTGGACAGCTGGTGCCAGCAAACCTTTGAAGCTGATGCCACCCTACATGGATCCCTGGCAGTTGTGAAAATGATGCAAAAGGATCAGGAATTTAGGAAGGGAAAGAGGGTCTTCAATTCTCTTTACAATTTCCTGTTTTCTCTGCTGAAAATAATTCTGTGTTTAAAAGCATCTCTTTTGAGCAGGGATGCATCATGGGTTGAATGCCAGCTTTTTTGCAGCTTTTCAGGCTAAGTGCTGTTGGGTGCCCCTTTTTGCTTATTCTAGAGTCTGTCTCATTCATTCATTTGCTTAATGTCCAATATCCACTCTGAATTGTTAAACAGCAACGATTTGTTAGTTTGCTGTCAGCTGCAGGTTTCCCTGCCTTCCTCACCTGGCATTTGTATATCTGTTGATCTTGGTACTTTGAAGTTTTTAAATAGGCACTATGCAAGTTAGGAAATGATGGGAAAAAAGGTAAATGGGTCACATGGTGACTGGTTAAAGCATTTTTCTTATTTGTTTCTTCAAAAAAGCAGATAAATTCTGTTGACTGCTTATTTTTTATCTTATATTAGGTGTATCTCATCAGGGGTTTTTTTCTTCTTTAGTTGTAAGAGTTAGTATAAATAGTATCATCTGTCACCCAGTATGCTTCCTATGTCATGAGTGCTCAGTGGCCAAGTTAGACATTCCTGAAGAATTTATTTTTTATTTATTCTTTCAGCTGTCATTTCAACATTGCAGTAATCATAAGGAATTTGTATTTAATTTTAACAACATTTTTCCTTCCTTTTTCCTTCTAAAGCAGCTCCATTCATTATTAGTTCAAGTCAGCAAGTCTTACTATTGAATTCTAGAAAGAAATTCACTACAAGTGACTGAAGACAAGTTAGCAGCTTTTTCTACATCTTTAATTTTGAATTATCAGATACATACATGCAGTGCACAGCCAAAGCCTTTCCCTAAGCTACAAGTACTTGTTTTTCTGGGGAAAAAATAGACATTTGAGCAAATAAATGCATTTGAGCTATTCTTTTTCCTTCTGATGTTGTAATCTGCGGTACATCATCAGAATGTGAACACCTCTCTCAGTTTACAGTCAGTGTGATTTACTGTGGTCCAACATAAATATGTGCATTTTTACTTCTGAGAAATTGGCATGCTGAAGCATATTTAAAATGAATGTAGAACAGACTGTTGTAGTGGGCAGACATTAAAATAACATTGTTACAAATTACCTTTTGTTGTGAGTTGCATTTTCACGATACCACCCCATCTTCACTACGTCGCTCAAATTTAGATCTTTTCAAAATTTCAGTAATTCCCAACAAATTAAAAGGGGTGGGGTTTCATTTGTGCTTGGTATTTTTTCTTTGCATTTTTTTTTGTGTGTCTCTTGGGGATTTTGGGGGGGCTTTTTAGGGGTTTTGTGGTTTGGGTTTTTGGGGGGTTTTTTTGGGTTGAATTGGGTTGGGGTTTTTTGGGGGTTTTTGTTGGTTTGGTTTGGGTTGGGTTTTTAATTTTGTTTGGCTTTGGAGCTTTTTTCTGATTTCAGTGAAGTAAGCATAGAAAGAAAATGCAATAGAGCACTTTCAGGTTGTTCCCAAGATTTTCTTAAAAGACACACTAGAATTCTTGGTTCACTCATCATTCCTTGCCCACTGTACCACCAGAATATTTTCTGGGTTACTTTCTAGATCCTGCTGGTTTCTTCCATTTTATATTGCTTTGCCTCAAATGCCAAACTATTTTTCTACACTGTGTAACTTTTCAAAAGCAGAGTTTAAGCATTTATGCAGGGGAATTATGTAAAAAATAAGTGGGTTTGAATGCCTTGTTTTCTTTCTTTTTTATATTTATCAATTTGATAGATTCCTTTGGTAACTGTACCTGCTGTTTTGAAATGTGCATTTATATATCCACTGTCTTTAGAGCATCATGTAATCTTTCCTGCTCTAGAGATAGTGGGATTTGTTCTGAGCTAAAGTAAGAGAGCCATTCATTGATCATGAGCATGGAATCATTCTTTTTGATTTTGAATATTCATGGATTTTTTGACCATCCTTTTCAATCCCAAAGTGCTTTCAAGATGACTTCCTTTAAACATTCAATTTGTACCAAGAATGCCAACTAGATCTCACATGCTACTATTTTCAACTTCATTGCTATAGGCTCATGTTTAGAATTAAGCATTTCAGATAATCTACGTTTGCTGGTTTAGCTGAGCTAAGGTCTAATGTTTTTCTTTTCCAGGTCATATTCCTAATGATTGATCACTTGGCAGCAATCAAGTGTTTAAGATTCTAGGGTTTGTTCTTCAGCTGGTGTAGGTCATCTGGGCTCTGTTGACCTCAGGATATGGAAGCAACATGCAGCCACTAAGAATTTTATCTCTCTGTGTAGTTGCTCTTTACAAATAGTGTCCCCAGGAAAATGCTTTCATTGTTTTTTCTATAGCAACTTGCATTGAGTTAAATCACTGAAATCTAAAAACATTTGGATTAGTTATTCCAAAGGAGCACTATTTGGGCAGCAAATACTAACAGTAAAGACATTTCTGTAGTCCTCTGCTCAGCAGAGGCCCTGACAATTTCATACCAAAGCTATCTATGCTAGTTTGGGTAAAGAAATTTCGGGGGAAGGAACCTCTTGTGATTTCTGTGAACCAAAAACATCAGCAGTCCAAGGTGTGATCACATGAATTTTGAAATACAAAATTACATTTTTCAGTGTTTGATCTAAATATGTTGTTAATAGTGGGGAGTCTGAGAGAGAAACAAAAGAGCTGTTTGTTCAGGTGCATGACATATTAAGAGTTCCAAGATCACAATATCTTGTCAACACAGGATTGGTAAACTTCCAGAGACGGTAAATCTAAATCTAAATCTAAATGCAGAGTTTGATGCAGTGTGTCCTAGCCCAGTGTGGAGGTAATCTCGAGTAGTCAGTCTTGTCCTTTGTGCAAAAGCTTGTTTGACATTGTAATGTTTGCAAGGAGAAAATGAAAATTACATTCTACATACACTGAAATATCAAATTAACTTTTACTTCTGCTACATCCAAGAAAATGTATTTCAGAACTGTAACTAAAATTGTAGATTACTAACTCCAGCAGTACTGCTGGATATCAAGTCCCACATGTGTATAGGCACTTATTGAAAGATAAGTCTTCAGGCTAGTTTTAACTTTCAAAACAGAGTATTGTATTATTTTGATTATTATTTTTGATTATCTTATTGATAATGAGTGGGCAACAAGAATGTGTGTGTATGATTTAGATAAGCAACGATTATAGGTTACCTCAACTATTCAGTTGTTTTGCTAAGCTCAGTCTTTCAGGATTCCCTTTCTGGTTTCTCTGTTTCTTTCATCCATACCCACATGCGGAATTTTTATACTAGCTGGTATGTCTTGTTTTCATTCCACTATTTTTCCAGGCTGTTGCATATCAAGGTTCTTCTTATTTAAAATAAATCTTTCCAATAAAATGAGCAGGCTCTTTCGTTACATTTTGAGGATTATTAGACCCTTGAGATTTAGCTTTTGTGTCTATCATCCCTCACATTTGTATAATAGCACTTGAAGAGCTGCATTAATGAGCACCTTATTAATTACAGTTTTGCATTCAGCATAGGGTAAACACATTAGAACCACTGGAATTTACAAATCCAATCATGGCCAAAGTTTGTCCTTTAGTAGAATACCAGAACTGTATTCTGACTACATTTACTATTACAGACAGCTGATGCACAATATACCAAGATTTCTGTGTTAGTCTCTTTTGGATTATATTGACTGGGTACAAAGGATTTGGATTATATTGGCTGGATAATAGAAAAGAAAGTATTAATAAGATCACTGACAAGCTGTGTTCTGACTCAGGTAAAGTAAAATATTCTCTCTTCCTTTCTTTAAGTGCGGTCAAAGGGGTGAGGAAAAAGACATTCGAAAGAAGAATTTCAAGTATTTAAAACGTTAACCTAAAGCACATTTGTTGTGTGTATTCTAATCACCCCAGTACTAACCCTACAGCACCTTAGTTCTATGAGTTTCCTTTCAAAATAAGGCCAAGAAAGGCGTAGCAAAATCTGGCATTTTTGACTTTTTGCTCCTAATCTATCACCATGAACAAATAAGCTTTCACCTTTTTCAAGTAATAGATTTGCTTACAGCATATATGAAATTAGCACCTCCTAAACGTTTAGCATTAGTCAAAAACGTAACATGCAAGGAAAATGTAAGTTTTTGCTTCTCCCCACTAGATGGCCCTTTGGTGGAATGGCTCATTGCTCTATAAACTGGCTCTATTGCCTCCATGTTTCTGCCTTTTATCTGGAGTGCTGTCCTTACAGTATTCAAATGTACTGTGAAGGAGAGATCAGGAAGAAAAATATTTTTTAAAAAGCACTGGGCAACACTGTGGAATGTAATAGGGAGGAAGAGAAAATAAAGAGCACTAGTAAAAAAAGCTCAATTTAAACATAATTTACATAATTGCCATTACAGTGTTATTTCTTTACTCTGGAGAGCTTGCAATATCTTCTTTTAACTTCGAATTATTACTGTAGCTCTTGGCATTTTTCCCCCCGGCTTTATATTTATCTTCTAGCACTGCAGCAGTCCATGAGAAAATCTAATTCATTTACATAGGTGGTACTGCCAAAATGTCACAGAAGGTTCAAAATTATTTTTGTCAATTCTCAGTGTAATGTTTGAGGAAGAACAGAGTGTTGTAATATTCACACAGGATCACAGAATTCTTAGGGTGGGAAGGGACCTCTGGAGATATCTAGTCCAACCCCGCTGCAGGTCATTCATTCTCACAGGTGTGGAGTCTTCATAAACAGTGAGTCTATCCCAATCTAGAAATGTGTCCCAAGATGTGAACACAGGGATGGGCAGGTTTCCAATATACCCAGAGTGAGATTAAGACACAAAGGAGGTCAAATGTTGATAACGAAAATGATAATACACATTTATTCACTATCAAAGAAAGAGCAAAAAAGGAAACAGAAAGGTAGGAAAAAGCAAAAAATTACAGAAAGAAAAAAAGGCAGTCACCACCGATAATCTGTGACATCCTGTGAAGATCCTTCTTTCTTTGTCTGTTGGTGAGGAGGGCTCTGACAAACTCACTGTGCATTTACTTATATAGAGGCTAAGTGGTGCTTTATGGCAGCAGCTGGGTGGTTCCACTCCAGCTTGTGACCATGGACACGGTATTCACGGGATATTCCCATGATATTCTCTGATAGGTGATATACCCAGTTAGCTGGCCCTAGAGTTCACTCACCTTTAACAGCAGGGCACATTCACTGTCACTATCATGGGCATTCACAGCCTATTGTCAATGGATGCTCATGGCCCCTTATCACACCAGGTCTTCAGCTGCAGATCTTATCAATGGCTGGGCAATGGTGAAACAAGTCTCTTTAACAGTTCTTTACTGACTCTTCAGTATTATACTCCACATGTTTATATAATGTCTGTTGTGCCTACTGTCTGCTGTTTTAAATATGGAATCTTATGAGGCAATAACAGCTTATTGCTTCTTTCTTTAATAATCAACACCACAAATATAATTTCCCTTTGTAAAACCCTACTCTTCGTTACTATGTGGTATTCATTGTGCGCAGCCTGATTTCCAATTAGGCATGAGCACTTACTTTCAGACCTCATCACCGTGCACCCATAAAGACACATGCTAGCACATAGATTTTAAAGACAACATATTGAGCATTTGTAAACAGCTGATAGTATCTGAAAAATGTGGCTGTTAAAGGTGTGGTGTCCAGTAACATGGGTGAAGTTGAAGCCCAAAGTTTGAAAGCTCAGTTCTGGTTATCTACATAATCCAGAGATTTGATGTCTGAGGTGAAATTATCACATCATGCACCTCTCCAGATCCCATAGACCATTTAGCTTTACCTCAAGACCTGCTTCCACAGTCAGCTTAGAATAACAATATCATCATGGTTGTCAGTCCTCCTATTTACCTGAGAATTTGATTGTAGCAATGGGGAATAAAGACACACAGCCCTACTTCTTGCTTGCTCTGAAGAAGACAGTTTATTGCAGCAAACCAAGCCTTTCTATGTTCTAAGCTTAACTAAACCGGCATTGGTTGCCTGCCCCTGCAGTGTCACTCTTCACGTGTCCTTCTACTCAGTCAGCTCTCTGATCACGTGGTGTCCATGCACCTCCCCAAATAATCACTGCCTCATGCACAAGGCAATCACACCAGCCATGCAACCCGTTCTCTGGGTACAGAACCTGGTTTTCACCTCACAGTTAGTCAGACCTTTCCCAGAGTGCTTTCTGTTGCTCACCAGAAGTGGACAGGATTTCTTATCTCCCACATTTGATAAAATAAAAACTTAACTGGGTGTTTGTCACCAGATCTGATGCCTTTTGGTAGACATTCAGAAGACTTTAAGGAGATCAAATAGCTCCAGATCTGAAACAGTGTTGGCTTTCTATCTTCTTCTTTGTGAGCTTCACAGAAAGCAGTGGTTAGGGTTTGGAAGGTACTTACTGAGTTAGGGTTTTGAGCAGTGATCAGACCATAAACCGGTATTTCACAGTCTGTGTCTTTATGTTTTTCTGGGCAGTACTAATGGCTCCTCCCAGTAAAGGACTAATGCATTTACTACCAACTACTTCTGGGTCTATTTCATCAGTCCACAAGGAGAAGTCTGCCAGTGTTAGAGCCCTGTGTTAGCTCAGTCTCCTGCTGAGGGATGATGTGGGTGCCTATTTATGGACTCTACTTTGGACACCAATTATTAGTTGAAATAATCTGAAGAGTTTTCTCACAGAAGCTTCTGTTTAAGCAATAGAGATTTTTTTTTGCTTGTTATTAAAAGTCAAGGATGATTTGAGGGGTTCTTTATTGATAGCAGCAGGGCTATACTTTTGCTGCCACATGTGACAGAGCCTAGTAGACTTGATGTTTGAGGTGCTTTTAGATGCCTGTGTGTAGGGGATAGTGTCAGGCCTTGGCCTTCATTCTCAGAGCCAGTATCACAGCCTGGCAGAGCTGCCAACCATGGCAAACTGGAGACAGGGCTCCAGTCTACCTTAAGCCAACTGCTGAGTGGCCAAATGACCAGCCAAATCACCCACCTGGGAGGAGGACCCACAGAAGCCAAGGAGTATTTAAGGCCAAGCAGGAGGCCAGCATATGTCTTCACCCTACCTGCTCTTGGAGTTTCTATCTTGGCATTTCTATCTGAGCATCACTGGAACCCAGGAGATGAGAGCTACATGTGTGCTTTTCTATATCTTTTCTGTCTTTCTCACTTTCTTCTTCCAATTCTCTCTTCTTGGAACATTTTAAGTAACTTAACATTGAACGGGTTTTAAGTTTCCTAAGTTGGATGGGCCAAGTTAATGCCCAAGTGTCTTATATTGGTTGGTTGTTGTACTAAATCTTTTGTCAAAATTCTCTGATTTTTCTAAAGTTTTCCAGTGAACTTCTGTCTTGTTTTGACCTCTTGAGAGTATCTGGTTTCCATTTTTCCTGTGCATCTAACCTAGAGTAGAGGAACCACTGTGAAGTCCTTTTATTGGGGCCTTTACAGCAGGTAATCCATGACCCAAGCAAACAAGAGTTCATGTGTCTTCTGGTGGCCAAGTGACAGGATCATACCACTGATGGCATACCAGTGCTGATGTTGTATCCACTCTCTGTGTCTATCACAAGTTAGTCTGGCTTTGCTATGGTGTGTGCAGAGGTGGTCTATCATACCAGCTTGGGCAATGAGGCTTGTTTTGGGAAGATCCATCTGGAGTCTTTTTTCCAGGCACCATCTTGAAAAATTTCAGCATTTGCTTCTATTCTCAAAACTCTCCTCTTATGATCTGTGCCTTTCTCTCCAAATGAGGTTACTAGTAGGACAGTTATCCACCGTAAAATGTTCAGTTTTATTCTCAGTACTTAAAACTTTTTTTTGCTTTTTTTTTCCCTTTTTTCCTCCCACTTTCCCAGTCATTTGAAATGTTTGGTTTTTAAATGCACTTTCACTTTGAGAGAAGAGAGGTTTGGGGTTACAGATATAATCCTTTCCGAAATCACCCTATTTTGTCATAGAGTATGACAAAATGACAAAAGCCCAGTATGTTGAATAAAAAGACTCACACAACATAGATTTTATTTAGGGATTTGTGTAAATTTGCTCAATGTAGTCTAGAGCTAGTCATTTACTTTGTTTTGCTTTGGTTTCCCCAAAAGGAAAATATAGTTCTGGCTGAAAATCAGTATGCAAATGTTAAGTATTACTATTCGCCAAACAGCATATCAATCTTCAGTCTACAGTTTCCTGTGAAAGAGGAGGAGGACCTCATCTCAGTCTTTACTTTGGGTTCATACCCTTTTTAAAATTCAGGTCAGACCATCAACATCAATTTGACTCTGCTTTCACAGTTTGTGCTCACAACCATGCCCTACAAATCTCTTGCTTTTCAGATACCTTAAGCTTACTGGAAACAAATCACACAAACGAAATAGTAATAAAACTTTTTATTAAGCTTTGTTAGCTTTTTGTTATAAATTTTATGTACTATTTAAATGACAGTTAAGTCCAGAAAATCGGCAGTTATAGTTATGCAAATGATGAACTTGATTCCAGCCACGGCCCATCTTCAAGGCCCCAGGATTCTCTTGTTGAGTCCATTAAAGGGGCTTACGGGTTGTTTTTTTTTTTTACGCAGAGTAGGACACAAAGGAAAAATACAAGATATTCCTCAAGAGTCAAAACAACAAAAACTTTACTGGGAACGTCAGAAAATCGGGGAACTTTGGCAAAAGTTAAAGGCAACATTGAATCAACATAAAGCACTTCACAGAGCATTAATTTAGCAAGCCCCAGGCCCATTCAACCTGACAAACTTCAACCCATCTGATTTTAAATTACTTAGACTTCAAGAAGAAGGAATTGGAAGAAAAAAAAACAAAGAGAAAGACAGAAGAGATATAGAAAAGAACAAATATAACTACCACTGCTGGCTCCAGTGGTCAAGACATGCTTGCCTCATGCTCTGGTGTGAGTACCCTTTGACTTTTCTGGGTCCTTCCCCCAGGTGGGATAACTGGTAGCTGCTCTGGGGCTGGGTTAAGGGCTCCAGGGGCAGGTTTGGAAAATTGCCTCCCCTGTGCCACTGCAGGGCTGGGGTACAGGCTCTAGAGGGAGGGCTGGATGGAGCAATGCACCACCTCAACAGGGCAAGGCTTGTCTTACTCCTTACTCCACACATGCAACTGAAATGTTTCAAGCCAGCAATCTCCTCCAGTCTCTCACACCATCTTTGTCTGGAAAGCAAATGGCAATAGTGTTTGAAAAATTAATTACTAAGAACCTTGGTTTATTTTAGATAGCTCATATATTGTATTTGATAATACGGCATCTTGCTGGAAGAAAATAAGTGCATTTTTTCTGTAGCCCAGCTTATTTTTTACACAAATATTTGGAGCAGGAAATAAAAACCAGTTAATAGCTGTGGGACATGTGGGAATAGCTTAAGCAAAGATGAACTGTGATCCTTCTGACCACCTCCCATTTCCTGTGCTGTTTTGTCTAATCCTGCCTCAGTATATCAACAAATTTTCTTTAAGCTCAGACGGTGGGTTGGAAATACTGATCCTTTCTCTGTCCCTTTTTGTCTTTATGGTTTTTGTGGGAAATTATTTAAAACTGATATATTTTTGGATTGTCTGGTTCTGGCTAGGACAGGATGAATTTTTGCAGTGGCCAGGAGGAGACAAGGCTGTAACCCAGAGTTTATTTTCTACCATCTCACATTGTTGTTGGGGGCAGGGGAAAGGGATTCTCTTCCGGGAAGAGGGGTTCCTTTTGGTTGAGGAAGTGTGGCACTGGCTCCAAGCCAGACGGAGTGGTCAGGGTGATGTGGCTGAGGTCTGGTCGGGCTCTGTAAAGAGCATTTCACATGTAAATCACTCTCTTTTGTACAATTTTGGTTTTAATGTTGTCCCTGTTGTTCATTTCCTTATCTCATTGCTGTTCCCAGTAAATTGTTTTTATCTCAACCACAATTTTATGTGCCTCCAGTTCTCCTCTCCAGCCCACCATTGGGGTAGGGAGGAAGAGGGAATGAGCATGCAGCAGCAGGATTTGAAAAGTCTCAGTGGGAGCACTAAATTGGAGAGTGCCATTCCTAAATCATGACATGAATAAAGGTACAAATTTATCATGTAAAATACTTAAAAATTAAGACAGCCTCAGGACTTTTCAGTGTAACCCCACTTGAGTTCTGGATATGACAACAAAGGGTACTGGTTTTGTTAGAGTGACATAATTCTTTTTTCACACAAGTTAATTATAAATCAAAATAAATCTACATAGAGGGCAGAATCTCTTAAACAAAATTGAAGAGGCAAGGAGTATACATATTCAGAAAGCAGAAAAATACTGGTATGGCTTATTGTTCACGTCTGCTGTACAAGAAAACATTATACTGGAAGTATGTGTTTTACATGAAGGAATTGAGCAGGTGCCTATTTCCTGATGACAAATTAAACATGCTGGATATATGATGTGCAACTTCAGAAACTGTGTACCTGAGGAGAATAATGGTGTCATTGCAAAGGCTTGAAGAACGCAGTAAATACTAAGGAAATAACTTACATAAATGACTCTGTGTTGCTATGCAGCACTGGACGTAGTTGATATCACTGGTTCTGATCCATTGTGGTCATTCTCAGAAAACAAAAGTACTTCTTTATGATATAATAATTATTAATCTTATGTGAAAATATAAGATCTTTCACACTGCATGAGAAACTGGTGGTTTTGCTTTGTCTAAAGTGCTTGTTTTATAAATTACACTTAATCACTCAAAGTAGTTTTCTTATCTCTGTGTGTCTGCTTCTCTCATGATTGTTTTTTAGATAATCTGTGTTTTTTAACTAAATACTTTCAAACATCTTTACAGGTAATCTTGACAACATCTTTGCAAAACCAGTGATGTTGTAATGATTAAATGATAAATCATGTTTTCTTCTAATCCAATTTATTAAGATAGCAAAAATGTCAACAAAATGAGTGAACAAATATACTGTCTGATAGTTACACATCAGGGGAAGAAAGAAAAATTAAATGCAACATATATTTCTTAGATGCTGAGCTTTAGAGTCAATGACAGATTGTTGTATCATGTGGTTTGTGATGACAAAAAGTTGAGCTTCTTTAATGAAATCTTAAGAGTACAAAATTTTCTTTCCATTTCTTATTTTCAGAAAACAATAATCGCATTCAAACTATATAGGGTAATATGACAAGGTAGTGGTTTAGGGCAAATCTGGGAGGAAACCTCCTAAGGGGCACTCCCTCCCCTCCCCTCAGCTGGTTCGGGAAAAAAACCTCCTCAGAGAGAAGTGGAAAGAACCGTTTATTAAACACCCAAAGCACTCCCCGGCACAATAAATTGAACAATACCCAATGATAGGAACTTCATGCTGCTCTGGATAGATGACAGATTTAGGAAAGAAGTCCCTCCTGTAGGTGGTTGCTCTGTCTCAGTCCCTCTGGTGCTGGGAAGCGTTGCTGCTCAGATCTTGGTGGGTTCCAGATGCAAACCCCCACGGCGGCGCTCCCCCAGGTCCTCAGTCCAGAGAGATTTTAACAGTTTCAAGGAAAGGTGAAAAAAGGAAAAAAAAACAGGAAAGGAAAAAGGAGAAAAAAAACCCAGGAGGAGAAGGAAAAAAAGCGAAGCTTCTCCCCCTCTACACACTAACTAACTAACTACTAAAAAAACCCACAAAAAAAAAAGAACTCTCCGTCCCTCACCGTGTGTTGCTGAAGCCGACTCCCAAGGCCAGCCAGCGGAGGGGGTTTTCTGAAAACAAACTGCGCGCCTCTCCCTTCCCCCCGGCTCCCAGACCAAACACCAAAGGCACACAGGGTGATAACCAACAAACCCAACAGACAATTTGGGACACAACATCACGTCACCCCAGGACAGACAACAAGCCATTGGAGATATTGAACATAACCTTCTGGCTTATCTGTAGTCTGTAAAAAATGAAGAGAAACTTTTTTTCCCCCCCTATGGTTATACTTCATTTTAATCCCATCTAACTAGCATTGTTAGTGGAGTTGATACTGCAAACATGTCTGGATTTAGAGATAGATATCTGGGGGGTAAAGAACAGCTCTCTCTCTATAGGAGCTGAGTTTTTCTGGTTTCTTGCTCAGAGCCTTCTGCCAGAGATTTTTATTTTCCTGTGCCAACATCAGCTCAAGAACCAGCACATCAACAAACTGCCTGTATTCCACTTTATGACTCTTGTCACTTGAAAGAGCACACAACATACAAGGTTGGTACCTTCAGCATGTTTGAAACCTAGAGACCTGGCTTGTTCAAATATGTGTTTAGAAACTAATGCAGTGACAGACAAAATTGTGTGAAACTCAGTATATATAACAAACCATAGGTATTGCAATAAGCACTGTTTACAGGACAAGAAATAATTTTCTTATTGCCAGGTTTTACCAATTCTTTTTACATGAATCTGTAACACAGGACCCTTTGAAACTTTACTGATGGCAACACAATCCTTTTCCTACAGTCAGAAATTCTTTTACTCAACTACTTCTATTCTTTTATTTAGGACAGTGAAAAGAAAGGATTTATGAATAGACTTTATGCCATTCAGGAGGTGTGTGTCACTGTGCAGAATATGCTAGATGAAATCGCTTCCTTTGGTGAAAGGATCAAGAAGTAAGTGCTGACACAGGTGCTGGATTGCTCTCCAATACTCTTTAATATCGTTTCCATGAGGAGATATAAAATGTTAGACTTTTACTTACTTATTCCAGGGGAGTCCATCATTCAAACTCATCTATATTTACTTTGCTTTATGGCAGCCCTCAGTCAGTGGAAATTCTGTCATATTAATTCTGGAGTTTAGAATTACATTAATTGAGAACAAAATCAGAAGTTTTTAAGTAAAACAGAAAGACGTCGTGAGGTTGTTATTTAAAAGTGACAATAAAAAATGCAATTCTGATAAAGGAAATTAGCAGAACTGAATAGACGTTTCATATTTTAAGGATTGTTCTGGTTTAGGGCAAATTTGGGAGGAAACCTCCAAATGGGGTTCCTCTGGAGAGCAAAACCTAAATCGCCCCTTCCCCCAGTCGGTCCAGGAAAAGAACTTCCTCAGAGAAAAGTGGAAAAAACTATTTATTTAACAAACAAACTGCCCACAAGCATAAGGAATGAATAATATGAAACAATAAAACCTCTCACTGGTCCGAAGAGAGATGGGAAAACTGAGAGAAGTCTTTGCCGTGGGTTAGCTCAGCTCTCTCAGTCTCTTATCAGTCCCGGTCCCTTTGGTGCTGGAAAATGCCGAGGTCCAGGCCCAGTGGGCCACAAGTGCAGTTCCTGGTGCTCCTCTGGGTTTTTCAGTCCAGAGCAGATTTAGTCCCAAGAAAAAGGTAAAAAACAGTCCAGGAATCTTCTTTGCCTCAGCTAGCTAGACTAACTAAAAGAAAAAAAAAAAAACCTCTCTCTCACCACTGTCCGTGCATCCAATGAACACCCAAGGACAAAGAGAAGATGAGAGGAGTGAACACTGTTTTCAAAACTGACTGCACGCTTCTTCTTTCCCACTTCCCTCTCAGAACCAGTCTTAAAGGTACAGAACACACAGCACACACAGAACAGACGGTTGGGGATACAGGCACCATAGTCACCCTAGGACAAGGATGTACATATGTTCCCTTGCTGGAAGTTTTATTTTTAGGTCAGCATAACCTTTCCTTTAGAGTATTTGTAATTTGTAGCACCTAATACATAATATATAAAAATCACCAAAAAATTTAGACATTAAGAAAGAGAGGTTCTGAGATGTACTGCAGGAAATGTAATTGTGTATTTCTGGCATGGTCAGTGGAGAGCAGCACGAGGTTTATAACTTGAGGTCAGACAGGTTCCAAAAAGACACCTTCCAGCTGTCAGCTGCAAAGCATGGAGAGAATTGACTTGGTGATCTGCAACTTGAAAGCCAAGAGCAACTCACCACTACCCAATTCACTTTCAGAAGTGAATTTTAGGAAACCTGTGCCTTGGGTGAAGGTGAGTCTGCAGGAATCCTGAGGATCATCTCTAATGCTGTCCTGTCCTGTCTTGATGATGGGGAGATTGCTATTTGTGCATTTAAGAGCAAAGTCCCTAATAGGAAAGCCTGGGAAAGTGTTCCCATAGGGACAATTCCAAGCAGGCTGTGTTCACAGCAGGAGAGGCAGGTGCAAGCATATTGTATCACACAAGTTCTCCAGTTAGAAAAATGAGCCAGTCTCTGAAAAAAGTCCTTTATCAAAAGGCTATTCGTGAAAGTTGTCTTGATGATTAAGTAGTTCTAATTGTGCATTTTGGAGGTAGGGTTTGTTCTATTATATACCAGATGAGAGCTACAGAATTTTGTAAACTGAGTGAGACTATAAATCTTTGTAATTTGCCCCTAAAACTATAATGGGAAACCTGTACTGAATGCTGTGTTAACACAGCCCATAAGGAGCTTTGCTAAATGAGGAGCCATGCTCCCACACATCATGGTGTGTCTGTGATCCATTGCACAAAGCCGAGTCATAGGAACATGAGCAGACCCTCAACCTTCTGTTCATCCCAAATGCGTACAGAAACGGGGAAAAAAGCAGGTGTCCCCTGAGGATAAAAGGAGGGGTCCTTCACTAAGTGACACTATCATAGTTTTCGTGGAGACATGTCAAAATTGCCAGGGCAAAAAGAAGACAATAAATACAGGAAGCCAGAGCTCATTATGAAAAATATGGCTTGCAATTCAGATAATTGCAATTATGCATCTAGAGAAGCCAAAATAATGTGATCACATTGATTGAAAATATAGCAAGTAGTAATACTTTAAAGTGTGTCATGAGACTATTTAGATTTAAAGCCACATTTTCCTTCTGAATAAATGTCATGCAACACTTTTGAGATGGTGGTGCCTTCATGGAACAAATCCACTGAGCCAAGTTCCCCTTAACCATGTTCCTATGGGACATGTGTATAAAATTATCATCTGGTCTTTCTCCCTTCACTGAACACAGGGGTTGGAGAGCCACAGCACCCTTTTTCAAGATCCATTAACTCTCCCTTCCTCACACCTCAATTTTGCTGAATGTGGTGACCATCAGAGTTTTATCAGAATAGAGTCTGGGACCAATTAGTCCCAGATGTTTTTATCTGTGACTTTTTTTGGAAAGGTAATGTCCTGAAACTTTGATGGGGCCTCAGAAATTGTCTTCCTCTATTCATAGACACATAACCTTTATTTATTTCAGGGGATTTTATTATCTTTTTTTTTCTTCTCACATCCAGAGGGTTTTTATTTCTTCCCTCCACCACTGCTGTTGCTGTTGTCTTGTCTTCATGACTAACTGCTCTATCCCTCCTTTTATCTTTCCTTAACCCTCTCCTTCTTAAGCACATGGATGAGTTTTCACCTTTGCACAGTCATGCCTTTTCCTTTTCCCCCAAAGCTGGAAGGCACCTGGCTGAGGAGTGCACCTATACTTCAGACAGAGGGGAATGTCCCTATTCAGCCTTTAACTGCTTGTGCTGTCCTTACAGTGGAATAGGGAGGAGATAAAACAAGGGAGGAGATAAAATAAGAAAGCTTTAGCAGTACTCTTCCAACTATTGTATCTTATTCTACCATGGTGTTGAGAAAGGAATGTAGATTGCCTGTGCAATTTCCTTTGGGCAGTAGGGAGCTCTGTGGGTTTTGCCTGATGCTGAGACAGGGGTTAGGCACTCAGACTTCTGAAAGGAAGAGCAGTGATTCACCTGCCAGATGTGAACTACTGGGCTGGGAGAGGTGAAATTCACAGGCAAGTGGGCAAAGCCAGTACCTCCTTCCATTTCCACTGACAGTGGGTCCAAGCCCAGGCTCTCCTTGATGAATGACAAATACATCCGTGCCTTCATTAGTAGACTCAGTTTGCTCTCCCTGATGGAAACAGACACTTCTCCCATTGTTCTTTGCTCTTTTATTGGCTTTGTTGGCTGACCTCTGTTCTGACTTTTGTTAATTTTTCTTTAGTACTTTCAACTGGACTGTCCCATTTCTGAGCTGGCTGGCAATTGTTGCCCTCTCTGTGTTCACCGTCATCCTGTATTTCATTCCACTGAGATACATTGTCCTTGTCTGGGGTAAGTAAAGCCATTTTAAACTGTCTGTACCCCTTTAAAAACCTGATTTTTAGTGGATGACTTACACTGACAGTACTTTGTGGTATTTATGGTCATGAAGCTGCCCTATGATGGAATTAGGCATGTTAGTTAAAAATTACAACGGTGCAAATATTTAGGCCCACCTGCAAAATGCATTTTTCTTGGCTGGCATTCTAGACTTAATCATACTATAAACATGTAGCCATGAGGATTCTGCATCTATCAAAGTGTAGCTTTGTCTAGATATTACTCTGATTTATTTTCACCACTTATACACAAACAGAGGTATTTCAATCTATATGGTGCATTTAGGACAATACGCCTTTTTTACTGCAGTACTTTATCTTGTGAAAGTCTATGCAAACATAGCAGCAAGAAACCTGTTTAGGGGTCACCTTTAGTTGGACAGAAAGGAATAGGTGGTATTTGGCTGGTTGATAATGAACAGAAACTCTGGGCAAGTAGGGGAATGGAATTATGATTGATCCAAACTTTCACTACATGTATTTATATCCATTCTTGATACTGATTTTAAAAAGCTACTGTTACCACATCTATTGTAAATGAAGCTCCAGATTTTCATTTGTATATATTTTCATACATCTTGCACCATCAGCAGCTGTACCCTTACCCATTAGCACAGACTTATGAAGAGCACAGTCTCAGTTACATTGGGGGCTAGATTTTCTTTCTGAAGAGAGAATAGCAATCACACTTCTGTGAAAAACTTTTGAATTCAGGAGACAGCATAAAATCATTGAACTGACTCAGAAGAATTTATTTTTTGTTTATCAGCCAGTATTAGTATCTTTTTTAGAATATTTTCTCAAATGATGACAGCCGAAGCAATAAAGAGGATATGAACAAAAGTTCATTTCTACAGAACTAACAAAAGCATATGGGCTTCCTTTCTTTACCTGTCTTTGACTTGTACTTATTCCCCCATACCATGCATCACTTAAGTGTAATCCAAACTCTTAGTTTGTTCCCAAAATTTCATTTCTTCTAGTACACAAACTAGAGAGTTTGAAGTATTTGTTTGTGTCTTTTTCTGTCATTTTTCAGACAGGTCTGACATCTTGCTTTTTTACATCAGGTTTGATACAATAACCTGATATTATAATACCCTTCTAAGATCCACAGAACTGTAGAGCCAGAACTGTCCTTTTAAAAGCTCATGACTCATACCTCTTGAAGTGTCACACTCTCACAGAAATATCTCTGTTTCAGGTAAGGCAGAGTCTCAACTCCCAAACTTCGCAAACCATGGATAGATAGCATAAGCATAAGTTGTTACAAATGCACTTTGCACTCTCTTTATCTCTTCCTTCTTTTGCCTTCAAGTTACGAAGGCTATGTAGACAGAACTTCAAGCCAATTTGTTCACTGGAAGTTTCAACTCCACGTTTTTCTCCTGCATTTCAGTTCAGGTGACTTCTGACTCAGCAAGTGTATGTGGATAGCGTCATTAGGAACCTTTTTCTCTTGCTTCATGGCAGGAGACCAGACAGGTACTGCATAGATGTAGGTTCCACAATCCAGACCTCCTCAGGGTAAAATGAATTCTCACAGAGCCATGTCATGCTGAGCATAGCTCTGAGCAGCTGTCCCTTCAAAAACTGCAGTATTCCAAACACCTACCTGTGTTCTCCATCACTGCGTGTTTCAGGCCTCTCCTGTGTATATTTCTTCATCCTATTCTTCCATCCTGCCTGTGGAAACCATTGATTTCTCTTTTTTGACTTACTTCCATAGGAACATTGAGCTGGTCTGTAGCGGCATCTGCCCATTTTGTTCTTTGGAAGACAGAGTTTTTAAATGAAAATTTCTTCATATTATGTGTCATCTTTTGTATAGCTATCTTTTTTCTGTGCATACCTAGGGTCTGCCCCTTTCAGCCTGCCCTAGCAAGAAATTCTCCATCCTTGCCTGGCTGTCTCTCTCCCAGTGGAGACTACCAGTCCTTGAAGATGTGGTGTGTTAGGTGGGGTGGAGCACGAACCACCTTTCCATCCTAATCCCACTTGATGAGGTCCTGAGTCCTGATTACAGATACAGCTTTATGTGGAAAAAAATACTATTATTTTAATCTGAAAATTTTCAAACTGTTGGAAAAGACCAATCCCCTTGCTGTGTTCTGTTTCTCTTGTAGTGTCTCCTCTCATCTGTGCAGTGCTTTTCCTTTCTCAAGGTTTCACGTGCTGCTTGGTATTTTTCTTTATCAGATGTGATAAAGTGAGATCATACCACCTGAATTCATCCATGGGTGGTCCAGTGGCCATGTGTAATGAACAGTGGTCATGGGTGTTGTTGACACTGAATCTTGCATGCCTCATCTAAAGGGTTTATGTCCTTGCTAAAGCTTTCTGAAAAGTCTAGGCACCAAATACTTTGCCAAAGATAAACTGTGTTATCTTAGAGCTTGGATAAATGACACAGAAAGGCATGTTTTTAATAGTGTCTTGGCTTTCTCTGCTTTTTTCACTGCTCACGTGAAAGTGAATGCAGTTTCCACTGTTCCTGTCCATGTCTAAGACAGGTGTTCCCAGAGCCCAGAAACCAGATTCTCAAAGTGTATGAATCTGACTCAGTATGTAATGATAAAAAAATAAGTCTAATTTAAAAGCCTGCTTTCTGATTATTTTGTGGATGATTTTTCTTGGTGCCTCTGAACACTAATTGTCAATAGGCATTATAAGACCATGATGTCTAAAGGAGACATATCCTGTCTTCTCTTCACTGCCATCAGCTCATCTCTATCTGTCATTCCCACACAGAGGTTTTTGCAAACTCCTCTAAAGCCTTCATATGATGCACACTTCACTGCTTCCCATATCTTTCACTGTCCTTAGCATGAAAAATACTTTCCTTGAATCTTCTGAATCTTTTATGAATATTGTGTCCTCCAAGTAACCCCATTTCTGCTTATCCTTTCTGTTACAGAAATTAAATACTTTTTATGTGTCTACTTTTTTCATCTTCCTCATAATAATCACAGTTGTTGTTACTTTCCAAAAAAATATATCAAAGGAACTTGAAAATATCCTTAGAACTTTTGCATTTTGAAACAGGGAACCATAGAAGCAGAGTCCAGCCTTTGGAGCCCAAGTTTACAATTCATGCACTCATTTGGTGCTCCTGTCAGGATTCAGAATGGATCCCAAAATCTGTTTGAAAACTTTGCCAAAAGTATGTATCTTTTGATATCTTATATCTTATGATGGTAATGTTTGAACTTTCACTTTTACAGGCATCAATAAATTTACAAAGAAGATTCGAAATCCATATGCAATCGATAACAATGAGCTACTTGACTTTCTGTCCAGAGTCCCTTCTGACGTGCAAGTGGTATGTATATATTTTTTTAATTGATTTTTTAAAAGAATTTTTATAGCAGTTATTTTGATTTACTATTATATTCTTTGGCAGAAAGAAATTTCAAACTCAAGCTGAGGGCAGTCTGCAACCATAAGGAAGCTGCTACATCTTTTTCCAATGAGAAAGAAGTTCCTGCATTGGTTATCTCTGAGGATCCATAGGAGCAATCAGTAGAAGGACAAGTATTTGCGAGATGGTAGCAGATGCTAGAGCTTGTGTTAAACAGCATCCAGCACGATGTGAATCTGACTGGGATAGGCCACTGTGTAGGGAGTGCTGGAGCTGAGTCTCTCTGCACAAGCAGAGAAGGAACAGGAAGGTCAAATAATGGAAGAAACAGGCAGCATTGCCCAGTGTCCTGTGACAGCACTCTGAGAGCACTCTGGCCTTTCTTTTCCACAGGTGAAAACTTTTGCTATGGCCGCAGTTCAACTGTGCTCATTTAAAAAACCAAAAACAAAAACCACAAAGAAAAAACCAAAACCCCCCACAACCAACCAACCAACCAACCAA
>VZDJ01000151.1:14061-77019 GCA_008694505.1 Cyanoderma ruficeps | reverse complement strand
CATGCAAGATTTAAGATTGCATCAAGCACATAATCACATCCAGTGTCACAAAGATTATAGACTTCCCATATTTCTACTTTCAGTTCAGAGCTGGTATTAAGTTAGGAGATATGGGTGCAAACACCGTCTCTGTATCTGATACCCTCTGTGGTAGGCATTTAGAAATTACCAAGTTTTTAAGAAACATTACAAAGAATGGTATCCAGTGTGGTCAAGATGAAAATTCTTATTGTCTGCTAGAGCTCATGGAGAAAACAAGAAAAAAGAGTAGTCTTTTCAAAGTTTGCATCAGCATGCAGTCTTATTATCTAGTAGGATTTTCCTGCTGTTGGTTTTCCTTCTTATTTTAGATCTGTCATTCTGTGGTTGGTGAATCACATCTGCAAATCCTGTGTTGTTTTTAGGGGGAAAGTCTTCTTTTTTCTTAACTTTTTATCCCCTGGAAGAAAAAAAAAAACTTTCTTTTTTTCCTAACAAGTGCCACCTGACAACTTTGTTTCTGAACTTTGTGTTTAAACAGATGCAATACCATGAACTGAAACAAGATCCTACTCACAGCCCAAGCAAGAGAAAGAAAAACAATCCTGCCTAGCCAACTTCATGCGTTGAGGAGACCAGCATCTGCCAGGGGAAGATAAAAGAGCAAGCCTAAGAAGCATTTCCTTTCTCTAAGCTTTTTATTTATCTTGCCTTTTTATCTGCTGGGGAGATTTTGTAACAGTATTAAAAGGTGTTTCTCATGGAAAATCTATTTCTCATTGTAAAGACATTTGTTTCAAGTAGGGTTTTTGCCATTTTGAAGCCTTGTTAGAAACAAGGTAGCACATTAAATGAGTCATTCTAAAATGGAGACTATGTACTGCTACTTGGTGGTCAAAAATACATGAGATAGTGAAATCATGCCAACTAAACCTACAAAATGTTTAACTTTAAATCTGACGCAAAATTTTCTTAGATTTTATTTGTGAGCATTAATATTTTTATCCAGTAAGTCATCATTACAATTTTCTATGTTTTATATATTGCAAGAGAAATACAATGGAGTGGAGCCTACTGCACTTAAGTTTTAGCAGTTTTTTTTTAAATTTCAGACCCTGATGTTAACTCCTGGTGCAACATTTTTCTATGTGGTAGGGCTGCTTATAAGACAGTGAGAAACACCAAGTGCAAATCTCTTTCTGGAGTTCCCAAAAGCAGTTCCTGCTGTCCTTATCATTCCATTGTAAGACCTAAAAATCTCTGTTGGAAAATACTGCCAGGTTTGTAACTGACTGCCTATCATATTTTTCTACATGTACCAGTAGCCTTTATTTGTACTACATAGCTTAGCTCTAAAGGGTCAGACTAACTCCTTGCTGCTTTGGGTGTCATGCTATGAACACTTTTTGTGCACACAACTATTTTAATATGGATATCTTGCAGAAAAGGTTTTTCATCCAAATCACAAGATCATATTAATGGGCTTTATTCTATAACAATACCTGTTACCAATGTGAAATACCGTGTAGAGGAAAAAAATTGCAGTTGTGGTAAAACTGATATACCAGGGTTTTTCCTTAGTTAATAATGTCAGTTCTTCTGATATGATCTTTCCATACTGCATGGAAAATGCATTATCTTGTGAATTACATGGAACATAGATGAGAAACATTTACATTTCAAATGTCTTAGTGGCCACTGCATAACGAGTACTTGGGGATATATTCTGGTAGCTGCATGCAGACTTCCACACTCAGCTCCCCACATAGTGAGCAGAGACTCATTCCTGAGGGACTACCTGTGCACAGCTCCTCATTATAGTTCCCAGTGACATTAAAGGGGATTTTTTGCCCAGGGGAGAGCGACAGGACTGCATCCTCAAGGGGGGCTGTGGTCCTCTCTGGATTACCTCTCACTGGTTGAAATTGCAGATAAAGTTAAATTGCACTACTCTAAAAATACTTTTTGAAAAGTCTATTTAGAAATACTTTGCAAGCACATGTGAATATCTATTTGTCCAAAGAAATATGTGTTAGCTGCATTGCTCATGAAGGATAATCCTGGATTTCTTTATTTCCCAGATAAGATGATAGCCGAGTTATTATGTGACAGTTACTTTGATCCTTCTGTTTGTATATTTAAAAGAATGCCAATCAAATGAATGGTCTGCGGAAAGCCTTGGACCTAAACAAGCTGTTGTTACATGATAACTTTGAAAGAGTTTATTTTTGCAGCTTGTATAACCTTTTGGCTGTATCCTACCTGAAGAGCAACATATTGTTGGTGAAATCAGAAGCACTGGTCAGCCTATTTTGTTGAAAAAAAAAAAATTGTGACTCAACAAGATGTGAATGTTTGTTGCCTGTTGTCAGTTTTGCACATTTAATACACTGCAAGCCTTGTACCTTCTTAATATTTCCCACCAGCCTGCGTGTGATTTTTTTCTTGTCCTTTTTTTTTTGTACACAATTTCAAATGTCTACTTTGGTGGTAATATCTGAGCTGGTTATGCACGTTTCCTGCATTAAACACACTTCTAATCATCGCTCTATTAGATATTCTGAAGCCTCTGTCTTTGAAATCGTTGTTGTTTTTGCTTGAGTGCTGTGATGGGCAAGTGAATGAAAACATCGTATTTCTTTGTGCAGGATTTTAGTATTTTAAGTTCCATAACATGCAGCAGGAGGGGGCATGGGAGCAAAAACATCTGTTTGTTGAAAATGGTGAATTCCCTTTAAATGCCTTAGTCACTCAGAATTGATCTCACTGAAAATATAACGCACAGAGGCAAGGCTTAAATACTTATTGATTAAGTATGATTCTCCTGGCACAACAAGACAATTTAAAATCACAATTTAAAATAGTTTGTGAGTGAACACATTTTCACTATTTGCAGTTTGTCTATGCTGCTTTGTGTAGGTGGCCTCTGTAAAGAGCCAATCCTGCCTTATGCCATAAATATTCCAACATATCTTCCTTTTCCAGACTGATTCTGAAGTCCGTTTCTAACTGTTAGATTCGGCAGGCTTTATTCCAAAAGCAACTTGTCTGTTCATAAACAATCAAAAAAGAAAAAGGCATCTCACTGTTCTCAGAAAATAAAAACTAACTTTCTGTGGGTTCATACAAAATCATTAGTTTACTTGGGGTCCATATTTAGATTGGATGCGAGAGCACTCAGATTCCACTAAGGCTGACTAATCTGAGAGGCTGTTGTTACATTCCTGCTGATAACTCATAGTACCGACCTTGCTTACCCTGTTTTTACAGTTGTTCCTCTTTGTAGGAATACCTAAGTATTTTTCATAATAGCAATGAGCTTTTAACTGAAAGAGCTGCTGTATTATAACTTAGTATTTTAAATCCAAGTGCAACAACTCCGAAGTTTGGTTTTTTTTTCCTATTGCAATTAAACCAACAGTGGAATAATGAGGAAGTAATTTGTGCACACAGTCTATCAGCTAATTTGGTCCCTGAGAGCATAGGCTTTACCAACAGGAAGAAGAGCTGCCAGCAAATGCACTGCATGATGCTAAGATATTTCATAAAGGTAATCCAGAAGCATGAAGTGTAGGAGATAAAGGAAAACTTATTCCTTTCATCATTGTTAGATTACACATGCATGTATACTACACAAAACATAATGAAAAGCTTTGCAACTCTCTGCTCAGCAGCCAGGGATCCCAGACTGTGGTTTAATTGACTTGTGGTTTAACACAGATGGAGTGCTTTGTGCCAGAAACTCTTCATTTGACAATGACCCACTTACATCTGCACCTCAACTCCCAGTCTGCTCCAATCCTCTGACACCTTCTCACCGAATGGTAACAGTGAAAGATATTGGCTTAAAAAAAAAAAATTTTCCAGTGGTGTTTTTGTCACATTATATGACTAACTTTGCTGATTTGCAGTATGATGCAGTGACCATTTCTCTCACTTGCAAGAATTTAGATCTCAGAACCTGACTGCTGGTCACGTCTATCCTAGAGTTACATTCATAAAAGGAGTTTTTTGCTGTCTCTTGAACAAATACAGTGAAAAAAAATGAACAATATTGTCCTTCCCCATAGTATTTCTAGTCCTGAGACATGTAACAAGTTCAACAAACAAGTGTACTTGTATCAGGAGGAGTCTGTTTGCAGTAATGAGATAATGGCATGATCAGAAGAAATGGGCCTAGTGACTAAAGCAAGTCCTTTCCTACACTGTGTTTGTATTCTTCAGACTGAGTGTTCCTGAACACATCTGTTGGGAAAAGGGAAGAAGAAATGGGGAAGGGCCGGGATTGCTTAAATAAAAGATTTACTGAGAAATTGGGTACCGACCAAATATATCTTCAATTCTTGCAGATTTTTTTTTAAGGACTGGGATTTGTCTAAAAGACAAGTCGTTCTGCACTATGTTTTTAGAAGTAAGTATCCTTCTTAGAAGAAAGTGCAGTCATTGCAATTTGCTGAGGCAGAGTACAGTTTTGGGAAGACAGGATTGGAAAAGAATTGGGGAAGAATTATAGTGGATTATAATGCTGAAAGCAGTCTGTTCAGTGTTTTCACAATGCAGATACATACTTTCCCCTGACATGCTTATGGAGGCCACAGCTCAAAACCACAGTTACATTCACACAGTTCCAGCAGCCACCCCATTCTCCATCTCTTCCGAACTTCATGTTGCTGATGACATGCCATGGAGTTGGCCCAACATCTCTCAATGGAAAGGGTCCCTCTCTCCTTTTTTCCACTTCAGCCTGCAGTGTCTACGTGCAAAACTCTTCATTTCCTGGACACCATTGATACTGGCAATTAAAGGTTAATTAGAAGTTGTTTGCCATGTCATCCTCTCCCGTTTCTTCTCCCTGTTTGTTCTTTTGACATGTTGCTTTTCCTCATCCACATTCTTTTACTAATTCACCTTTTATAGATATAACTCCTTGACAATATGGTCACAGAGCTTTAGCTGCTGATTTCATGTCAGCACTTCAGGTTTCCCTCACATACCTCCTACTGCTGAAGCTCAATGTTTGGTTTCCCACTACTGCATTAACCAGTCATACAGACCTGTCTTTCATCAGCTTTCATCAGCTCTGTTTCTCTGGGACCTGCAGGTACTCCCACCTAGACCAATCTCCCCACACATTCAGACTTAGTTCACTCCTCACTCCCTCGTGGTGACATATTTTGAAGCTGTTCTCCATGATAGTGCAGAAAAGAATAGCTGAGGAAATTAAAATCTAAGTTTAAAGGAAAGTAAATGCCTGGAACTTGTATAAATGCTCCTACAATAGGAATGCATCTTGCTGTTGGTTACTCGCTTCTGAAATGTCTGAGCTTGCAGTTTTGCTCTGCTCCAGTTTAAGGATTTGGACTTGTGTGTGACTTGCATCAAGTCATAGTAGGTATGTGATCTGGGGGGAAAATAATTAACATAAATGCATGCCAAAGCAGGAAACCTGTAGTTCAAGAAGTTTGTGTCTAAAATTAGCAATTGTAGCAAGCATGGATTGCTTGGGGTTGAAAAGATTGTTTTAATGTATTCTCCATCACAGAAAATGGGCTTTCACTATGCAATTTACTGTTCTTTGTAAAATTCTCTGATTCATAATTAAATACAGCACTATGATTTTTACAGTTTGGGTTCTTTCTCTACAGGGTAATATCTAGGCTGCATTTTGAGCAGACATTTTCATAACAAAGAGTGGCATTTGAAAAAGAAATTAATTTTTTAATTAGCTGACACTTTCCATCACTTGGTGTCAAAGCTGTCAAATGCCAGGAAGTTTAAAGCCAGGGTTTATGTTTACATTTTTTAAGTTGTGATAAAGCAAAGTTCTGATAAAGCGAAGGGAGAGTCAAAAGAGAATCGCAGGTGCACACTGACTGCATGATGCAGGGAGTTTGCACGATGCAGGGAGTTTGCACCTGCCAGTCAATAGTAGGAAATTGGCCTCATGTATTATTGAGGATACAGAGAGTTGATCAGTGGAAGCGTGCTGTCCCAGAGCTGCCAACACTGTGCATGGCTGACAGTAATTGAGACTATCATGGCTGTAACAGAGGAGGCATGAGATGCAGTTTCTGTGAAGAGCTTTATAGAGCATCTGCCCAGCTGCCTTGTCTCAAACAAGTGCATTAGTTCATTTTTGTGAGTTCTGATTTAAATGATCAGTGTACAATATGAAAATGCATAATGGTGCAAGGGAAGGAGGGAGTTTCTTGGGCCTTCTCCATCTCAACCTGAATGTTAAACCCTCTCTCTAGTCTGAATACACAGTTGAGGACATGTGACATACATCACTGCAGCCAACTGAGAAGTCCTGAGCTTTTAGAAACCCCAGTTCCCATTCTGAAACTTCAGCTGCTTTGCACAGAGTGTGTTTCCAGGGCTGATACTGGATAGTAGCCATTCCTCTTACATCATATATTCATGCAACAAGGCAAGGCCATGTATCTCAAATTCTCCCATCTTAGTGATAAGAAATGTGGAAACTCTGAAGTTATTTACAAATAATGTGCTTTAAAACTAATTTCTTATTCCAGATGTTCAGTGATGAAATGCAGTTGACAGGTTTTCTCCTAATTTCAGCCCTATTCAGCCTGTTACCAAAAGCAGACATTTGGCCATGAAAGAACTACAGACATAAAATATTATACTCCATATAACTGACTCTGCTATTATATGAAGAAATAAATTTTCAATCTTAGCCCCCTAACCAGGCTACTTAAGCCAAAGGACACAGATTGGGTGGACAAGTATTTTTGTAAGGTCTGTGACATCAAAATGGAAAAAGTTTGATGGGTGAGTTATTTGATGGTTAAGGAATTGGCTAGATGGCTACACCCAAAGTGTTGCAGCCAACAAACAGCTCAGTGTCAAAATAGAGAACAGTAGTGAGTTGTGTGGTTGAGAGGTCTGTCCTAGGACCAATACTATTCAGTATCATCATCAATGACACAGTGGGATCAAGCATACTCTCAACATATTTGCAGATGACACCAAGCTGAGTGGTGCAGTTGATTTCCTGGAGGATAGAGATGTCTATAAGGTTTTCAAAAATCAAATGTCTTTTGACTAATGGAAGAAGGATACTGCTTTAAAAACTTGCATGGTTTATGTTCAGAGTAGAACTGAAAGCATCTTACCACCCAAACCTACAGCTAAAACACTAGGAGAGGTCAGGAAGATGAATAGGTGACATCAAAGCTTCCCATTCATCAAAGGAAACAGATGGGAAAGCCAATCTACAGCAATATGATGATCATCTTTTTTACCTCCCTGCTGGCCTGCACCTTGTCTGTGGAAAGACTGTCCAAGACTGTGGACAGGCTCAAAAGACTTGAGCAGATGAGAGAGGAGATGTCCCATGCACCTCCAGTATGGACCAGGGTTTCTGCTTTCGGGAGCAAGTACCCTCCTGCTCAAGAGAGGGTGCAAACCACAAGGTAACATGTGGTTTTTGCTGTGTGAACACAGGGAAGATGTGAGGAAGTGGGATGGAAAACCAGCCTCTGTGCTGGCAGCACAGGTACATGAGTTGAGAGGAAGAAGCACCACCACAGGAAATTCAAGGACAAACGCAGCTCCAGTTTCCGGTCAGCAAGTCCTCAGAAGGAGTAGAAAGTTTTATGTCATTTCCAATCCTCTTGAAGTTCTCCACTTTATATTCACAAGAAATGAGCAACAATATGACCATAATTAGAGAGGCCCTTCCTCCAGCCAGGTGGAGGAAAACGATAATGGCCTGGCATGTCAGTCCCACAGAACCGTCATGATTTAGTTGACACCAGCACACAATTTACCCTGATGTCATCAAGATATGTAGGGGCAGAATCCATCTCTATTTCTGGGTGACAGGGGGATCCTAGCATGTGACTCTACTGGAAGCTGAAGTGAACCTGTGTGGGAATGAATGACAAACACACCCCCATTGTCACTGACCCAGAGACCCCATGAATCCTTGGCCTAGATTACCTCAGGAGAGGGTATTTCAAACACCCAAAAATTAGACTTTTGGGAGAGTTGTAGAGACATAGGAAGTTAGGCAGCTGAACACCTTATCTGCTCTCTCAGAGGACCCTTCTCTTGTAAGACTGCTGAAGGTAGAATTAAAACATCAGCACCACAAAAGTGCACCATCAATAACACCATGCCAGCCAGGATTCTGTGATCCCCATCCATGAGGTGGGTCCTAAACTGGAGACCCAGTGAGTGGCCACCAAGACTCACTCACCCTTTAGTGGTCCTGTATGACCAGTGTGTAAGTCTGGTGTAGACTGACAGTGGACTGTCATGGCCTGAAGGAAGTCACACCACCACTGAGTGCTGCTGTGCTGGACATGCTGCCAGCATGGAGTCTGGGGCAGCAAAGTGGTGCCACCATCAATATTGCAAATGTGCTTTTCTCCATGTCTTCAGCAGCAGAGTGTAGGCCACAGGGGGGTTTTATTGTATTGCATCCAGCACACCTGGAACCAACTGCCCCAGGGTTGAAAACCCAGGCTCACTATTTGCCTTGGACTGATCCAGACTGCTCTAGAAAAACCTGAGGCTCCAGAACACTTGAAATACATTGAGGATGTCATTGTGTTGGATAACACAGCAGAGAAAGTTTTTGAGGAAGGAGAAAAAATAATAGAAATCTTTCTAAATGATTTTGCCATAAACCATAGCAGGATCAAGGGATGTGTCCAGGAAATTCAGTTTTTAGGAGTAAAATGGCAATATGGAGACATCAGATTCCAATGTGATCAATAAAGCAACAGCAGTGTCCTTACCAACGACCAAGAAGGAAACACAGGCTTTCCTAGGTGCTGTGGGTTTCTGGAAGGTGCATATTCCAGAATGCAGTCAGATTATAAACCTTTTTTGTCATGTTACCTAGAAAAAGAATGATTTTAAGTGACAAGCTTTTAAACAAATCAAACAGGATATTGTTGATGTAGTAGCTCTAGGGCCAATCAGGACAACAAAGATGTGAAAAATGGCTCTACGCTGCGATGGGGAGAATTGTCTTTCCTGGAGTCTCTGGAAGAATATATGATGAACCCTGGGGTTCTGGAGTCAGGGATACAAATGATCTGAGGCCTACACCCCAACTGAAAAAAGAGATCCTAACAGGTCCTGAAGGACTTCAGGCACCAAAGCACAGCTCCTCCTGGCTCCCTGACTGCCAGTGCTGGGCAGGATGTGCAAAGGAGAAGACTCTTCCACACATCATGCCACTGATGCCACGTAGAGTAAGTAGATTGTACCACTTACTCAAACAGGAAACCTCAGTCACCCAGGGACCTTTGAAGTCATCATGAACTGGCCTGAAGGTGAAAATTTCAGACTCATCATCATCATAGGAGGAAGAGGTGGCATGTGCTGAGGTAGTCCCTCCATATAATCAGATACCAGGAAAAGTGATGCACTCTTTTTACTGATGGTTCCTGCCATGTTGTAGGGCTACATGGAAAATAGGAACCTATTATATGGAGTTCTATGCGGCAAGTCACAGATGTTATGGAGCAACAAGGTGCATCAAGTCAGGTTGCAGAGGTGGAAGTCATCCAGCTGGCTTTAGATATCACTGTATGAGAGAAATGGCCAGTGCTCTACCTCTACACTGTCTGATGGGTGGTAGCAAATGTTCTGTGGGGATGGCTAGACCAGGCTGCTGAATTGTGGCAAAACATCACTACCAGGGTAGAGAAGCTGGCTGTAAAAGTATGTCATGCATATGCACATGTACCCAAGAGTTGGGCTACTGAAGAGCATTTCAAGAATGGACAGGTGGATTGGGCTGCCAAGATTAAAGTGTCTCAAGTGGACCTGGACTGGCAGCATAAGGGTGAATTATTGCTGGTCAGTGGGCCCATGATGCCTCAGGCCGTCAGGGAAGAGATGTAACAATACAGATGGGCTCATGGCTTAACTTTGGGGTGAATTTAACGATGGACACTATTTCTCATATGATCCATAACTGAAACATGCACTGTGATCAAGCAGGTCAAGCAGGTACAGGCCCTGCAATGTGGTAGATGACGGTCAAAATATAAACATGGCGAGGTTTGGCAGGTTAATTACATGCCAAATTAATTAATCACACTCATGCAAACCCACCAAGGCAGGACCTATGTGCTGACAGTGCTGTAAAGAACCACTGGATGGCTGGAGATGTACCCTGTGCCTCACACCACTGCCCAAAACACCATCTTGGGCCTTGAAAACCACAAGAAGTGAACTCTGTGTCAGTACTCTTAACAAGTGCTATAATGTTCACGCCTCAACTGTTTTATTTTAACTTCTGCAACATTCAAGATTATTGGCAGATTTCCAGCATCAGTAAGCTAATTCTTCCAAAAGACTAATCAAATTTGTACTGAAAGAGCTCTGAAACAGAATCTCAGTTTCTTAGCTGGACTTGAACCCAAGTTCAAGTCCTCTTCCTACTTTTGTTCCCTTTCCAGCCAGCAGTATCTTTAAATGTGTATGGTAACAGTATTTCCTGATGCTGTTGAAAATCATCAAAATAACCTAGTTTCCCTTTTTTAAAAATGTATATTATAATCAGCTGTAGGAAGATAGACGTATTGTTTCTTAATACTTCTAATTATTTTTGAAGCAATTTAATTGTGGTCTCCAAACACTGTTTCACAGACATCTGTGTAGATATTGTTGCTGGAGCTCTGCAGCTTTACTGTTTCATCTCTTCTACACAGAGTTCAGTGCCTGCTGGACAGTCTACTGAGCTCATCCATTTTTTTCAAAAGGCATTTTTTATTTACTCAGATGCCTAAAATATGCTATTATAATAGTATTTCTTGATATCCTGACTTAAACTAGCTTCTTAGACTAATCAGAATCCTTTTTTTCTTTTTTCTTTTCCTTCAAGATTACAAGTTTCATTGATAAATTGGGTGCACTTCCCTATCTTTATCTGAATATGAGCATAGAGATGAATATTTTCCAAAGTTACTTGAGAGCAGTTTTCCTAAAAAGCATCATTTTGCATCCTAATAAATATGGTGACAAATTTAGGAATTTCTAAAGATCTTTATAAATAACATTTGGATGATTTTAATTACTTTGTATGTATTTAACAGGTTGAATATGGACTTATTTGACAGATTTTTAAGCTGTATTCATTTGGAAAAAATAACTGATCTTGAAATGACCACACAGTGAAGTCTGTACTTACCTGAAAATAAGCTGGAGATGGATCCCTTTGAATTTACTGGGCATTCTTGACAACATAGGAGCATGGCACTGTGCTAACACAAAAAGGCTCAGTGTGAGTCTGGGACAAATGGGCTGACTGTCATAGAATCATAGGATACTTTAGGTTGGAAAAGACCTCTAAGATCACCAAGTCCAACCCTTAACTCAGCACTGCCAAGCTCACCACTAAACCAGGTCATTAAGACCACATCTACTCACCTATTAAATCCCCCCAGGAGTGGTGACCTCACCACTGCCCTGGGTGGCCTGTATCAGGGCTTGACAACCCCTTCCATAAGGGGGTTTTTCCTGATATCCAGCCTAAATCTGGTGTAACTTGAGGCTGTTTCATCTTGTCCTGTCACTTGTTACTTGGAGGAAGAGACTGACTCCTGCTGCAGTTGAAAGGGACAACACAACACTCTGTGTTAGCCTGGCAATAGCCAAATTGAGTGCTGTTCTCCTTATATAGTTTGGAAAGTCTGTGTGGTTAGTCCTGGTTGGCTGAATCAGTTGCCACCTGGCTAACTGGCCAAGAGCTGCCCATGTGCCCAATGACCTAGACCTGCTCCCTAACAGTCTAGACTGGTCAAGTTATATAATTGAGGTAATTATATAATTAGTTATATTTCAGTTATAAAATCATAATTAGGATTATTTATAACTGTGAGGCCTCTAGGCCAGCTTTTAGCCACCACAGTTCCCTCTTTTTGTTTTAAAATACAAAGGCAGTGTCTCTCATCCTCTGCAGGGCTCTTGCAGACAGGATGACAAACATGGCACAATGTATGGAACAATTATGATGACACAAATAAAAAGCCTAGGTGGAATGAAGTTCTTTACCCAACTCGACATGTCTGGGAGCCATCAAGCACAGTTTCACAGGGTAGTATGCCATGTACTATTCACATCTACAACCCAGTTACAACAAACAACTAACTTCTTTACAAACTGCTAAACTTTAAAAACTACCGTGGGTGACGCTTTGCTCTTTTGTTTCCACTAAAAACTACAAATCCATGTGCTTAGTCCTGTGCCCAAAGTGTCTGTCTCTCAAGACTAAGCGAAGTTACAGGTAGAGGTAGATTGTCATTCCACAGGTTACGTCTTTATACAGTGGTGCATGTGTTGTTCGGATTACTGCTCCTCGATGTCTGCTGCGGGGTTGTCAGGGAGGCGTTGCTGGATGTGATCCCAAGCAGAGCATAGAGAAGGATGCACTCCTTGAGCAGGCACCCACTGGATGCCAACATCCATGGAAACACAGGTGTACCTGCACCCCCAAGCAACAACGTCCCAGGGACCTTCCTATTTATTGGCAAGGATGTCCTTTGCCAAGAACATGTGCTTGGGTGACTGAACGTCACTATCAGTTTGCAACAATAAGACATGATTTAAAATAACAGGATTCTGAGAACTTGTGAGTACTGTCAGATGGTTTAAAATGTACAGTGCTTTGGTCACCCTACCATGCAGGGTGTCACCACTCATTCCCTCCTTTCGTTTTTCAAGCACACACTTGAAAGTGCCATGGACACATTTGACAATGGCCTATCCCATAGGGGAATGAGGAATGAGGTGAAGCACACTGCAGAGTTGTAGAAAGTGCCAAGTACTCTCAAATGTACACTGGACCATTATTGGGGTTTTTTGTATGGGGTATGTCCAGAGCAGCAAAGGCTGAACGCCGATGTGCAGTGGCATCACATCTTCTTTCTCCTGTGTGGACTGAGGCCCATATGGCTGATGAAAAAGTGTCCACTGAAACACATATTTTAGCATCCAAATTCCGAGATGTGTGACATCTGTTTGCCAGACTTGAAAGGTTCTCAGCCCACTGGGGTCTATCCCCATCTGCAATGGTGTAGTGTGGCCTCGACAGTCAGCACAGGAGTTGACAATGTTGCATGTCTCTGTGTTTGTCAGTAAGAATTACTTTTGTAATGCTCCAACACTTAGACGAAAAAAGGCGTGTAATGCTCTTGCCTGTGTCGGCATGTCTGGTTGTGGTGCTGTTCAGGCAGGGCTAGCCAACTGATCAGCTCGAGCATTACCTTCTGCTATAAAACCTGGCAAATTGCTATGACTCTGAATATGTTTAACAGTTCAAATAGTGCAGTATTGTCAATTTCTTTCAGTAATGCTTGGTCCAGTCTTCGTGTAATATCTGCAACACAGGCAGAATCAGTCACAATATTTAAGGCAGTGTGAGGAAATCATTGGAAAGCCATCGTTACAGCATGTAACTCCAGTAATTGAGGTGATCCATTATTGTGACCTTTGAGTGTTTGCCACCCATTGTCATCCTTCCAGGTCACAATGGCATTCCCTGTTTTCCCATATCCATCAGTAAAGACAGTGAGACCTTTCAGGGCTGTGTGATGGTTCAATGGTCTCAATGACAATGCAGTGGTCCTACTTAATTGCAGCAATTTATGGCTATGTAGGTGGTAGGTGATTTGTCCTGTGTAATTTTGCAAAGCACTTTGTAGTGCTGTGCTACTTGCAAAGCACCATTCAAAACACTCCTGTGGAACAGGTACAATGATTTTGGCAGGATCTTTGGCATTTAATTGTAAGTATCTTTGGCGACATTTGATTATTAATTGTGCAATCAATTCAAATATGGAAGGTACTGTTTTTTAAGGTTGGTGAGGTAAAAAAAGCCATTCCAGAATATGTAGTGGATCAGACCACTGAGTGTCCCATTGACCAGTGATACCCATGGGATGTAGGTCAACAATAACATCAAATACTCTAACACAAATCTTTGGACACATCCCATACACTTGTCTGTTTGTTATGGCCGCTCTACTAATTCAAGCGCAGTTTTTGCCTCTGGTGTTAATTTCCTTGATGATGTTAACTCAGGATCACCTTTAAGGATGTTAAATAAAGGTGCCAGTTGTGGGGTGGTTAATCCTAAATAAGATCTTACTCAATTAATGATACCCAAAAGCTTTTGTGCATCATTTAAAGTCTGAGTTTTGGCTGAGAATCTAATTGTTTGCAATTGTATGGTCTGATCTAATATTTTAACTCCCAGGGATTTTCATGGTGATTCTTGTTGTACCTTTTCTGGTGCAATTTGTAAGCCAAATTCCTGCAGTGCTTGGATCAATTCTGGCCAAATTTTTAAAAGGCATTCTTTGGTTGGTGTTGCTATTAAGGTGTCAGCCATTTAGTGATAACAATATTGAAATTGTTTTCTCACTATTGAGAGTGCCTGTGCAACATACAACTGCAAAATGTGGGGTTCTTTTTTATTCCCCATGGCAGCACTTTCTGTTGGTATCATTCAGCTGGTGCTGCATGACTGATGGAAGGCACTGTAAAAACAGACTTGGGGGTATCATCAGGGTGTAAGGCAATGGTGAAAAAACAATCTTTCAAATCAACAATTAAAATGTGCCAGTTATCAGGTATCATAGTGATGGCATTCCAGGCTGTAAAGCACCCATACTTTCCATACAACATTAATCTTTCTTAATTCATGCAGTAACCTCCATTTATCTAATTTCTTTTTGATTACAAACACAGGTGTGTTCCATGGGCTTGTTGAAGGCTTGATGTGACCTTGAGCCAATTGTTCCTGGACTAGGGATTTAAGGGTGTTTAATTTTTCCTTTTCAAGGGACCACTGTTGAACCCACACAGGTTGTTCAGTGAGCCATTCCAAGCTTAAGGTAGGCTGTTTTATTCCCTTTAATGCAGTGGTCCTAGCTAAAAATCCATTCCTATCCTGACTCCCCATGGTGATAAGACATCCCTTCCCCATATGTTAAGTGGAGTAGCAGTAACATAGGGACATATAGTGGCTCTTTTACCTTCAGGATTTTTATCCAACACGGGTTTGCTGCTTAGAGAGCTTTGTGCGGTACCTCCTATGCCAGCAACAATAGATCCTACAGCCATGGTAGGCCACGACTGAGGCCATGTGTCTGCAGAAATGATGGCAATGTCTGCTTCCAGTATCTGCCATACCACTGACCTTTATGTGAGATAGATTTGCCCGAGGCATTGTAAGTGTACAAATCATATTTGGTCTCTGATCAGAGACATCCTGAGTCCAGTACACCTGAGGTTCTTGAGGTGATCTGAAACCTCAGTCTCCTTCTGTCCTTGGATCTGTTCTGGCTTGAAAGGTATAAGCTGGGTGATATGAGTTTTTGCTGGAATAGTCACAGAATGAGAAGGTATTGACACTGCACATATATCTGTCCTGTGTCAGCATTTATGACAACTGGATGAACAAAAATGCCTTGTAGTGTTGCACTTGATGTTCCTAGCAACAGAGCACTTAACCCATAGGTCCATAGGCCTCGAGGGGAATTTTATGTACCTGTAATGAACTTACAATTACTGTGATGGTGATGGAAACATCCATACCTGCTGACTCCCTTGTCCTTTCAGTGAGCTGGTTGCATAGGCTTGCACTGGGGGACAGGAAGATGCTTGTGTCTGAGCACGCTTCCCCACCACACTCCTGTTCCCATTTTCCTGTTCACTTAAGAGATTGTCCATTAAGATGAAACTTGGACCTGCACAGCTTGGCCCAGTGACTAGGCTTCCCACATTGGTTGCAGTTTTCCATAGTAGTTAACATTCCATGTCTTTGATGTGTCCCCAGTGAGTTGGTCTTGTGGGGACAACCTGCGCTGATGTGGCCTTGTTGTCCACATCCTTAACACCGATGTGACTACCCCACAGCTGCAAAAGAAACAGCTAACAAAGCCATACTAAATGAATCAGTCCCAGCTTTAGCACACTCATCAATTAACTCATTTAAGGATGGATTTTCTTTTAGTAAGAAATCGATAGCTCTTTTGCAGTCTTCATTTACGTAATCCCATGCCAGTTGTAGTATTAATTGATGTCTTGCATCATTATTTATTATTTGCTTATCCATGTAATCCCTTAACCTCTCTAGGAATTGTATGTATGGTTCCTTAGAACCCCTTTGACCGTGGAATACCTTTAAGTCGGTGTTGCTATGTCTTCAACCTTCATCAGGGCTTGTATTCCCAACTCTTTTGCCTGTGCCAATATTAAAGGATGTAGGTGTGCCTGTAATTGTGGAGTTTCAACAGGGGGCTGTCCCATAAGTTGAGAAACTCCCATCCCAAAACATGAATCTTGCTGCAGGACCTCTAAATTCTGCAGGCCCTGGTCCTCTGCATACCATTGCCAGGTGGACTCAAACATCATATACTGGCCTGGGGTACAACACAACTTCACTATCTGCTTGATGTCAAAAGCTGTCTTCTCATCAGCAGTTAAAAATCGTAACATGCTTGCTACTGCTGGAGACCCCACTCCATGTTTGGTGGCTAACTTACACAGTCCAGAGAGGACTTGCTACTGAAAGGGAACACCTCCAGGTGTGGTCCTGTCACCTCCCAGCACTGGGAATGCTTTAACAGTTCCACCCACAGGCCGCTGGCCACCTGATGATAATGCAGGCATCGGTACAGAAATCATTTCAGCACTATTAAGATCCTTGTTAATTTTATCTGCTTCCAAAAGATGACTGGATCATATGTAGAGATGTTACCAAACTGCCTGTGGAAGCATCTTCTCACAGGCCAGCAAGGGTGCAGTAACTTGGTCCCCTCACACTGGGATACTGTGAGCCTGTTAATGGAAGGTGTTCCTTGGTTTTCTCGAGCCCTGGCTGTGAATGTGGCACAGTGTGGTTCCCGCAGTGCCAAGTGCCTGCAACCTCCCACCAATACTGGTGGGTTTCGGTGCTTGCAACTCCATGTCAGCACTTACAGCGCTGAGCACCTCTTGATTTCCAGGTTCTGCTTGTTCACCGTAGCGATTGGTGGTGTGGCAAGTGGTGGATCCTTTGAATCCTTTGAAAGATTCTTGTTTTACATTTGTCTCTTAATTTTACAGAATAACCCGTCTTCACTGAGTCCCCACCATGCCCCCAATGGCAGAGAACTCTTATTCATTCATAATGAAGCTTTGGATGCTCTTCACCTTTCCGCCAGCTGTTTTATGTATCATCCCTCAACCCAGACAAAATATCTGGGTCACCTTAGCAAAGTCTTTACAACAGAATAATTTATGTATGTCCATGGGCAGTATAGATGACCCCTTATCAATGTGCCTGGTAGGGATACCTTTGACAGTGGATGAATACCTGTATGCAGGAAAGAAACCCATCCTGGTCAATACCAGGGTGGAATGGACCACAATTTTACAATATGCACCAGAGGAGCCCCAGGAAGTGGATTTATTGGGGTCCTTCATGCTATGTACTGTGGTCAGTCCTATTATAGAAGGCTGAGCCAACATTGTACACTTAGTGAAATTAGTAGATCTAAAGCTGGAACTTCATATAGGAAAAATGTAAAACCTAATAATGAAAATAGATACACTCCAATAAAGTGGAGCAATTACACCAGCTCCATCTTATCTTGGTCCTCATCTCATCCCAAGGTATTACCCTGGGGCGTGTTTCTTATGTGTGGAGACTGAGTATGGGAGGAGATCCCCTCATGACTCCAAGGGGGTCCTGTAGCCTTGGCCAGCTTACCACCCTCACTCTCAACATGACATTACTAAAAGATTGGAAGCAAAAGAATAAATTTGCACACCAAAAAAGATCATATGAAAAATTTGATGAAAATTGTGATAGTCAAGTAACTGATTGGAGTAAAGAAAAGAGGGTCATGGTCTCCATTTTTTTACCTTGGGTATCCACAGCTAAAGCCCTTGGTGAGCTTTCTCATCTGGGGTGCTGGCTTGATAAGCAGGCCAACGCTACATCCGCTGTCCTCAATGACCTGCTTGTAGATGAAGAGGCTACCAGACGTGCAACATTGCAGAACCGAGCAGCGATTGACTTTCTACTACTAGCCCATGGATACAGTTGCCAAGACTTTGAGGGAATGTGTTGTTTTAATCTCTCATCACACAGTGAATCAATCCACACAAATATCCAGAAACTAAAGGAGCAAATAAAGGAGCTTAAAGCAGAGAAAACTGCAGATTGGATTAAGGACCTCTTCAAACACTGGGGACTAATGGGATGGGCATTATCTTTTGTGCAGGAAATTTTGTGGATTTTGGTTGTAATTGTTGTTATTCCACTCATGTTCTCTTGTTTAGTTAGATTCTTGAGGAAATCCATGGGAGAGGCCTTTTTAGTGAAACAAGAAAGGGGAATTGTGGAAGCCCATGGACCTTCCAGAGAACCCTCAGGTGCAATGCCCTGGAGGAATGCCCCATAGGCCTTGAGAAAGCCTCACAGGTTATGGTGAGGAAAAAGGCCTCTCCCATGGTGCTCTGCAGCATCATGTTAATACACCCCAGTTCTGCCCCCTCATTGGCCTGTTGGCATTACCCACTCCTGTTGACTACATACGTCCCTGTTCTAGTAAGTTCTTTGCTCTCTGTTTCCCTATTGGCCCAGTGCCCTTGTCTATGCAGCCTGGTCTTTCCCTGTTGGTTGCTGTCATCCTTTGCCCCACCCTCAGTTGACTGGTCCCTGACTCTCTGCTCTGTTTTCCTTGTGCCCAAACTTAACCCTGGATCCTCAACCATCCCTCGTCTTTGCCTCTAGAGTCCTTCAGTATGCAGATGCAATAAACCCCACTGGAATTCCAGGCTAAGATCCTTCCCGTTCTCCATCATTGCAAGTTACTCGTGGCGTGTATGCATGTGAATGATTGCTCCGTGTCTGCCTGAATGCCTTCCTTGCACTTTTAGAAGGTTGTGGCAAGTCACCATGAGCCCACACTGCAACACTCAATGTCTTTCTTGTCACAAGGGACCCAAAACAGAGCACAGTATTCAAAAGTTGATGAGGGAGATGAGGCACTGTTTGGTACCTTTTGCAATACAGTGATTTAACTGCAATCAGACATGTAGATGGTGCACGAAGAGCTTCAGGACTATTTAGTTAGACTGTTTAAAGGGAGCTCAGACTCTAAGGTCTGAACATTTTCTCTGTTAGAACAAATTTTAAATGGTTATTGAAACTGCAGCAACATTCAAATTTCAAATGCTAAACTTTGCTTCCATATAAAAATAAATCAACAGCAAAACTTTTGAGGCCAGGCTGTGATATTCTGGCAGTACTTATTTATTTGCCAGTGTGAGTGACCTTTTTGAAATCAATAAACCCTTTCCAAAACTTTTTAGAAACAGTTTTTGACATGATGTTCTTCCTATCTTGTAATGCAGTAGTGTGAAAAAAAAGAATATATATATATGAAAGAGTGAGAAGGACCAATTTGATTTTTATTTATGCCTTAACATATGTTATAGGAGCATGTCCTAGGGTGACTATGGTGCCTGTATCCCCAATCGTCTGTTCTGTGTGCGCTGTGTGTTCTGTACCTTTAAGACTGGTTCTGAGAGTCAGCAGGGAAAGAAGCGTGCAGTTAGTTTTGAAAAAACAGTTTTCACTCCTCTGAATCTCTTCGTCGTCCTTGGGTGTTCGTCAGATGCATGGACAGCGGTGAGACAGAGGTTTTTTTTCCCTTTTTAGTTAGTGTAGCTAGCTGAGGCAAAAAAAGCTTCCTGGACTGTTTTTTTCCTCCTTTTTTCTTGGGACTATTTAAATCTGCTCTGGACTGAAAAAACCCAGAGGAGCACCAGGAGCTGCACCTGTGGCTCACCAGGCCTGGACCTTGGCATTTTCCAGCGCCAAAGGGACTGGGACTGATAAGAGACTGAGAGAGCTGAGCTAACCCACAGCAAGGACTTCTCTCAGTTTTGCTATCTCTCTTCAGACCAGTGAGAGGTTTTATTGTTTCATATTATTCATTCCTTATGCTTGTGGGCAGTTTGTTTGTTAAATAAATAGTTTTTTCCACTTTTCTCTGAGGAACTTCTTTTCCTGGACCGACTGGGGGGAGGGGCGATTTAGGTTTTGCTCTCCAGAGGAACCCCATTAGGAGGTTTCCTCCCAAATTTGCCCTAAACCAGGACAGTGCTGTACGTGTGCTTGGAGACCTGTCCCGCAGAAGGCCTTGCCTGGCAGCCTATAAAACAGAGGCAGAGGAAGCCTCCATAATTGGGCGGTGAGTGACCCCTCATGCCACCAGTTAGTGGGGCAAATGTCCGCCAAAATGCCCGCCAAGTCGGGCTGTGGGAGGAGCCTTAGGACATTAAAGCAGTTAACTGTGACACAATGATTTGTGTCATTTTTGATTTGGGTTTTTTTAATGGATCAGGGACTCACTCGGAGGGTGAGCTTGGCCCTTCTTCCCCGTTTCCTGCCTTTTCCCCCCAGTGGTCCTGCCTTCCTGCCTGTACTGCTTTGCTCTGCATCACCTTTTCCGGGAACCAGCTCACCACCAGGACAACCTCCACTGCCAGTGCTCCACTGCCTCCCCGGCAGAGCAGGCACGGCTGCAGCCAGCTGCCCCCACCACGTTTCCTGGGCACAGCCGACACCAGCCTGCACCCACCACAGCTGTGTGAAACCATCGCTGCCCGCCACACCAACTTGCCGTAGGACTAGCCCATAGACCAGTCTGTTGGCACTGCCTGCGCCCAGCTGTTTCCTGTGCTGCAGCCGCAGCCACCACCTGCACTTAATCGTGCCCATGGCTGTGGCACCCTCACCCTGGGAACCCGCAGGTGCTCCAGGACTGCGCCTTGGCCACAACAGCCTGTTCTCCGCAGTTGGAAGGAACACGCAGCCTAATGATGTTTGGAAATAGTGCCCAAACCGCCACAGGAGCCACCCAAATGCACCACAATTCACAGCACACACATTCCATTTGCCAAGCCAACATTGACAGAGCACTGGGGTTCTTGTGGGAACGCTGTCCCTGTCTTCTGTTTATCTGTCTTTTTCCCTCTCTGCTCTTTTTCCTATTCCCCTTCTGTAGGAATTCTTACCCTTCTTTATCAGTAAATGGGTCTCAGATATAATATTGCTGCATTTACGATTTATTCTTGCCTGAGAAATCTATCAGAAAAAATCCTCCCCGACTGTCCCTTTTATAGCAGATTGGGACACAGAGTGCATGACACTAAAATTAATGCTTAATGCAACTTTTTGGGCAACTTTCAAAGCTTGACCAACATCTTCATGTGCCACTAAGTTCCTGACTGTGTATCCCAGTGTCCTCTACCCTTTGTTTTACTGCTATCAACTTTGCTGGCCTCTGTTACTCACCTCACTGGGAAGCAGCATTGCAGCATCATTGTCTGGTACATATATTCTCCAACTGTATGCTGAACATGAAAAATAATTAAGAACTTTTTAAAGGCCTGGGAGAAATATGATTGATTAAGGGTGAAGACAGACCTTTGTGCTTCTGAAGTGATAAAAACAGGGCAAGGAGACCTTCTTCTCCTCTTAAAAAGCCTTTATTGATCAGTGTGGGGAGGGAGCTTGACAGGCCGCGCGCATGCCGCTGCTGCTCCCTAAGGTGACTCGGAGGAGGAGGTATGCAGCTCTTCTTGCTGGGGTGCAATGCAAGCCGAGCTGGGACTTCCGACCTCATGGGATATATCCAAAAGTCACAACTGGCTCGAAAGTCCAGGGGTATCACTCTGGGCCAGTCGCATGTAGGTTACGGCGAGATGGGCAAAGCTGGGGGGTGCTGCCCTTCTCTCCCGACTGCAACAAGTCCTTTTCAGTTTTCAATTTCAAGCTTTGGCTCATCGTCTGTCGGGGTTTTTATGTCTGGCTGATGCTTTGTCAGTGGCTGATTTGCATAAACCTCTGGCCGCCATTTTGGGGAGCAGCAGCAGGGCTTGACCGGAAACGGAAACAGAACAGGGGGTTACAGGGAACACGGAATTTGTAATACTGAACTGACAACCTGAAATACACAAAACAATGACACAAAACACCAAACAATCACAATTTCCTTGGTAAGGCTTATTCATTTAATGAAGTATGTCAGTGTGCGAAATGTGGGAATTTAGAGAAAAAGGCTGATTTTGTTTGTTGTTTTAGCAAAGATAGGGAAATACCATACATACCAAGAGAGATTTTAAAAAGCAAACAATCACTTATTAATAGATCTCACTTTAACAGGAAGGGTTTGCTATACAGAAAGAGAACAGGTACTCTGATAAATTGGATGAAGCATATAATTTTATGTTAAATATGACGGATATACTTAAAACCTTTTAAGGGTATGAAGTTTGCAAACTTGAGTATATGTGAAACTGGCCATGTATAAAACTGAACTGCAAGAACTGGGAAATAACAGGAAAACTTTCAGTGTATGATCCTTAAACTAAGAGAATTTTAGAACAGAATTAAATTACCATATAAAGACTGATGGTGTGGACAGACAGTGTTTAAGTTGAGGCTGCTTCAGGAACATTAATTCACATATTTGCTAACTTATGACTGTTTTCTTTTTCAGTGTTAATAATGTTCATTTAGGATGTTACCTACATTATCTTGGAAGGCGGTACTTGATATTATTTTAAATAGTGAAGTATGACTTTTTAAATGAATGATGTACAGCTTTTTCTTTCTTACTGATATAGATAATGACAAATAATTGCGGGCATGTATTGGCTAAATAAGCAGAAACACCATCAGGCCAAAATGAATGAAATGACAGCTTTTCCTGCTTTCGTTTCAGTCACTGGTATATTATGTTTAGAATGATGAATATTCTAAAGGATTTGCTTTCTGGGATCCACCAGAATTTTTTTGGGGTCCTCTGAGTCTCACTTATTTAAAATTCACTGTTAGGCATCAAATTACTGACTAAAGCAAATGTTAATATTGTAAACTTAAATGTATGTTTTGGACTTCCTAGAAAGTACACACGTACCATTTCTTTCAATGTGTCCTACAAAAGGAAATACTGAAGTTTATTAGTCCATTTCATACATGAGAAAAGTTTCATTGGTGTTACTTACTAAAGAAAACTTAAAAGTGCACAGACAGAAACAAATCCAATATGCACTGACATTACAGTCTATTAGAGCAGGTTGTTCTGCATGCATGTATAAAAATAATAATTGGTTGTTAATAAACATGGAACATTAATAAGGAAGGTCTGGTTCCAAAGTCAGCTTGGTTTGAGCATCATCATGGATTGCTTTGATATATTTCAGCTGCAGAAATGCTAAATGGAAATTTTAATCTGCTGCATGCCAGATGCATCAATGGAATTTAATTGCTCTAGTCAAGCAAGATCAGTTACAGAAGCAGCTATTACTCCACACCTTTTCTTTGCCTTTTTTTTTGTTTGCTTGTATTTTTGTTGTTGTTTTTAAAACCCCCCCCTTTTTCTTTTTTAATATTGTAAATGTCTATTACAGAAGAACTGGAAGTTGGAATATTGCTTATTCCTACCTACTTTTTGAAGGCTAAATTTTTAGATCATCTATTACTGAATCTATTAGAAAAAAAAATCAGGTATCCTCACTCTAATGCACCTCTTATTTCTCTTCCCTTGGAAAGGAAATAAACTTCTGTTTGAGTTCTCTCCTCCAGATCCTAGTGTGGAATTATTTTAGATCTCTACAAAGATCAACACTTGCAGAGCAAGTGTTGTGGTTGCTTCTGTACAAATGAGTAATAAGGGCTCCCACAACATGTAACTCTTCTAGAACCCCTGTCTTGGTTTAGGGCAAATTTGGAAGGAAACCTCCAAATGGGGTTCCTCTGGAGAGCAAACTTGAATAGCCCCTTCCCCCAACCGGTCCAACAAAAGAACTTCCTTGGAGAAAAGTGGAAAAAACTATTTATTTAACAAACAAAATGCTCACAAGCATAAAGAATGAATAATATAAAACAATAAAACCTCTTGCCATTCCTAAGAGAGATGGCAAAACTGAGGAAGTCCTTGCTGTGGGTGTAGCTCAGCTCTCTCAGTCTCTTATCTGTCCCAGTCCCTCTGGAGGTCCAGGCCCTGGTGGGCCTCAGGTGCCAGCTCCTGGTGCTCCTCTGGGTTGCTTCAGTCTAGAGAAGGTTTAAATAGCCTTAAGAAAAAGGAAAAAAAAAAAAAACAAAAACAAAACAACAGTCCAGGAAGCTTCTCTGCCTCAGCTAGCTAAACTAACTAAAAGCAAAAAAGGCTGCTGTCTGGCCGCTGTCCGTGCCTCTGATGAAAAACACTTGATGTTGATGTTTTTGAGGAAAAAACGTGCAGAGGAAGGAATGCTGTTTTTCAAAACAAATTGTGTGCTTCTTCTTTCCCTGCTTCACTCTCAGAACCAGTCTTAAAGCTACAGAAGTCAACATAGAGCAGAAACAGAACAGACAATTGGGGATACAAGCATCATAAAGTCACCCTAGGACAACCCCAAACCCATATGCACAATTAGGTAATTCAGCTGCTGCCTTGCCTTCAATACCTTTTAAAGAGCAGCATGGGAATTTCACTTTTTCTTAATTAATTTTAAAGTCCATCTGATAGAATATGTAGCATATAATTCGAAATTGTTAGGTTACAGCTTTAGTTTAGAGGATTTACCATGTCTGGTTTGCATGTAGTCACAGAATGGAGAACAAAAGTTTCATATTAAGTGGGGCATAATTTTTAAGGATATCCATACTTAGTGTCAGAATATGATGTCCAGTCTATACTTAAATTCTTGTCCTATCCTTTGTAAATTCCTCTGCCAACATAACTAGATTTGTGCCACTGCTTCCACCTGCATCTACCTTTGAGGTAGTCCCAGGAGAGTTAGCAGATCATTATATGCTAGAGTAATGGTTTTAGCAAATCATTGCAAGCCAACACAACTTGGAGCAGAGCCAAGGACAGCTTTAAGTTTTGCTGAGAGTGAGTTCTTTACTTCTTCAAAGCATCATTGACTTGGGAAGTAGCAAGTGGTACCCACTGGAGTTTTGGAGACTACCCAAGGATCTGAACCAGTCTCCTTCACTTGGTCACTGCACTAATGAATGAGACTACGAGCAACAGAGTGCTGAGGAGGAACATTTTCCACATGCCTTTGTGTGACCATTTCTACCAAACAAAGACATGGGAAATATTACATATTGATTCTGTAAATATATAGTGCCTTCTCTTTTGAATTTTGCAACACACAATTAATTTACATAGCATAATTTAATTTTTATAAGACAAGGATAAATAAGACCAAAAATGGATAGAAGGAATTTGCTTTTCTAAGTGTTTTTATTTCATTACATATTCATAACACTAGCTTTACTAAGGGATATCAAAATATGTAGAAACAAGTCTTTCTCATGAAATGAAATAATCAACTGCTTGGTTTAAGTTCAGGGTCACTACCTCAGAAAATCAAAGAGAAATATGTCACGAGACATGTTAAAAACACATGGACTTCCAAGACAGAAAACCACAAAGTTTAACTGAGTGTAAATGATACAGCACCTTCCTAAGACCCCACACTTCCAGATCTGTCAGGCAAGTAGAAGGTAGTAACACTGAAGATTCAGCCAATGTGGCTTGTTTGGAATTTAACTGCTAGAAAGATTTAGGCACTGACATGCTTCTACCATAGTTTCCAGAACTGCTAATAAGGCCTTGGCCTGCTCGCCAGGGAAGGATAACATGCTTTCAGATACTTCTTGAAGAAACTGTGATAGTTTTTCAAAAGTTTCTAGCTCTTTAAAATACATATCTACCAACCAATCTCCAGAAAATGCATTTTTCATCTTAGAGCTATCACAAACCGTTACCGGAAGTACATTTGAACAAGCTACTGCTCTCAGAGTTACAGTCAGGGGTGTAGACAAATTAAAAACTGAGCAAAAATTAGTCAGCATCTTAGTAAAAGAAAACAAACACAATTCTTTCTTTTGATTGCAAAACTCTTGTTCTCTGCATTCATCGAAGTTTTCAATGTTCTCTCCTGGATAAACAAGATTCAAAAGTTCTTCCTTTACCGTGACTGACTCAACATAATCCAGTGGCAGTTTCTCATGGGAGTTCCTTTGCTCTAGAAGGACTGGCCCTTAGGGAAAACATAAACATTAATAACAACAGCACATTCTGTGATGAACTAGCAGCTGAACAAGACTTTGGGTTGCTTATTGCCAGAAGCCAGGTGTCTGTTTAAGTTCTTTTTTTGTACCAAGTTATGTTAATGTAACTGATGACTTACATATTCACATCACAAGATAGAATGTGTAGAGAGATCCTTTGTAACAATTTTTTTACATTATTGTCTTAACTTGCATAGAGTATGTAAAACTGTAATGTCATTACTTTTGTAAAATTCTATTAAGTACTTTGTAGACCAGGTTATTTGCTGACACTGACTTAAAATTAAAGGCAGGTTACTATGATTGTCTTTATTTTACTTTTCTGGATGTTGTTGCCAATCTTGCCTTCTGCTGTGCAGCAAGGGAAACTACTGGAGTAGGAATCCAAGTCTTCCCCAAAAACTGAGTTTCAAATTTTGATCTTAACAGACTTTTAAAACGCAAAACATATTTACTCTAATAAATAGATTTAAAGTAAGTAAATGGGACATGTTTATTTGTTCAAAACTAGTCTGAACAAATAATCTTTTTGGTATTTCCTGTTCATTAGTACAAGGGACCTATTAATATTTAAATAGCCTATACATCTCTTGGGAAGTTTAAGAAAGGCGGCATCAGTAAGAAAAAATGAAGGCTGTTAACACAATATGAGTGTTTTTCAAATATGAACATATCAGGAATCTTCTAACATAAATTTGTATTACTATGCTAAAATAATGATGCCATACTAACATGAATGCTTCTTCAGAAATATATTTTAATGACAAAAGGTAAACTCGCACATTACATATCCATAATAGATATTTTAACTTTGCTCTGATTAAAGCTGTATTATTACTGATTATTTAGTGTCATTAACTTCTGCAAGCTAAAGGCTTTTATGGACAGAAAGCAGATACGTTTTTAGAGAGATGTGTTCTAAATTACTGAGCTAAGTAAATTCACACTGAATAGGTAACATGCTTTCTACCATGGGCTTGTCAGTTACTTGACAGGCCATAACTCAGAGTGTGACAAAGGCAAAGATAAAGATACACGCAACCTTACACTGCCAGAAAATCCTGATGAATGCACGTGCAAGTAGAGCTCTTCCTCTATGATAACAAGATCATCCACTACCTATTCTTCACAACAGCCTAGGAAAAATGCACATCTGTCAATGCAATGCCATTTCCAGTTGAGGATCTGGGCTTACTGTAATATTGGCTATTGCATCACTTCAACTGATAGAAGCCCAGGTACTGGCTTGGCATGTTAGATGCCCAAGTGACATGGTTCAATAGAGATATAAAACACCTAGGAACCACAGAACTGAGACTCAGTAAATAAACAGAGGTAGAACTGCAGAAGGAATGTATTGATTATGATCTGGTGCTTGCACAACAGACACAGCCACAGCCTTTAGGGGGCAGGAGAAGACTGTAAATACAGAGGGTCATACGCCAAGAATGTATTAAAATTTTGTTTCTCTACCTTAATTAATAGGCTGTCTAAATACCCTCTTCTGCCTCATGACTAAACACAGAATGATTTTGACTGAAAAAATCTGGACTTGGCATATAAAGCACAGTTTACACGGACACAGTAGTGCAATGGTACAGACACTCATTTTAGTAAATTAATTAAAAGAAGGAAGAGTTGCTATCCAAGACCATTCTTTGCAGATATTCAGGGTTTTTTAAAACATGCTGAATTAAATACATTGATACAGTACATACTACAAGATATAAATACCCTGTCTTTAACAAAAGTATTGTTTAAAACATTCTGTGCTTGCCTAAGGGGCAAAGTACTTTCTTTAGAAACTAAGGCATCCCTCACACTAGTATCCCTAAACAGCAGTTATCGTGATTACAATATTGATTACTTTCTTAAACTAGTTACCAACTTAATTGTGTTATTCGGAGACCATCACATTAATTTTCACAAATGTTGAAAAAATGTATGTTGAAATACGTGAATATATAAAGAATTAACTGATCTGTTTTGGTGTTGTGGTAAAAATAGATAAAAACAATAGAAAATACTTAGCCTTGATTGGTGACTAGGTAAGTTTTACTTTCATTAGTGGAGAATATAGTTGCAATGCATATGGTGTAAAATGCAGGATAAAAACATTACCATATTGGAAAAACATGTGGAAATCCTTGTTTAATTTCATATTCAGCTGATCAAGCTAAGTGTGAAAAAGTATTATTTTTATTGTAAACAAACTAGCTTGGCTTAAAAATGTTTCAAAATATTTCATAATAACTTTGTATTTTAGGAAACTATCAAGAAAAACACTGAGAACTTCATATGGATTCAGAACAGTTGATAATTTCCCTAAACCAATTTAGCATAAATGCACTCACCCCCATGCTGAAGTAGCAGCTTGCCAATTTCTACATGTCCATTTGACAGTGCATCATGCAAAGGAGTCACCCCGTCCACTTGACTGAGCAGGTCTACCTCTGGACAACGCTCCAGAATTTCACGGACACACACTGTGCTACCATGGTTACAGGCTTCATGCAAAGGCGTCCAGCCAGCATAGTCTGAATTATAAATCAAGGGAAGTTTTAAAACAGCAGAAGTAATACTGAAATGTTAATAATGTCATTCATTTGACAGGAAAACACTTTACTTTTTTAGTATTCATTACAGCTAGAGTGGCAGCTTATGATTTCATAAGAAATTCTATTGAAAAATATTTGAAAAAAATAGCATTTTTAATAATCAGTAGAAAATGTGATGCTAAAATATACTTCAGTTATAAATTCATCTTACCTTAATGTTTGCTATAAAGTCCTCATTATGTGTTATGTAAAAAAGAAAGAGTATTAGATTGTATAATTACAAACTTGTTACGAAACAGATACTAACACAGTTCTTTATGCATCTTAATTTCTTAGGTCTGTAGAGAAAATGGATAACTTACCTTTAACATTAATGTCTATTCCCGGCAAAGAGAGAAGCTGAATCAATCTCTCCACTTTGTTATTTTTGCAAGCTTTATGCAGGGCTGTCTCTCCTACCATGAAAAATTAATAGATTACACTAGACTAGGCAAGATAGCAACTAAAGAAAATAATCAAAGGGCCTGGAACTAGGAGATCTGGTTATGTACCAGAAAACTCAATAACGAGTAAGATTTTCCTTTATCCTGTTTAAACATCTTTTAAGGAAAAAAACCCCACGGAGCTTCTGTTCCACCAGAGATCCAGCAATGAAATTGTACCGCAAATGGTTTAACACAGGAATTATCTCCCCACTAGTTCAAGGTTTAAAGCTTCAATCACACTATAAAAGCACCAAGTGATCACAAAACACCAAAAAATACTGGGTTTTGAAGCAATAAAACTTTTAGAGTGCAGTTGCCCTCCCTTAAATTTATTCACGAACCTACATTAAAATGTATGGTTCTTTTTACACAGTGTTTATAGCTTAATTCAAATTAATGTTTCTGGCTAAGCATGAGTGCCTCTACACACTCAAGTATAAATCAAAACTTCAAATCTGTTAGCAGATGGTTTGCTGTTTCTCAGTAGGTTGTCTGACTTGGCTACAGTAGAGAAGGAGAGAAGAAATAGGGAATTATTATTATTAGTAGTAATTATTATTATTAGTAATAGTAGTAGTTGTCCCTGGGGAAAAAAAAAATCCCAAACCTTAGTATCATGTACAGCTGAAAAAAATGTGAAAATTTAAACAGCAAACAACGGAGAGCTGCTGCTTATATATGTAAAGACACCACTAGCTTCTGTGTAATAAAAACTTCAGACACGTTCTAAATGCTGTTTTCTTTTCAATAATTGATTAGGTTTGAACAAGAGCCAGAGGAAAATCCTGGTACCAGGTGAAAGATGATGAACCAAACATCTTAGAAATTCAATATATCTTAGGCTAGAACTCTTAGCTTTTGGAGTAAGGTTTACATGGAACATTTGGTTATATTAATACCTTTACTATGTAAATCTGTCAGCTCCATATCCATTCTTTCAACAGAATACACTACTTATAATTTTAGCAGGGGGAATAGAAAAAAAAAAAGCAGCATTGGTTTGTTTGGTTTTCTCCCCCTCCAGTCTTTCAGCTCACTTTTCTTTGTAGAAATCAGATGTAATAATTCACATCAATTTTACTTGAAAAAGCAATAAAAACATAGGGAAACAATTTTTAAAATACATGGTCTGACTCTGTTGCTGAAGTTCTTTTAAACCTTTAAAGGGGATGAGGTCTACTTTTGTCCATCAGTGTTTGTGATACATTCTGTTTTTAATTGTTTGAACAATTCCAGCTTGCTTTTGCCAGTTTTTTCTGAGCCTTCTCCTGGGTGTCACATTAATGGAGTTATAGGTAAATTTCTGATGATGAAGATGAAAAAGTAGTTCCAGCAAGTAATTCTGTAGTAAAACAAGCCTCATGCAAATTTATTAAATTTGTATAATAAATAGGAACTGAATGAATTACAGCAGTGCTATTTTATTCCTTAGGTACGTGAGTTCCAGTATAGTTAAAACAAAAGCCAAATGCCTTTCACAGTCTGGGCTGAATGCCTGGAAGAAAACAGTCCATATGCTTAAAACAGCTATGTAACATAGCATACTCCTCAGTCTTTGTTCACAAAATGTCTAGGACTCAGAGAGATGAAGACTGAATTATACTTGCAAATCAGAAGACGCTGATCCTACCAAGCACAGGTTGAGGTGGATTAGCAAAGTAAGGCAGACAAGACTGGAATGAGCTCACACAAACTGTATGCTGTATTTAATATATGGGAGGAGGAGGGTAATGAAGAAGGAAACTTTATTTTACCATATATACGAATTCTTCCTTTTAAATAGACATTCCAATGACAAACATGGAACATAAGAAAATAATTCTCGGGCATAAGTTATTGTTTAAGTCAAGCATTCATCAAGACAAGTTTTTAAACATAAAACTATCAATTCTAACCACTTAAAACTTCTCAACATAAATTATATATATAGAATACCTTTAATATTTCTCTTGTATACCTCTTCAGCCAAAAGATAACTTTCTTTGGTGTGTGCAGTCTGAACTTCTGTTTTTGCTCTAAGCTTATTAAAGATTAAGTCACTGAAAAGAGAGCAAAGGGGACACATTTAAAATCCCTATTTCATATTTTAATTTAATGTATATATGTTAAATTGTTATAAATGTGTACATACAGAATAGTTAGATTTATCCATTTCAGCATCATTTCTGAAATGTCTTAATTACATAATTTCCATGCCATTTAATTATATTTAATTATAACTGTATTTAAAACAGAAACCAAATATAATTGCCCACTTTTAAACTTTCTTTAAAGGTAATTCTATGAACAGTGAACTTCTGTATATACCCTATAAATTTAATATTAGACAAATAGAACTACATCAGTCTGCATATACACTGAAATTCAAAGAGAAAGGAGAAAAAGAGAAAAGGGGAAACCCCAGCCCAGAGGTGTTACAGGCTTACAATAGAGCTTTCTGTCAGTTGAAGTAATTTGTAGACAACAAAACAGGTCACATAAAGTTCAAGAAATGTGTCAGGTCAGAAGCTGTCCCCCAAAGCAGAATAAAACTGGTGATGTTATAGGTATTACTTACGGTAGATCAGGCAGCACTTTGACTTGGTTCTGCTTATCGCCATTTAGCATCTGTAATGTCCTTTGAGACTCAGGGCATGGCTGTTGCCCTATTTTCTTTCTCTTTGCTTTGTGTATCTTTGTCTCATGCATCCCTATCTCTTGCAAAGCAGGTAAATAGGAACAGACCTGTTGCAAAAGTAACATTTTATAAATGAAGAAATTTTCTTTTGTTGCACTTGCTGCAAAGCAGTCATCTATGACCCACAGCATGCTATATCTAAGTTTTTAAAAAACCCAATCTCTGAATGATTGTACATCTAGATTGTTTCCATTTGTCTTTTATATTCCATTTTGATGTTTTTGTAATTCACTCTTTACAGTGGCCTCAGTGAGTAACTTGTGTCTGAGACAGAAAATGGGAAATTCTAGGCCTCTCTCAGGTTTCTGACAGCTGAGAAAATCTGGATCTCTTTAACTGGACATAGCACTTGAGTACAGTTAATTGACTTTCATGTATTAAAACAAAGCATTTACAGACTTCCTGCTCCCAAACCAGGGAGCAAATTACCCACTCCACTTCTTCACCTCTTCTGAGATGAGGGGTTGGATTAAGTCTTTGAGCATTGCAAAGGCAATAAGCAAGTCATCTCTTAGGTGCTGTCTCTCTATTGGGACAGTCTTGGCTGTTGTAGATGTTTGTTTCTTTCCAGTAACACGGAGCTTCAAAGCCACTTACACTGCTTATTTAAAAAAGTCATCTAAATTTCTGTAGTTTGGCAAAAGCTTAGGAAAAAAGACCAGTCAGGGCGATTCATCAAATACACAACAATTATATTTGAAGAAAGGTATTAAGGAAGGCTTTGAGTATTTATCAGTTCACTGTAGATCTTGCAAGCAATGTGCAGTAGATGAGGGACACCTTACTTGCACCTTCACTGCATATTTACCACCGGGGAGCTATTGAACTCAGAGAAAAGCATAGCTGATAAGATGCTGTATGAGAAGAACTGACAAAACTGGATGATAGCTAATTTTTACTGTATGGAATGAGAAAGGAGACTCAGCCATACTAAGGAAAACTACAAAAAGCACATAGACTTGTTTCAAGTACTATAAAAATTTGTAAGTAATTGCAGAGAGTGATCAGTAGTCATGGCAATACTAAAAGTAGTGATTCTGCTCTATATGTGGCAATATACATCAAATATTAGCTATGCAGTTGGTTGACGTTAAGAATTCTGACAGTCTTTTGTTCAACCTGTTCAAATGTGTATTAACAAATAATGTCCTCTCTTCACAATAAATTCCTGTAAAAATTAAGAAAACTTATGTATGGGAAAGGCACAAAGGTATGAATTTGCTTTTTTGTGACTCTACCTGTAGTATAGTAGAACACAGATAAACAGCTATGGATTCCATATGCTGTTTAGTCATTAGTATTAAGATTACTGAAATGAGACGCTAAATTAGAGCATAACATTACCGTGTGATTGCCCTGATTTGCCTGCATCCTGCCAGCAGTCACGGCTTTGAGAATCTCTTTTGCAGCTTTTACCATGTTTTTCCTCACCAACTATCATAAATTGTGATTTGAAGGCAGGCAAAGGTTTGAAAGTAGGAAGAAGTTTCTAAGAGGAGAAATTCACAGGAATACACTGTGGTTCAAAACCATAAAATGGTCTCTGTAACAAATGCCTGGACCTATCTCTTCAAAAATCCTGAAGGAAAAGGTAGCTGAGAAAAATCAAACTATATTTGGCATTCTCCTTACGTACAAATGTAACACTGCAATCATTACATCAGGTATTATTTTCAAAAGCTTTCACTGTTGTTGGATTGTTTCACTTTAATGCATGTAAGCAGATACCAGGTGTGATAAATTCCCTGGTAAGAAAAATCTTACTATTGTTCCTGACCCAGATCTCAGGCAAAGAGAAATTTAAATGCAGAGGAACACATGGAAAGACAATGCAGCCAACAAGCATGACCTTAGACAACAAAGAAAAGATGTATTTCAAGACTTTTATGAATCAAATTACCCGCAAAATACTGAAGTGCTATAAGTTATTAAGGATTACTTACTATTTTCTGAAGAGAAAGTGGTTCTGTAGAAACAGCAACATTCCTCTGTACACACATTTGTTTGAAAATTGCTTCTGCAACAAACAGCTGAAGCCAGTTGGATGGTATGGCACAAATAAACTTTTTTAACTGACATACAGAAAAATCTGTGTAAAAGCAATTGGAAAAAATAAAGTAAGCCTAAAAATGAAAATACAGAAATCTACATACCTAGTTATCTATAAGATAGCTTTTCCAGGCTTTTTGCTCCCATGGCAGATTTAGAAGCTTATTCTCCATAAAAATTACTAAAATTATTCACATTAAAATAGATTTTAACCACCATCTAGTAAGATGACCAGATACCGAGAGAATGTTGAACGTATTTTAGGAGACAAAGCATCACATTTTGTGTAAAACTTTTAAAAATGCCCTTAACACAATGTTATAAAAGTTTCACCTTTCTTTTGAGAATAAAACTATTTATTTGTGAAGTTCTGCAAGGGATCACCTTTTACATCTCTAAGTGACACAAATTCAGGTAAGAGTTAGAACACATGAAGAAGAAATCTGCACGTAATGCAGGGTGCCTTACAAGTTCTGTGTTACAAGTCACCATCAGCAAACTGCAACCCCATTCAGATGTACCAAATTGCTTATACTGTTCAAAAAAAAGCCCCACACAGTGGCAGAGGAACTTACATATCCATACATATATCACTATATATCAGGCAGATGTCTGACCTATCTCTGTTTCAGAAAAGATTACAGAAAGACTGAATTTTTTCTTACAGAGGTAAGAATTTCTATTTTGATTCTAAGAAGATAATTTTGTCAAAATAACAACTGAAATGGTTGGAAAGCAACATCTGCCATGAGGGAAGAAATCTTTACTGTGTTTAGGGAATCTTCTGTTAAGAAGTTCTCATAAATTAACTGATCTGTAGACTCAATCAAAACAGAAACCCAAGCTTGAGAATACTGATGTTTGCTGCTGTCAGTATAACTGAATTTAGAAAAACTCACAATAATTTTGCTTTGAGCGGTGTGGATTGTACCAAGTGGCACAGGTCAAATAAACTCTATAAACATACTGAATCCCATTCTTGTTTTTTGTTTTTGTATACAGGAAAGTAAGAAAGTCTTACAGAAATATATATCCAAGATTGTCCCTATTATATCACAGCAACAAAATCCATTGGAGAGGTACGTGCTAAAAGCTCCATTAATTTAAACACCATAAAGTTCAAACTGATTTAGCCTTCTAAGTCAGCCTATAAAAGTTCTCATAGTTTGCTTTCCTTAAGACTGGAGTGGAATGAATTGTCCAGAGATTAAGATTTTAGTTTAATTTCTTTTCATGATGTTTTTTCTTGAGTGCCCAGGTAGAAGGCAGATATGCTTTAAATGAAGTTTGCATATATCTGTTATGACAGAAAATGATGATTGGAAAAGGAGTCAGGGGCAGCTTTGGTGGGAATCAATTTTGAAATTTGAAATAATGCAATACTTTTTTTGAGGTAACTTTTTTGTCTTTCAAGTTCCTCAACTCCTTGTTGCTAAAAGTGCAGATACATCAACTGACATACCATGTTAAATGATAATGGTTATTTGAGTTCTGACATTTCTGGTTTACCTAGTATATTTATTGTGGAAAAACTACAGTAATTCATGGGACTCAATGGAATTTTCTCCCATTCCCTCCATTAAGTCTAAGGATTTGGAAGGAGACATTGAAATGTTTCATTTGAAGTTGCAGCAGTCAAACCAGTTTGAAACTAAACAAAGGACTTTAATGAGTTAGTTTGTCTGATTTAGAAGACTTTTGAGAGGCCTTGCAAACACTCACCATCACATGAAATGGCAAGGTAATGTGCCAAATCAGACACCTGATGAAACACATTTCTGTCCATAAGCAAACCTGATATGATCCAATAGTCCACTACGGTTCCAAGAATTGCATTCAATAGACCAGTAACTTCACTTGTGAAATCCTAAATGGAAAAAAATATGGGTGTATTTATTGATCTGTATTATATAAAAAATTCACACTGATAATGTACCAGAAATAACATAGAGAACTTCTTTAGATAAAAGCGCACTTTGCTGTCATGTTGGTCCTTCATTAGCCTTTCTTCTTCTGCACAAAAGCCAACTGTTACAGCCTGATCAACAAAATTAATGTCATTGATGCCATATCAATTAAGATTTGGCACCAGAGAAAAACAGGTTCTATGAAAACATCATCTAAAACTATATGCAAAATGGTGCCAAAGCTTACAAGTACAACTGTAATGTGATTTCTTTTTAAACTAAGTTTTGTTTAACCATAAGATTGCAAGTACTGCACTTACTCCAGTTAACCTTGTATTTAATTTGACAATTACAAGGATCTTTTTCTCCTTGCTCTATTAGCATTGCCTTTTTCTGAAGATTTTATCATGAAATTAAAGCTCTTTTTGTGACCATGACACACACTATGTCTGTGTCAAAATTGAAAAGGATGCGAAGTGTTAAGTGTTCTGCATAGAAGAAGCTTCGGCAGTCACTTTGCAGAAGGGAACTTTCTTCAGCTATCAAAAATTGTAAACAGATGAGGACTTGCAAATTTAGGAAAAAACCATACTTTTGAATATTAGCCTTACCATTTTCGACCTTGAACAGACACACACATGCACACAAACAACAAAAAACCCCAAAGAGACAAACAAACAAACGAACATATATACTCCTTATGGGTCCCACCATGAGATAGAAGAACGTATTTATTCACTCATGTGAGCACTTAATCAATAATGGTCAGGTAAAACAGTGTTTCTAGTGTCTGAGTTAGTCCGTGCATGGTCACATCTATCTACATACCTTTATGAGCCATGTAGAAAGACTTTATAAAACTACTCTGAAATAAGTTATCCCTCTGACCACATGTACCACCAGATGTTTTGAAAGCACAGCCTGGAAGAACACAGGCACCATAGTAGGAACACATGATATTCATCTGACCTAGGGCTCTACCAGAGAATTACTACTGTTACACTAGACCACCAATGGATATGTGGCGTCTTGTGAAACATAATGAGTACTTGAAACCGGACAATTCTGGGTAAGAGACAAACTGAATTGAATGTGTCCACACTACACTCAACGGTTTGTCTGATACTCCTTTGAGAACAAAGTATGTTCAAGGTTGATTTAAAATAATTCACTAGGATTACTTAGGAGCTGAAAAGCACCAAAACCAGTTTGAGCAGCAATAAACCAATCAAACATACATATGAACAACAGAGACTGTGACGTAGATGATAAAACATTAAGTAATTTGTTGAAAATTACACAAATACTGTTCCTACAGATACCAGTTACTTGTCACTCAAAAGAAAAGGAATGAACACAATTACAAATAAACATAGTGTGGGGTGGAAGCATAATTTCCATCACTGAAGAGTTTTAAGAACTGGCCAGACAAAAAATGCCATCTCCAAGATTGCTTTCAGGCCTACTTCCTCTAACTCTCTTAAACTCTACTTGATTTGCTTTGCCCCTTCCTTTATTATGTTACAATACTTTATTATAGATGAACTGTGAAATCTCATAATTAAAAAAACCCTGAGAACACAGAACCCGAAAGTATAATTTTTCAACTAAAGTTTAAATATTTAAAAAGGCACATTACCCTCCCTATCTTCTGAGGATTTAGGAATAGAAACTGAAGAGCAATTTAAAATATTTGAAATGCATTTAAATTTCCCTTAAGTATGTATTCCTCTTATCACTGGACCCCAAAACAAAATACTGGGTGAATAATGTAATTCCACCAATTGTTCTTTGCTGGAAATAAATTTCACAAACACAGCAAATAAGCACAATTTTAACAAAAGTTAAGTGACAGGATCAAGGACATATTGATGTAATCTGAGGTAGCTACAGATGTAAAGCACAAATATTTACATTCTGTTTCTTGTTTCTAAATCACTACCTTAATTAATTCCTTTATGAAATACTTTTAAGCAGAAGGGTGGGTGTGAAAGCAGACACTGAGGCAGAAGACCGAAATAATGGCTGTTACTACTGCAGGTATTAATAATTTTTCACAGTCAGATATATAGTGGATATTAAATGCAGCTGGTACTCAAATTGCATCAATGTTTGCCCAGCCAAGTATCTCTGCATGCTGACAAGACAAACCAGATATAGCCAACTAGTGTAGGCTTTTTGGTTGGCATTTTGGTAAAAGAACAGTAGGATAAACCAAGAGCTTCTCCTCAACTTTTTAAATAAATGGTTCAATGCTACAAATGAAGGAGAGGGAAATTGGTCTAATTTCCTGAAAGGATCACATGTTCTAAAACTGTTTAAATGTTAACATGTTAAAAATATTTTACATGTTAACAGAAAATAATACAAACACAGTAATGAAAACATGCAATACTAGGAAAAAAACCCCAAGCATTTCCATTAAACTTGGAATTTGCTACCATGTATGACAGAACCAAGACCTCTCTTTTCCCGCTCTGCACCTACAAGAAGCTCGGAGGGGTCTCAGCCAAGACAGATGACCCAAAATGACCAAAGGCCTTCTAAACATTGTGCTCAGCAGTAAAAGCTGTGTAAAGGAGGAAGGGAAGTGCTCGAAGTGATGGTGTTTGCCTTGCCTAGTAACTGCCATGCTTTATGAAGCCTTGCTTTCCCGGAAGTGACTGAAAATCTGCCTGCTGATGGGAAGCACTGAATGGAATCCTTATTTTGCTTTGCTTGTGGGTACGTATTTGTTTCACTTATTAAAATGTCTTTATACAATGTCATACATTTTTTAATTTCTGTTCTTCTGATTCTCTCCCTCAACCCACTACAAGGCGGGGACTTGCCTGCCAGCTGGGATCAACCCACTACACAATGTATAGCTAATTAAGTAAGATGCAGTGAAACCTCTTTTCAAAATTCTCTTCCTTGTTCTTATTGTTGAAAATCAAAGCTATCTCACTAAGAAAAGCATAGAAGTAGGAAGAAGCTATTGACTGTGTAAGCATACAAAGGTCACATCACTTCAACTGATATCTGTTAGCTTAGCAAATGCAATTTCTACATTGCTGTTCCATTTAATGCTTTGTCAAGTCAAATACAGTGCTAGGGTGGCAGAAGTTTCACAGTGCGTTTTTACACATAAAAGTTCTTATAGGAGAATTAATTTTAACTTTTTTACTTTCAATTACTGAGTTATTTTAGAACTCTAAAGAAGAGTTCTTTTTTCATGTGCTGTAAATGTAAGTACTCCACAAATGCCTAAAACATACTTCCAAAAAGCTACTGCAAGTGACAGACCAGAAAGACATTTGGTTCTACACCACACAAATTTATGGAACTAAACTAAACAACTACGCAACTAAAAATCTAAATGAATGCCTTTGTCACCTCTTTGTCAGGCTATGTAAGACAGCTTTCTTTAAAAAATCCCCACCAGTATTTTCAGGGATGAAAAGCATTTCTGATACCATCTGTGACATTGTGAAGAACCATGCAATAGCTCAATGCAACTAGAGATGTTATAAGCAACATACCCATTCCCTGGTAAATTCTAAAACTGAATTAAGAAATTTAATTCGAAGATCTTTGACCAGGATTTCCCAAATTATGCCTGTTTAAATAATATAACAAACAATAAATGTTAATTTATGTTAGAATTATATTAAAAATTGATTTCAACAGCTCAAATAAAAGTTGTCCCACCAGATTAACCCAGTGATCAAGGAGGACATCCGATTTCCTGTCATTATTCTTATTCTGTTACTTCTAAAATACAGCAAATTCTAACTCCAGAAAACAAATGCACTCTACCTCATGCTTTGTTTTTCCTCTTTTTTTGGACTGCTCTTTTTACATGGTGTGTTTACACATATACATAAAACATAATTTTGCAACAACTCAGCACTAGAAGAGAGGAAACATACACAGATATTTTCCCTGCACTCTAGTGCTCATTTGTTGCAATGTCTTTGAATCACAAAAAGAGAGAATCTGATTCTAAAAAGCTAAAAAATTGTTAACCATCCATTTTTAACTGTTAGAAAATATTATCTTAGATACATCCGAAGAAAGAATTTAATTACTCATCTGTTTCCACTTATAGATATTTTCACTGAAAAACTGTACAGAAGTTTGTTATATCACAACTGGCATGTTTGTTTCTTCCCACAAGCTAACACACTTATGTGCACGGAGAAATATGGTCACACCTTTACAATGTGCTACAAACCACATGCAGACAGTAACAATACCCAAAAGCATTCCTTTCATCTAGGTTTTTGAATGGCCCGACATGCTTCTTGTCAAGGTGTTACCTCTAAAGCAAACAGCCTTTAAAAACCAAAACTGGTTAAAAAACAAAACGGGTAACAATGACTCACACCCTCAAACTGAAGAAAGGAAGGACAATTTTGCACCCTGTCTGCTACCACTAATGACATGGAAATACTGTGCATTTATTTATATATCTCTGAAATGACAGGAAGGAGAAAACACAGTTCTGTCTGCACAGCTAGGGAGATTTTGTTCTTTTGATTTTCTGAATGACATTTTAAACTGTGCAATGGAATTTTAAAATTAAGTCTCTGAAAATTCAGAAAAAAACCCAAGTTTTAGTATAACAATCTTGAGAATGAATGAAGGGATGAATGAGTTGGATTGCAAAAATATGGGATTTTCGTTTAGAGTTTATTTTTGCCAAAAAAGCAATGGGGAAGAAAGTGAAGTAGATAAATAAATATGAGGAACAAAGCTGTTAGAAAAAACATAATACACTACAGATATTATGAGGCAACAAACTGCTTTTTAAGGGTAGAATTCATCTCTGTAGGATAGTTTACACTACAGTGCATAAGATCAAAGTGAGAAAGCAACAGGCATCCAGGGTTTGTGCTGAAACAACAACTCTGATACATATGTATATAAAACAAACATAACCTAAACACGAGGCAGATCTCTATGGTTTACATTGTGTGGGGGGGATTAAGCTTATTTTTCATACATGTATTACAGTCTGACTAAAGTCATTATTCTGCCAATGCAAAGAAAGGTTTATGAGAAAGGCATGGCTTACAGTGCTGGAACCCATCAAAGGAAGGCATAGCAGAAAAAACTAAATGGTACCTACACTTAAACTGCAGATTCAGCCAGGAAAAAAATATGAAAGCAGTGTCATTTTCCAAAGAAACAGAATGGCTACTGCACCAAATGCATGTAAGCCTGCTTGCTGCTCAATACCTTTGAAAAGATAGGTTGCTTAAATAAAAATATGGCTATAGAAGCCTAATTTTAGGCACTTTTTAAATATCTTGACCAAGGATAAAAAGCAGCACTGTTTCACAATGTCTTGCTTTGATAGCCCTCAAAAAAGGTAGGAGGTCTGGCGAGGTAAGATGAGTGAAGCTCTCATTATGTTTAATCTTTTTGCTTTCATAGCATAATGAATAACTACTAGGTATTACATTGAAAGTGCCTTTTTCTCCCTGAAATACTTTATTTTCTATTGTTCTGTTACTGTATGGAAAAAGTGAATGGAGTACCTATTTATTCTGTGCTCTCACAATAATTTAAAAGAGAATGCAGAGACAGCAGTTAGGTTTTATTTTATGTAAGAATCTAGAAGTCACAGATGTTTTACAAGGCGTCTTGCTTCTGAAAAGATATAGGTGGTATAGAGGACACTTAGTATTTTTCAGGTCAATGTCCTGCTGGTCAGCAGGTCACAGAATAGCAATTAAGTTGCCCTCAATTCCATTTTTACGCTAAGTCCTCAGAAATATACCAAATGAAACGAAAATACTTAGGAAGAAAACCAGAGCATTTTACTACAGTAAAACAATGCACATCTATAGCAGACAACAAAAAAGTATTAGTTTTGATAGGTTTCTCTTTCAAACATTTCCTGAAACCTGTCACTGTAAAGTAAGATAATCACTTCTTTAGCTATACCATATTGTTTGAGAGAATGTGTTAAGCTGGTGTCTCTAATAACTACAGTAATACCTGCTGGTAAGGGCATGTGAACATCTGAATGTAGCCAACAAGCTACTCAGGACTCGTTTCTTCTCTACATATCTATATAAAAATCTTATGGATCAATTCATTTCCTTTAGTGGAGCAAAAACCAGCATGCTTCACAACAAAAGGCAGCTATAACAAGCAGCTGTGATACTTACATATAATTCCACACAAAAAAATGAACAAAGGGACGCCTTTAAAAATATATGTCAGTCTTCATTATTTTAAAGTATAAAATTCACACTCACATCATTTTTTCCATTCAACTCTCTATGGGAAAGTATGACCCAATCTGCTAGAATATTTATGTGTTTGGTAAAAAGCACTGCGGTTCCACTTTCAAGGAAAAATGTCTTCACAAGAACTGTCTGTTGCAAGACTTGTTGATGCTGTGAATTTGTTCCTTCAACCAAACTGTAAAGAAAAAAAAAAAGTGAAAAAAACCTAAAGCTTTATGCCACTTTGTTACAGTTACCAGACAGAAACCTTGTCTTCATTCAAAATACACACAGATTTGGTAATTTTTAACTATGGAAAGATCAGACACAATTTCTAATGAAGAATAAGTACCGTGATGATGACTACTAGTGTTAGATCTGGGGAATTCTAACTCTAATTCAAACACCACTATTTACATAAAGTAAAGACCACCATTACTATATAAAGGCAAACCAAAACCTGGACTTCTTTTATATTTCATAAACCAAGGAAAGGTAGTTGTGTCCCTAAGATAACAGGGAGATAACAGGTTTTTTGAATTAAAAAAACCCCATATAACCAATATATTCAAAATGCACCTTGCCTACCTTAAAGAATGAATAGCACAGTACCGCAAATCTAAAAATGCTGCTTTATGAGCAAGATTAAATGCTTACTGAAATAACAGCCTGGGAAAAGCAAAAGGTTATCCTAATCAAAAACGTGCTTAGGAAAAAACCTATGAATTTACAATAAACAAACTAAGAATTGAGAAATATAAATAGAATTGCTGAACTTCTCTGTAGAGAAGTATCTTATCAGGGATATACACAAATCAGGATAGAAGCTGCTGTAAATAAAGAAATGCATGCATTATTCTATAAACCCCACCTTTTCGCCAGAAACTCCACTTCGCCTTTTACTAAATCAAAGAAAAACTTCAATAATGTTTTATGAACTATCCTCAGTTCATCTTCTCTCCCTGAAACTGTGACTGTATGACAAACTGTTTCGCAATAAAGGCAAGACCTGAAAAATAAAAAATGAAAATTCCTTTTGTATGACAGAAATAATAGATAATCCATTGACAAAAAAGTCAGCTTTGAATCTGGTCTGTTTTGACAAGGAAATAGCTTGCTCCCTAGCAAGAGTCAACATTTTAAAGCTTAATTTTCTCACTTTAAAGCTTTTTTCAAAAGAAAAAAAAAACAAACCAAACAACATGTTTGTGACTGAGCTTTTGTGGTCCAGATGAAGATTTTGTATTATAGTGTAAACTAAATAATTTAATTGGATTTAATTTTTCTGTCTCTACTTGAGATGTTGTACAATTACTATATTAAACAGAACATCTTTAAAATACTTTAAATACAAGATAATTTTATAGACATGGTAACATCGTACAAACTTATGCTCAGATAACAGTTCATACATACTACTTCACAGGACTACAGACTGTAGTCTCCAGGAAGTACTAAAAGACAAAACACTTCATCTACAAACAAATTCTCTGTCATGTTCTTCAAGGCATGCTTACAATCACACATGTTCACATATCTATAATCACAGTCGTATCAAAGTATTTAAGTGTTACTTAAAGTTTTATCACAGCAATAAGAAAAGGTGTAGTTTCTTTTCCAAATGAAGAATTAATTTCTGCTATGCAATTACAAAAAATGAGTTCTCTACATAAAGCGCAGACTAACCAAACAGCTCCTAATCACTGCCTTGTCTTTGTAGACGCAGATAAGATATAATCAGACTTCCTCATGAAGATGGAAAAAGTTATGATTAACACCAAAATACAACATGAAATTTCATGTTTGGTAAGATAAGCCTTGAATATAACTGCAGATATATGCACGTGTGTGTCTGTGCGCTTTTCTATATGTATACACACAACAACAGCAAGAGTACACAGATTGCTAAACTCTGTAAAGACCATAAGAAATTAATATTTTTTAAAAAATGAATAAGGCTAAGAAAAATTTTTTGAAAGAAAAATTAGGGTATCTGCCTGTGAGCTAACGGTTTTCGAAACATGAAGTGAAATGTCCAAATCTGTTACCATTCTAGGATTTCACATACTGATAACTTGTGCTGAAAACAGAACTTTGATGCAATAGAATGCCAACTCTTCCCTGCTGTCTCTGAGTTTGGAGTAACATAACTATTGCATTTGGTACCTCATTAATCTTTCTTACCTTACAAGCATCTCTATCAAGGACCACGTGCCTTTCTTACAGATAGGACACTGAAGAAGATCCAAATAATAATTTAACATAGATGGGGACTTCCAAGGAGGTTCACAATGAAGAATAAGGTAAAAAACACGACAAAGTTTTGCAAAAAATATTGCATCAGTGTTTCCCTGTAATAAAATGAGAAAATAATATTGACTCCAGACCAGCCAAATATCTAAAACAGTGCACTAAGAGTTTATTTATATTCTTTAATCTTTACAATCCCAAGTGACTAAATTAAATCATTAAACTAACATGAAATTTAATGCATAACTCCAAGGATAAAAATAGTTAAAAAAAAAGAAGAAAAAGGAGGAGAAAAAGGAAAACTTGCTCTAGTGTGATATTCCAGTTGAATGCACCACTGTTTAGAGCAAACCTTCTTCTCAATCTCTCCATCCATGGCATACTAGCATAGTGCTGTTGCCGAAAGTAACAAAAAATATTTGTGGCCAAGCCTTCCACAATATTTAGAGCATTACATTAATTTGGCTTGCAAATAAATACTATTTTGAAAAAACTCTCTTTTAAATCCTTTTTTCTTTTTACAAGCACATTGATAAGCACAAAAAAGAATGCATTACTAAAAACTACTAAATAAAATGTCAGAAGCAAAGAACATGATACATCTGTTTGTTGCTTTTATTTTTAATAATACTTTAGTCTTCATTTCTCACCAATAGGACATATTCTAAAAGAGGATGAAGAAGTTGCACAGGAGGTGCACTGCACATTTGGCCTGCAGCAAGTTCTGTGACTACATCATGAAATAAGTCTTCTTCCACTAATCCTTGAAGTATAGACCAGGTGCCTCTGGACCAGTCAATCCTTTTAACCTAGAAATAAAATACCACTGTAATAAAAATTACAACTTAAATTAAAAAAACCCTTTAACTAACCAACTTAACTAACACAGGAAATCTCTAAGCAAAATGCTGGTATTATATATCCTGGTTTTTGCCAGGATAGAATTAATTTTTGTCATAGCCAGAGGGGATGTCACCAAGACATGGAGGTTACTCTATACCAGCTTACATCCCTGCCAGGGAGGGGGGAAAGGGACTCTCATTTCCAAGCAGAAAGGGTCCTTTCAGTCAAGAAGATTTTAATGGCACAGGACTTCCATCTTCTTCTCTGCCACTCATGACAGCAAAACTCTTAATGACACTAATGAGCTATTGAAGGTCTCAGCTACATTGCTATTTACATCTTTCCTCTAGTTCAGGTTCAAGCCAAAGCTTATGCCAGCTGCAAGGGTATTGCTAATTGAAGCACTGCTTTCTTCTGCCAGGTAACTTCTCTTCTGAAATATAGCTTTTTTTGTTTGACCACACAGCCTGGGGCTCTGGTAAATACAAATTTCTCCTTATTCTGGGATAAGAAGGCACAGCTGAGAGGAGCAGGGTCAGACTGATTGGACTGGTGGGAATTGAACAGTTACATAAATTTATTGTTGCTGTAGTCTCTGATAACTTGTAGACTTTATGATCTATGCCAAAAATCCTGTCTCTTAATGTGCATTAGATAGAATTGTTCAGGTTAGGAAAGAATTCTAGTATCGTTGAGTCCAACCATTAACAGCAAGCCCACCACTAAAACATGTCCTTAAGTGCCACCTCTACACATCTTCTAAATCTCTCCAGGGATGATGACTCCTTTACTGCTCTGGGAAGCCTTTTCCAGAGCTGGACAACCCTTTGCAGGGAGAAATTTTGCTATTATCCAATCTAAATATCTTACCAATTGTTTTAAATTAGTTTAAATTTTAAATTAACACAGACTTTGAGTCCAGGTGTGGATTTGAAATCTAAGGAATATACTGCTATTAAATAGTTTACAAAAATGTTCCAGTAATAAGATAAAAAACATTAGGAGCTCTGTTCAAACATGAAAAAAATTCAGAAAGAAATTATAATTATGGTTAAATCATAGCTAAATCTCAGTGAATGAACTCTACCTTAGGATTAGCTATTTAGTTTCTCTGCAAATTTCTCATATCTCAGATTCCTAATGCAAGCCATTATTTCATTAACAACAAATAAAGCTGCTCATGTAGACAATTTTCTTTTAATCAAAGACGTAAAGAAGGATGATACAAAACTGAGGCAATAAACTGTTGTCAGTATCAGGTGACACCTATTATTGAAGAGACTTAATATTCAATAGGCTGTCCAAGCTTCACTGGCTTGCACTCTGTACCAGCAGTGCTTCACAAGAAACTGCTGATTCTTCACCAGTCAATCATTAGTACTTTGGGCAAAAACAAATGAAATAAGAAGGTCCACATTACATTACATGATGTGAAAGAAAAGCTGACAAAAGAGAAATAAATATTTTTGGGATGACAATGGAACAGAACACTTAGCTGAGCAAAGCCTTCCTAGCAGATGCAAACTGAGATGACAAAATACAGTAGGCAGATCTAACATGTTAATTTAATTTGTAGGTTTGATTTTACTTCATTAGTATTACTGGAAATGTTTACCCAAGCTGTTTATAAAAGCCATAAATATACTGACTATAGCAGTCACATATCATATAAAGGCTGGCAATGGATATTCCATAAAGCAATAAAAGTGACAGAACAGTAAGAATGTAACAATTAGGCTTAAAATTTCCAAGCAAAAAATGGTATCATTCTTAAGAGTACAAAAAAACAATGTCAGCTTAAACGTGTTAAGAAAGGGGGTTTTTCATCCCATTAATTCAATAAACACTAAGATTAAATTTCAACACAAACCTCATCTGGAGCAGAAACACACACAGTAATGATGGTGTTGGAGCATGACAAAGGTATTTAATTGCTCATGTTTTAAAAATATTTTTCTTCTTCCTCCCTTATTGTCAATAGAAAGAAATCAGAAAAAACCTGATTTCAGGTGACTATGTAGTATGGCTCATGAAGATACCAGATCTTCAGTTATCAAGAAATACAGGAAGCTACCACATAATTTAAGTATCGCCCTTTTTAACTTTTAAGTAACGCAAGCTACCATATAAAATGCACTACTAGTAGCTCTTGGCCCAAGTATAAAATGCTTTTTGAGTATTAGAGAGGCAATGTTTCAACATTGTTTATAGATTTATTCTTATCATTATAGACAAGGCAAAATTTTAAAAGTATTAGTTTACTTCAGGTACTTATAACTAAGACTTAACAAAAGCTATTGCTGACCTGTACCTGTTCTATGGCATTTATTTGGCTTAATGGAAATAAAAAAGAGAAATTAAATAGTACAAAAAAAGGAATTAAGTCAAAGTGACTACAAAAACAGGACTAAAAACATAAAGCATTCGACTTGTAATCTGTGCTTCAGCTGACTTTGGAAACCCACACAATGAAGTATCAGGCAAGTGCTGAAAAGAAAAAGTACTGTTTCTTTTTACAGTGAGATAACCTGTAGCTAAAATCTGTCTCTACTAGAAAATGCAGGTAAGCAGTGCTAAAAATTGTGCACACGCTTCCTTTATTTCAACTGCATAAATACAGTACTTGAGCAATTTAAAATGCTTTAAATCATATTAGGACATCTTTTTCCTAAGGTTAGTATGTAAGGTTCTCCTAACTAGCAGGATTAAGCAGTTTCTTTGTAGTAACAGGGACAGTAGTAAAAGTACCACAAGGACAAACAACATTCAACACCCAATGATGCTCTTTAATACATCAATAACTTTATCAGAGTTTTGGACAGCCAAAATCTAAAAATGTTTCTTTGATGGCTAATTTTGCAATTAAAGTATGTTTGCCTAACTTCATAATAAAATTCCACATGTGTAACACACCCTCTTTTTTAAGAATACTTACCTCTGGATTGCATTTGTTCAGCTGGCCTGTTTGCATAAGTCCGTGCTTAATAGTCTGTAAAACAGTATAAAGTCAACCTGCACACTGGATACCAGTCAACATATTCAATAAATAGTGCATGAAACTTCCCAAATGACAACTTCTGTTAAATGTAGTTTGAGCACAACATAGCATTTAGATTTGTCTTTTGGATGGTTAAACTATGAAATAGGGGACTAATGACTTACAACGAATAAAATATGGGCAAATTTTCCTCCCCATTTTCCCCTGCTATTGTCTGTTTGCCATTATGTGGTTGCTCTGTAAGGACAGTGTTCCTAGATTAGACATTAGAAAACTAGACATTTTCAGTTTTTCTATGGCAAAATGCCAACTCTGGATTCCTCTTGCATGCAAAAAATGTGGTAGTAGGTGCAAAAATGTAGTACTATTATAGCTATATTTAGTTATTACCTAGTATAACAATTTTACTAAAACATGTTACTAAAATATCCTTAGGTGAGACCATCTTGGAAGGGTTAATCCATCTGCACATTGCTACATAATAGTCTGAACCAGAGCACTTGCTGTATGTAAAATACATGAAAAGTTAACAACAAATTTATTTTTTAGATGTCTAGAGGGGTACAGCCTTGATAAAATGTCACTGATAAATGATGTAGCATTTGATGGTGCAGAGATTTAAGCAGCACTAGTCTTCTACTTGTAATCTTGTGTTTGAACATTTTGTGTACCTCGAGGTCTTAAAATTTTTAATTCTTCTTCTACTTAGAACTTACACTGCTTCATGTAAACAAGCTTCTAGAAATATAGCATCATCCGCATCACTGTAACTTACAGAGATAATATATCCTAACTCAAGGTATGCAGCTGCTTTTTCTTGACTTGAAATAGCGGTGTTAACTATTAATGTAGCAATTTTACCAGGATTAGATCTGTGACAACATAGAACCAAAGAAGTGCATTAGCACTACTTCTGATTTGTAATAAAAAAATGCACGTAAGTCAACAAAACACTGGCTCTACAACATGACTGTTTTGAAAAATGTCTTAGTGTAAATTAGCTAGATAACAAGAAAATCATAGAAAGACTGTAATTCAAAGACATTTTGTTGAACAATATTTGCTACTATTTACCTCATCTATTATACCAAGGTTTTAAGTAGTACACCATGTTTTCTACACACCCATCATGCCAACGAATTGCCATTACTAAGTTTTATTTTAACTAAGAGTAGATGTAGTAAATATGGGATTATTAAACATTGCAGGATATAAGGTAGTATCTAAAGCATCTACTTCATTGGCTTAAGACTATAATGAAAGATAGAGGTTTTTAATATAATTAATATACTATAAAATATATAATTATATGTATATAAAATAAATAATGCTAAGAAAGCATCAACTATTCCTTACCGCAGTAAAATACATATGTTTTATAATAACATTTTTCATTTCAGCAAGTTGCATTTTAGACATGACTTCGTCTGTTTCTTGTGCAGCCAGGAAATGGTTCATCTGTGTATCTTTGGAATTTTGTATTTCATTCTGCAGAGCAAAAAAATAATACTTTGTTTCAAAGCTAATGGTCTAAGCAACTTTTATGTACTAGGCCTTTCTATATATTGTATTGCAAACTGTATCTGCCTATGTATGTTTATGTAATTGTGTAAGGGTCTACATCGTGTCAGATAAAGAGCTGCTGGTTTGGAAACAAACCACTGATGTAGGAAGTTACAGCATAGGAATTATCAAGGTAAGCTTCCCCATATTTTTTTTCCTAACTGACTTTAGGTCAAATTACAATCCCTGTGGCTGAATCATAAACTAAAACCAGAGCTCACACATTTTCAACTAGGCAAAAATGCAGTAAAGATTTTATAAGGCATTTCTTCTTCAACTTGTCTGTTCATTTTACATAGACCACTACAATGAAATCTTTTCAGTTCTTGACTATAAACATAAAACAAATTATTAATTTAAAATTTAATAGGTTTTACTCTCTTATTTGATATTTTTGTCTGTTTGTCCAGTACTTAATTCTCTGAGTCCACCTATCATATTTTCACCTACTTCTTCAGAACAGAGAATGAGGAAGTATTTCTCAAACTGGTTTCCAACTCATTCTGAAAAGACTCTCACTAACACCACAAAATAAATATTGCTTGAAAAAATTCACTATAAAAATATTTTAAATTTACTGCATGGATTGAGAACATACATTTCAGTAAGAGTTTCAATGCATACTTTTCATCAAAGATACACAGGTTAAGAATAAAACACAGTGTTTGTTTAAAGTAAATAAACAGGTGACCACAAAAACAGACTTCTCCTGCAGTGTGATGAGTTAAGAATCATCAGATAGATACAGGTGAAGTATTCCCTTGCCCATTTTTTATTGTGAGTGGGTCTAACTGGCCTATTAATTCGAACACTTCAATCTGAGGGGTGAATTGAGTATGGGACATAACAGTAGAGAAAACACAATAGTGCATGCAATGACAAGGTGCAAGAAGTTTTATACTTCCATGTTTTCAAGATAAACTTTCAAAAGTTACATGTCTCATCCTATTTTCAGATTTTCTTTATATGTATTGTTCAAAACAAATGTATTTGGCACTTGTGTAACTAACTCTAAACAAATATTGAGAACAAAAACTTCTTGCACATTTCAAAAGAGAGTGAAGTATTTTTGGTAACTAGAATATAGAGTTCTAAATAGCTTTTGATGAGTCATGGATAATTGAACTCTGATGCATTAACTAGTTTTTCCTTCTTATGGCCCTTCATGCATGCTAGTTTCAATATGCTCATTAAAACACTTATATTCAAACAATTTATAGTACAATCTTGGCAAAAATTTAGGAACTCCAGCATGCATCCAACAAAGCTTTTAAAGTCACAGTTCAAGTATGAGACTAGCTTCCTAAAATCATGCATGTGTTTTAATATCCTGAACCAATAAATTTGACACCTTATAGAATATATCATCAATGACAATACCATACAGTATTTTAGCAGTAGACTTACAAGGTTGAGATAATAAGATCAGATACTGAAATATAACCATGAAGCAAAGACTTAGTTAAGAAAAAAAAAAATCACACCAAGAATACTCTGAACATCAGTGGAGTTTCAGTTTCCCTGAAAAGAATATAATGCTATTTTGCTAAATCCATCACCTAGACACATATATGAATGTTTAGGGGAGGAATGAGATTTATATTTGCTAGAAGTAGCAGTCAGATAGCATGACTACAAATTTATGAAGTTGGAACCATCTACTGAATTATACGCCAAGTACTTCTGGGACAAAGAGAAAAGAGCATGTCCATAACATTCTTTGATAAAGCTTAATATATTTGGACAAGTGCTGTGATTTGATTGCCTATGTTTTATTCTTTTCCTTTTAAGAGACTAGGAGCCTTGGCAGTTTCCAGAGTTTTTCAGATTCATTTAAATACAAAGCTAATGTTCTCTTAGTCTCTGAGGTGAGTTACTTTAATGAAATCTAAGCAAAAAAAGGTATGTGCAAGTTAATGGACTCATTAAGATGGAAAATTGTTATCCTACCTGGGAAGAATTCAGGGTGCATAGCAAGAAACACATGATTTTGATAAGAGATAATAAAAGGTGAGGTAGCCATAAAAACTTTACATTAATTCATCTATGAAAATGTCCACTTTAGCTGAAAGGTTTAAATGAGAGCAACTCCCCTGAACAAATTTCATTAAGAAAGTAAGCACTAGAGTAAGAGCCCACATTGATGTGTTATATTCAGGATGTAAACGTTAAGATCTTCCAACCTTCTTCTCAACCTTTTGTAATACCTTTACTACAGGGAGAGCAAAATGCTTTGATTAGAAGAGACCAAAGCATTTACAAATGGTAACAAACACAGTTGTAGCTCCTACTTGCTTGCAAAGGTGGCAGTTTCAATTAGCAGTTGAGTAAAGTCACCCCAGAGTCTGAGAAACTACCACACTAAATGAATATTCTGAAGCCTTTGAGTAGTTCCAGATCAAATTATTACGAATTTCCAGGAATTTCAAATTATTAAAAATTACTAAGAATTTCTGAACAGCGCATCTGGTAAGCAAACAAGTATGAAACATGGGGCATCTCTCTTAAGGGAAACAGTAACACAATATTCTGGTTCTAGTGAATTCTGCACTGGCACAGGACCATGTGCAGATGGCATCTGGAGACCTTACAGCCTCTTCAGACAACCTGTTACAGTGTTTCATCAACCTCATGGCAAAAAAAAACCCAAGTGGTTCTTGACTTTCCATTTGTACCCATTTTCCTGTAACTGGGTACCACAGGCAACTGCCTGGCTCTACTTTGCATCCTCACTTCAGGTGTTTGTATACATTTGTGAGCCTTCCTATCTCTGGGATACATGGTCCCAGAATCAGAAAGCTGTCTTACCTTTAATCAAATCACAAAACATTCAGACTGATTATATTCCCCTCCATTATTAACACTGCATTATTTACAGTAATCAATAAATTAGTTTACTCACTTGAAAAAGGTAATGTCCTATATAATGCAAAGGGTAGTGTCGAGCTTCAGAGAGGCACTTTTTATTTTGTAAAGGAGAAATTTTACCACCGATGAATACATGAGTTATATTGTGCTCTGCATTTTCAGATGAACATATGGTTGCCTTTCCAGCTTTAAGAACTCTACATAAACATATTTAGGAAGATGTATTTACTATATTATAGTAACACTGCCTAAAGCTACAACATTATTCACAAAATACAAGCATGCAAGTTCAACTGAATAAGGCTCCCAGATGTATGGCACAGCACAAACTTCATTAGAAAGATAAAAAGGCACTTAATAGCCTTCAGAAAATGAAAGAACCCACTTAACATACATTCATATATTCTTCTCTTACGAGAAGAATACATTCGTATTCATCTCAATACATCATATACATTCTTCTCTTCAAAATTCAACACTACTTGTTAAAATTAATGTATGCCTCCAATATATCACATCAAAAGTTTTACCTGTGTGCCCTTTTCAAGCATCACATTTGATGAGAGCAGCTATAATTTATTGCTTTATCTACCCCAAAATGATGACCTTTCAGTTAAGTTTTCCTATAAATTAAGCAGCTAAAAAAAATGGCACATTGCTTTTCTGAAATGTAATATGATGTTTTCATAACAGAAATATATATTTGCAGCATTAGTGCTGTCCAGTATCATATACAAAAAAGAGATCTGCTTGTCTTTGGGGTACCATCACACATAACAGTCTCCCCAGGGACAATTTCCAGACCTGTAGTGGTGCAAGTGCTTCTATCTTTTAGACAAAATGCCAGACAAAACAAAACGTGGAAAAATAAGATCTAATGAAATTCTGGATATAGGGGTTTTTTTTTCATAATCCAGATACGTAAAAAGAAAATTGTGCTGGCCTTACACACTTACCCATCCAACACCTAAAGGCAGGAAGAGCATAGAAAGAGGATAAAAGGCACAGTGTTGACAAATATTAGAAAAAAACCAGACTTTTCCCAAAGCTACAGCATCCTTTATGACTGAAAACAGTCCCTGCTGAATACAAAAAATATATCTACCTCTCTGTGTTTTATGACTGACTGAAAGGATCTCCATATTGAGTGCATGGGAAACAGTCTGGAAAAAAACATCTTCTACAAAATTTGTTCACCTGTCTTACTGATGTCGTTCCTGTTAAAGGTTATTTCTATTGCAAGAAATAGAAACAGACAGCAATGCACAAGACGGGATTTCAACAGCATTAAGAACATCTACATAAGCAGTTTTCATGGAAAAAGAAGCATGCGTAGCGGGACATAGTAAATTCTCCCAGTCAGCCAAAAAATAGCATAGGTAAAATATTTTCAGGTGGCGAAATCAGAAGATAGCAACTCCAATTACCCCTCACTTTGTCTTTTTGAAATACAGACAGACATCCTGTGATGCAGCATACAGGCCTGTACTATGATCCAACAGACAAACTGCACTTCCCTTCTTGACTGTGCATCTGTGGCACACTTAGACCTGAGCAGTTCTAACTGGGATCTCAATAGAAAGCTGGACAGTATCTGAATGAATAGAAAGCTCTGGAATTGTCAAGAAATGCTCCTTTTACTGTACTATATGCAAAAAGGACTTAAATATGCATTGATTTCAATTCAGATGTAGAATTAAAAGTAACGAATCCAAATGCGTAGGAAGAGTATGGCAAAGAAACATACCTTCTCAGCATTCTTGCACTTTGGTTTTCTTTATCTTTTTCCTTCTTTTCTTCCTTCCTTTTCTTTCCCTTTATACTTCTGTCTTCCCTTTCTAAACTAGCTGTATTTATAATATATCAGAATAATCTGTTTTAGAACAAATTATATCTTCTGACCTAAAAGAACCTATTACATAAACATGACACAAAGACTGATCAGGTCAGTAACAGTGTGGCCCAGATCCCTAAGACACAGTCAGGTCGTTCAGCCAAGTGAAATAAAGTATCAAATTCCAGCTACTATTTGAATCTAACCCCCACACAAAATAAAAACTGCAAATCTGTGTATCTTGCCTCATGAAGGAAGTTTGTGTTAGCAGCTTACTTGATAAAAACGTACACGTGTTATTTTTAATACTAAAAGAAGGCAAGAAAAGCAGTAATGTTGCAGACTTAAAGTCATTATAAAAGTATGAAAATGTATTAAGAAAAATAATTCAGAGTTTGGTTAGCTGGAGGTTGTTATGGACCAAATTAACTGGGATGGAACTCCTACCTTCTAATACATGCCATTCGTTTATCACCTTTCTTAACAAGAAGGACAACTTTCCATCTGTGGAAGGCCCCTGGAGCACTAGAGTTTGTTAGTTCTTCACGCCATCTTTTAGGTGCAGATTGCATTTGAGGTGAATAATGGGTGTCTCTTTCAATTTCATATCCCCATTCGAACGTTGTTTCATCAAGCCATCTGCCACTTTCAGCACTATTAATTATGTACTCCTTAGTTAGTACCCACTTTCCTAAAAGAAAATGAACTGTCAACCACAAAAGATTTTTCGTGCAGACAAATGGCAATCAACTGAAGAACTAATATAAAATAAACCTAAACCTTTTTTGTGCAAATAAAAACTGGAATTATAAGCACCATTTAAAAAACTTCTTCCTACTACAAGAATTCTCCACTTCAGACTCCAGAATCAAAAATCTCACAATGCCCCTTTGAAAATGATCACTTTGTTTTCCTTTCATTATTAAGTATCTTTTTACCCGTCCTAGATAAAATACTTGTCTATCTCCTCAAAAATCTCAAATACATTTTCTCAGCTTTTCAGATTTTGTTCTTAGGACTTTCACAGAAACTTGGTAAGTACTTTATTTTTAATACCATTTGACACTTATACAAATGTACTAAAATGAAGAAATTTTTTATTATCTAAGATTTTGAAGAAGAACTAGACATTTAACATGTAAGCTCTTTTACTCATATATTCTTAGTATTACTTGCACTGCTAGTGTAGTGAATATCCATATTCGGGGGACACAGTTTTAGACTTTTTTCTTTCCCCTTTCTTCTTTTCACATCCTTTTCTCTCATCCCTTGGCTCCACCTCCTCCGCCTCTCCTCTTTCATCTTCCACATGTATGCCTTTGATATAGTATGTAATGATCTTCCCCTTTTCTCTGTCTCTATCTCTTCTTACAGGTTCAGGTCAAGAGCAGTGGTTAGTACCCTGCTCCTGTATTGAAACACTACCTACAGAAGACACTGTAAGTGAAATTGACTTGAATTGTGTGAACCTAATTGGTTTCACAGAACAGCAGGGTTGACTGACAAAATGTCTCAGTGTAGGAGCACAGATGGCACTTCCACAAAACCTAGCACAGGTACTGGTAGATTTATGACTGGAAAAGGTATGCTGTGCACAACCTGCATGTTAAAACCACTTTCATGCAAAGTTTCCATCTCAAAACTTCATTCAGCTAGGAAGTAGATAACAAGTGGTATCCTTGATAGTATTTCGGCTGAACTCTATGGCGTTCTAAATGTGTTTAAACATGATCTTTCCTCCCTACCTGGAAAATGACACAGTAGGAATGAATATGCTGCCTCTGCCATCACGAGTAAGAGCAATGGTTACGCAAAATTAGCATCTCTTCTGGATTAAAAAGTTTTGGATGGCATTGGGGAAGATTTGCATATATAGAAACACGACAGAGTTTTGCATTGCCATGAGGATACTACATATACCATTTCCACTCTGTTCAAGAAAAGTAAGAACACATTAACTCAAAGGTTTCAAATTGCTAAAATGAAGTGCTGCGCGAGAAACCCAGATGCATTTTTATATTTTTTCCCTCATGGAAAGTTTTGGTCTATTTCATCTTTGAAAAGAGTGCAATCAGAATTTTATTTTAGCACAAAGAATCATACATACATACACACACATAAAAATACATATATGTACACATATACCCCCCCCTACTTTCTAGCAGTAAGAGACAATGGAAAATGCCTACTAATATGGTCTGAAATCAAGGAATTTGCATATATCTTTAAATCCAAATGTATGTTTAGTCATCTCTTATCTCTTAATTGAAGATTATCCATCCTAACAACTACTTTAACACTTTAGAGTAATATGATATATGGAAAATAAATATGCTTAAAAATGGTATTGTGATATAACTACAAGATATTCAAACCTCATCACAGAATCCTGACAAGTGATCAGTCTGTAAATAAATCTTAAAACACAGAATTTTCATTCTAAAAGCATTTTAGGTGTTTATGTAGGGGATTTCAGCAACTGATCCTAGTTAAAGGTGAAAGACCAGAAGCTTGCATCAGAATGGCAACAGCCTGGAATTTTCTCTTGCTGCATAAACAGGAACTTACAGTGACTTTTACCAGCGAACGTTCCATGTGAATTTATTGTCAAAAATCCATGCTGGCTACAGGTGTTCATACTCCCTCTGCCCTCTTTTAAGCATCCAAATAATTTGAGCATGACTTGATTTTCTAATGTATAACAAAGTTTTTTGTTTGGGTAGAATGCAGATTGGATTTCTGTTGGATGTAGATTGGATTTCTGTTGGATGCAGATCCAACAAAGGGAGATTGCAAGAATATCATTTGGGAAAAAATCAGAACAAAAAAGGGGGACTTCACTTCATCATAACTTCAACATAATACTATGTTAAAAATCAAGGTTAATGGAACAAGAAGAATGAAGGTTTTTAAGACAGTTCATTAACAAAATGAAAACAAATAACTAAAACCCTTTTAAGGGTTCTTTCCAGACTTATGCTGTGATGCTATGAAATTAAACAGCAAATCTTTTACTCACCAGCAGCGCAGGCAGCTAAGATCTTTTCACTCTTGCACAGCTTTTTTGCTATAAGATGCGTACAATTTCTGTATTTCTAACAAAACAAAACAACACAGTTTTATCACTGGAAACATTTAAACTCTTTGTCTATTTATATGCAACTAACCTATTGCACAGTACTTTCTCCTAAGACTTGCATTTTTACTTCCAACTCTAATCCTTTTTGCTGTATTGTAATGAACAGTACCTTACTCTCTATAAAAACACAGTTCAGCTTGAACAGGCATTTGAGCAGTGCCTTCTTCTCTTGTTTGGTAAATCCCGTTATTTGTATTATCCTTTTCTGGCTGCCACTTGCCATCTGTTGAAAGAAGAATGAAAAGGAAACATTAACACACAAAATACACACCACGAAAAGTTGCTTGCAAGCCCTGACTAGCATCTGCTACTTCATTTCCAATAAAATAGGAAAACACACCAAAAGGAATGAATGCTGGTACACCTCATTTTAAGCTATCACTGTCTGCGGCAGCAAAGACACCTGAAAGGCGGTTACGGAGTAGCCTGAGACCCCCAAATTGCAGCCGGCAGTGGGCCGAGCCCCCTAGGTCTGGCACCTTGGCTCCGCACCCAAATGCCCGGGAGGTTCAGTCCTTCGAACCCCTGCTCCGCTGTCGGAAGTGCAGGGCAGCCTCTCATCGCCCCGCGGGGGAACCCCGCCACCCTCATCACAGGAACGCGCCACCGAGGTGCGGGGGGCCGGCGGACACGCTCAGGAGGTGACGAGCGAGGCCCCCTGGCTGCGGCGGGGAGCCCTCCGGCGCTTACGTATGGAGGCTTCGGGAGCAGGCGCTCGACCGGCGCTTAAGATGCCTCGGTCCGGCCTGTGTCGCAGCCCCGGCCCGGTCCGCCTCGGTGCCCGCCAGGCGCCGCAGCCCAGCGTATTCCCGCCTTCCCACGCCCCGCCCCCGGATGTGGCGGAGCGGCCGTTCCGGGACGTTGTTACTGACGCTCCGCGGTCGCCGGGGCCGCCGGCGCGGAGCCGCAGGGGGAGCCCGGCCGGGTAAGTGGCCCCGGTGGGGCTGCCCTTCCGCTCCCCTTACCGTGCGGCCGGGCCTTGGCGCCGAGCGGGACGGGGCTGGGGCCCGCTGCGGCAGCCTTCATTCCTGTGCCGCAGGGCAGAGCGCTGCGCCGTCCCCGGGCTCCCAGGGGGTGCGAGGCGCTGGTGGGCGCCGGCACCTGCAGCGGGAGGGCGGTGCCGAAATCCCTCTGAGGCGGCCCCGGCGGCGCTGCGCTCCAGGCCCGGCTGCATCGCGGAGCGGGAAGGGGCGGTCTTCCTGGAGACCGAGAGGAGGGGGTCCCCTCAAGACGCGGGGAGGCGGGGGCGGGCTGGGGGCGGGTGGCGGAGGGTGAGCTGGGAAACGCGCTGGCGCTCTCTCCGGGTCTGGGAATCACCGTCGCTGTTGCTCGGCACTGAAATTGTGGAAAGCGGTCTGGAGGGGTCGGTCTGTATGCAAGCTGAAGAGTGTTAGCTCTGGAACAGGCTGGCTCTAAGAGTTAGGAAAGGGACCAGGGATTTCTGACCCTCAGAACAATTTTTTCAGTATCTCGGAGAAACTTTTCAAAGTTTCGAAGGCACATGGTGCATGTCCTCGTAGTGCAGGTAAGCAGGTAGTGCTACAGCCAGAAAATCGAGCCACATATTTTTGGGAACGGCTGTCTGCCCTGCTCATGAAGGGAAGGCATTCCTGCCCCTCTGATCAAGTTGGTACGAAGTTTTTGTTATGAAAGTCAAGGCTTCATTTTTTTTTCTCACTACAAAGCAATATGAAGAGATGAAAATAATATTCATCTTGTACCTCAAGCACTCAGTGTAGCATTTAGAAATGTAGAAATGCCAAGATTTGCTGTTTGTGGAACTTTTTTTTCGATGTCCCACTCTATTTTGGTCTCTTTCGTATTTCAGAGACAGCTTTTGACTAATTCTCTGTCATGTAATGCACTGAACAGATATTGTTGATGCTTCCTAGCATATAGAATTAGCTGTGTAGAATACTTTTATTTGGGTTTTCTACAGCTTGAGAGTAGAATGCATACATTCAAGAAAAAAAAAGATGGTTGAAATGCCTCTTTAGAGAACTGAATTGTGGACAAGTCACTCTGTACTCATTGAGGTATTTCAGATACACTTTCATATTTAAGACCTGTAAATTGAGATATGTACAACGGAACTCACAAGTGCTGAGTTTTTGTCAATGCAGCTTAGATCAACAGAAGCAATGCTTTGAGCTCACCACTGCTATAAAACATAGGTATCCCTGAAAAACCAAAACCACATTGCTGCAAACATCTAAAATTTGACAGCTGGTTGGACACTTAGTGTAAATCTGAGTTTCCCAGAATATCAAAACAGAAAAACAGTTCTTCAAGGACACAGATTACTTCTGTATTGTATTCTGGTACCCTTAATGCTTGCTGAAGTTTTTCCTATCTCTTGTTTCCTTAACATTGCAGCTATATTTTTTTGTGTAAGCATGAAGAAATAACCATCAACAACCTTTGTCACTACTCTTTGCAAAAGTGACACTGAAAAAACCCTTAAATATTTAGAGTTAATATTCGGACTACATTTATTGCTTGCACTTCTCTATTGACAATGAAAATAAGTTGCATTTTCTATTTTTTACTTGTTGCACCTTTATACTTTTACTATTGATTTGTCTGGACTGTAAAGGTATTGATTTTGATTTTTGTTAACTTTTACTTTATTTTTGAACAGTTTAATTCTTATGAATCAAGAGTAGCTTCTATTCATTACTTAACTGATAAGTAACAGCAGTTTTATGTCACAGGACTCTTAGCAGGCTGGAGAAGTCTTCAGCATATGATACGGTAAACTCACTGCTATTGAAGAAGTTCTACAAAGCTGTGAAGCTGTGTCAGGGAAGATTTAGGTTAGATTTAGGCTCTTCACCCAGGGGGTGGCTGGGCACTGTAACAGGCTTCCTAGGGAAGTGATCACAGCCTCAGACCTGCCAGAATTCAATAAGCATTTGGACAACACTCAGGCATATGGTGTGACTCTTGGGGTGGCAGGTGCAGGCCCAGGACCTTTACTTGGGTCCCTTCCAGCTCTGGATATTCTTGATTCTATCATTCATACTTATATGATGACTGTTTGTTATCTTTAAGAATTAACTTCTTTCCCCCATGTCTCTGGCACACATAAAATAGTGTGGAATCAAAATACCTGAGATCTCAAACATTTCACATCTATTTTTTCTTCAAAATACTTTGTTACCAAAATGTAGCTCTAAGAAATTAAGTTTTTAAACCATTACTTCAGTGATGGCTGCTGAGTTTGGAATTCACTTACTCCCTGATTCTATTATTTGGTTCATTAAAAGTCTAAAATACTTTTTTCCTTTCCATCCTTGTTGTGATCTCATTATGGTAGCTAAGTGTCTCTTATGTCTCATAGGGAGCAGGCTTTTTGTCTGATGTATTTTTAAGATTCTCTAGGTTTTCTTTAATGTCAAATATACAATTCAGTTGCTCAGTCCTATACATTATGTTTAAACAGTTTGTCTCTGGGTTCTGGATAGTATCTATTTTTACACATTCTCTTCTACAGTACCTGTGACATGTTTTATGAAATTTAGAAAGTGATTTTCAGTGCTACACACATGGTATTTGACTTACAAAACTTCTAATTGCATTTTAAGGATGATCAAGAATAGCTGTACAGCTCTCATGTCCAGTTCATTAAGAAGCCAAGATCAGGAAAATGCATATTTGTTTCCCCCTATCACAGAAAGATTTTATTTACAGTGTATCTCTATTACAGTGTCCATCTCTTTCAGACCTCCTTTATTAATTTTATTACCTAGAGAGAAAAAAGGGCTTTCATTTTCATTACAATGTTCTGGCTTTCTACCTTATACTTTTTATTTCCTTTATATTCTATGCATATTTATATGACCACCCTGTCTTCTGCCTTGAAATTTCACTTCTTGCATTTCCCACAGATAGCTATTTTACTTCACACAGTTAACTTTCTTCAGGCCTTATTGGTGCTGCTGCTTTCTATGTTGTCACTGTTGACCCTTGTCTGTAAATCTCAGTTTGTTTCTCAAAGTGTTTTCTGCCACTTTTTCTTTAACTTTGCAACTTAGGGTATCTTTTTCTTNTTATTTTTTTGAATGTGTAGTTTGTAATGGGTAATTTGTCCCTCATAAGCCTTTTGACTTACTATATTGAAAATTTTATGTAATTACTTGCACATTTTGAGAGTGATAAAGTCCATGCAAAAGCATTTTTTCCTTTGTGACAGATTTTTTTATTAGTGGGATATATTTTGTAGTATGTGCTTAAAATACTTGCCATCATGCAAACAAGATTATCAGTTGACTCATTAACTGATTCAGTAAAATTATTCATTGGGGCTTTTTTCTTCTGCCTAAACAAAACATGTATACTTTTCAAAATTATACAATACCGCAGCCAAACATTTAGTAATCACAGCTTTGTAAAAAAACCAATCCTGAAACTACACTGAAAAATCAGTCATAAAATCTAAAGCAGTATTAACTGTCTCCACACTGCCTTCATGTGGATAAAATCTAACTTTATGCCACTTGAATTCCATTTTTTCTTCAGTATGAAACACTGTGGCTTCTTGAAACTGAAAGAATTTAAATTTTCTTCTGTAGTGATAAGGGATTACAAGGATTAGAAATAATACAATATAAACCCATAGAAGCTGTGGGAGCTTCTTAGTAGTAATCATCTTTCTATAAACATACCTGTAGTTTCTTTCATGAGCTAATGAATATAGGAAAGGCAGAACAAGCATTGTGAAAATTGCTTCTTCAAGCCGTACTGATTATATAAACAGTCTGTTATCATAACTTAATACTTATTTTTAAAAACATCTGCATGTTCTTCTCAGGACGTATCCTTTGCATTTCTTTCAGTAACCATTTTTGTTGCAAAGAACATTTATTTTTATGACTGTTTTAAGCTCAGACCATCTTCTCATCTCCTTGCATTCATCTGCCTTTCTGCCAGCCCACTTTCTGTTAATGTATGTCAGTGAATCAATGTTGATGGACAAATGCAGAGAGCACAGAATAGTGTTCAGCAGCTTGTTCAAACTATGTACATGAGTTTATGTGTATTAGTTCACTCAGTAAAGAATTAGTGAACTGTATTTTTTTAGTGTACTTTCAGTCTCTTATGTCTTGAACTAAGGTTTTGGTTCTTTGGGATATTTTTAAATATATGTATGGAATGGATTTATTTTGCATTAATACTTAATTTTCTTACCACATAAAGTTCAAGTTTCTTCTTGTTCTCTGACATGAGTTAATCTATTGCTGCTTCTTAGACCTTCTTAATCATATTACTGCTCTTCTGCCCTGTCCTAAATGTGGTATATACTTGCCTGGAATACTTAATTGACCTAGTTTCCCCAGTGACCTTCTAATAATATTTTTCCTGCATCGGAGATCCATTCTGATGTGATCAGCAATTTTTCATTCTTCAAAGTCCTTTCACCTTCTTCTTTCTCTTTCTGTCTCTCTCTCTCTTTTTTTTTTTTT
>VZDJ01000151.1:0-14056 GCA_008694505.1 Cyanoderma ruficeps | reverse complement strand
TTTACTGATTACTTTGTTTTGGGGCCGTAAAATGCATTTTCTTTGCATTTTGGTATTTTTTTCTTCTCTAAGTAAGTGCATTTAAAATGGTAAATGTAGGTAATGCTAGAAGATACTGTAAATTTTTGTTAATAATTGAATTTGAATATTCCAGAATGGTTTCTTCTCTGCAATAATACATCTGTCCACTCAGTTTTATTTCTGACTAGGGAACTGCCAACCAGAATGTGCCCAGAATGCAGATAGACATGAAGCCTGGCTTGCAGACATTATAAAATCAAGTTAGACATGATATAGCCAGTGGGGTAATGTGTAACATGTACACTTTCTATCTTCTCTGCAGTTCACTGAACTTGAGGTCAGTCTAGAGGGAAAAGGTAGAGACAGTTGTGGGTAGAAGAAGGACAGAAATACTGAAAAGAAGTTAGGAGAAAGTATGGCATGAATTATTATAGAGCAGATAATGAAGGTGCAACAAGAGCAATAAAGTATCAAAATACCCTACAGAATGTTACAAGTCTTTTTTTTTAATCAATATGTAACTGGAATACAAGTTTGCAACATATGGGTATCAGACATTGATTTGCTACTTAAGGTGAGATTCACAGAATGGGATAAGTTGGAAAAGACCTTAAGGGTCATTTAGGTTCAACCCACTACAAGCTCCACCAAATATTCAATGATTATGATAAGGTTTGTCCAGGGCATTCTCGTCTCCACTGTCAACGGCCCCAACTCTCTCAGCCTGTCCTTGTAGCAGAGGCACTGTGATTCATCACCTTCCTGTGGACTTGTCCAAGAGTGGCTGGGCATAGTGCTCCAGGTAGGGTCTCAGCTGGGCTGAGTAGAAATTTGAGCTGTCAACGAAGGATTGTAGAGGTTCTTTGTAACTGCTAGTTGTCCCTTAAGGTGTAACACCTGTTATCCGCAGATCTTGCAGATCTTGCTTGCCCATCTGCAGGTAACTCTTCCCGAGTTTTGGTGGTGCAAAGCTTAGACATAGATGACTGTTCCATATACATGTAAGGAAAGTATGGCAGTAGAGGGAACAAAATGGAAAAAGAGCAGGATGAGGATTAATGTGGAGACCAATTAGAAAAATTTTATGTGTAGCATATTGGACATACATGTCATTAATCTTGTGAGGTAAATGCTGACTAACGTGGTAAATGTGACCTGACAAAAGATAGCCAGGTTTTCGTGTGTAGTTCTCCTCCCCCTCACCTCCAACACACATCCCTCCTCCCTTTTCATTGTCTTTGATAGACAATTTAATTTGCCCTAAGATAAAAAACCTGTGGTGGGAATTGTCCTAAGGTAAGAACACCAGGTAGGAATTGAAGGAGGAACTGTCTGGATAGTTGCATAGTTGATGTATTCCAGAGATGAGAGAGCTCTGATCATTGAGATTGACTGTGATGCACCTTGGCTTGCAAAAGGGTATAAAATGTTGCTGGAGACTGGGCAAACTGGTCTCTCAAGCTTGCAGGCAGCTTCTGGGTGAAACACCTCCCTCTGCTCCCCAGCAGGGATGCCTGCAGGCTATGTCCAACCCAAAGGGAGGGAAACCTCATTTTTGGAGGTTTGAGTTAAAAAGCAGTAAGATCCAACCACATACAGAGATAAAGTGCTAAAGTAGTTCCATAGGTACTTTGTTGCTTTGTAACTGTGCATTCTGTAAGGCCAAAGACTGTAAAACCTGTATGTTCCTAGCCAAACCTCTGATATTACAACCCTTTAGACCCATTTATCTTATGTATTGGATTGGCAAATTTAGATACTGTATTAGCATTCATTCTAATCATGGTCATCCACATAATCGCTGTCATATTTCTTGTGCCTTACTGAGAGTCTTCTCTCTGCTACACTGCTACAAGTGGCATGGTTGGCAGGACGACTTAATCAGGCATATTGAACAGAGCATTTGCACACCTTTAGAAGGAAATCTGTGTATTCAAGCATAGAGAACTAGAAATGGACAGCATGTTGTCTCTCAAAGAACTTCTACAGTAAATTAATATGTCTGCTTCCAGATCTTGATTTGCTGCAACCCTTGGAGGCATAAAATAGGCCTCAGTGAATTATATTTAGAAGTGTTTTCATATTTAAGTTACTTTTCAAAGTAAGACATCCACCTCTTAAATTTTCACAGAAAGCATTATGTTGGAGTATTTTTTTCCCTGCAGAGACACAGTATAGAATCAACCTGAGGCACTTAATCTAGTTGAAGAGGTGTATGTGTACATGTATCTGTCCAAAAAGATATAGGATGGTGTAATCTGCTGTTCATGGCCTTTTCTTGGACAAGGCAGCATTCTTTGCTAATCCATGTAATTCATTAGAAAATATTTGTACAAGGTAGTCACATATTGAAGTATGATTAGGTATTCTATACAGAAATTTCTGTGAGTAGTAGTTTGTTTATTTTTTCCAGTGAAGAAATTTAGGTCACTTTATAAGAAATTAAAAGGAAAATTATGTTACATAAAGAGTCCTCAATTAAGAGATTTTGATTTCATTAGTTTTCATTTTCTGTGTATACCATGTAGTTTAGAATTGCTTTGAATATTAGTGGAATTTAATCATAAGTTGCATGTATTTAGTCCTCAAAAGCATCCTTTTTCACTTTATTGTTTAGATATTCAGTGAAGTTTGTGCACTGTGGTTTGGTTTTTAAAGACCTCGGTGATAGGATTTAATTCTTTCTGATCTCAAGATAAGAATTTAAATGTTCTCACAGGCAACAATATTCTGAGATGGAATCTGATCATGTTTGGACTAGTTATGTGTTTCTGCTTTTGGAAGATGGCTCCGATGGGCCATGCTTCAAATACCAGCTTTGCTTCACTTGTGGACCTTATTGTAGTCTTTAGTTCCTGTACCAATTTTTATCTTTAGCTAAAACTCCAATATAGTTAGCAACTCTTCCTTTTATAACTAAATATGTCATCTAGTCGTCAACTCTGTGATATGCCTAATCTTCTCTCTTGCAGAATTCAATTCAAAATCAAATCCAAGTTATCTCACTAGCAATGCAAAATGCTGCCAGTGTTACTCTGTTGTACTAGGTTATCTCTACTTCTCTTAAATTTAAAATTTTATGTTTAATAAGGCTGAATCTCTTATACATTGTTGCTTAATTTTATTCCTCTTTAGTTAATATGAGTGAAATAATCAGCTTACAATTTCAGTGTTAGCAAATAAGCTACTTATTTAACTTGTCCAAACATGTTGAAGGTATTGAACTTTAAGGCAAAAATATTCCCAGTCTGAAAAGGGAACACTGACAAAATCATTCAAAAGAAAAAAGAGGAATAATTTATGAAAGGAACTGTAGCTAATGATGCCATCCAGTTGCTTTAAAGTGCTTCTACCTCAACTTTAATGAATTAGATTTGTCAACAGCATATGTTTTATGCACTACTTCTAATGAAGTGGCATACCAGCACTACAGTGTACTTTGAGGTTTATTCCATCAAAGCTTTTTGCTGTCATAAAGTAGACCTTTTTAAATAATAGATACTAAAAACTACATTTAAATAACATTAAGGTTGTGACACAAACACCAAATGACAAACTTCAGGCAATTCAAAGTTAGGGTTGACAACTTGTCATTACCTTGCATTGTCATTTTTTGAAAAAAGAAGCAGCACCCTTCATGATTTAAGGATTGAATGTCAGACTAACTTTAAATTTCTTGGCTTTTGTGGGCTGGAATTAGAACCTTACTGTCATTTTTTAATACAGGATTTTTTTGTTGTTTTGTTTGTTGAGGTTTTGTTGTTGTTGTTATTGTTTTTATTTTGCATATCCTCTGTTTTCAGAAAAATAATAAAAGCTGTGGAAACAGTACAGGCTTTGTTGTCTTTGTTTTTAATATAAAACACAGATGTATGAGTATTGGTCAAAGAACAGGGGCTATCCTGTTCTCAAAATTACATGCTGTTCTTTCAAACTTTCTATGCTTTTGTCTTTCCTGATTTTTCTATGGAACTTACAAGTTACAGGAGCTTCAGTCCTGGAGTACTTTAGCGAAAACCCCATAAAGTATTGAGAATTCCTAATTCTTTTCCACATAAAGAACCACTTTCTTTTTATTTCACACTACAGCGTAAACCAAGAGTATACAGAAAGCCTTTTAAAAGAAGTTTAATCACTTAAAATATGTGAAACCAAAGCAGGTGAAGAGGGGAGTTTCTGTTATTTTATGCATATGCTTTCCTGTTTTGTTGCTGTTGAATATAATAGAACTTTCTGTTCAGGTATCTTAGCATGCCTGTGTAAACACAGTCCTTTCAGTTCCTCTACAGAGATAATTTCTCAAGGTCTACAAGTCTAATGCCGGCAATCTATTATTTTCATCATCATTTTGTCAACTTAATCTAGCATAAACTGGCACACTGCTGCCAGGCCTGCACCAGTCACTCACTTCATCCCCATGCCACTATCAGTGCTCATACAGCCACCTGGTAAATAGGGATAGATGGGCTTGCACGGGCTAAGTGGCTGGTATAGAAGGTTGGCATTTTTCACAGGTTCCTATGAAAAAAGGGTCAGAAAATATGGTCTCTCATTCAACTTCTCTGAATCTCTTTTCTCAGTACAGTCAATCAATTTCTCACCGTTCTTTTTGTTGTGTTGCTATTATGCATTTTGTATTAATGCATAATACAAAAAGCTAATTTGAATAAAAAGTTCTAAGAAGAATTGGTTTAGAGAGCTACTTCATCTACAAATATAGATAAGTGGATTGTTTGAAATGAGAATAGTAGTCTCTACAATGTTTTAAATTCTTAAGATGCCACTTGACTGGGTGCATGTAAATTACAACAGGTAATGTAAATATAGGGAATGGTGAGGAATACAGACCTCTTTGTGCTTATACTGTAATAGACTTAGCCCTGGTGCATGCTGTGAGGAAAAAAAAGGAAAATTCATTCTGGTCTGCCTTCATACTAAAAAATCAAATTATTTCTTAAATAGCTTTGATGTACACTATTGACTTTTGATTCACTTATTTGGAACAAAGTTTCTGAGTAATGTTTGGCTCCAAAGATTAGCATAAGGGTGTTGTGATATCACTTATTAGCAGCTTATCTAGAAAATATACCATTTCAATAAATGCTACTCCACTTTCCTATCTTTGAACGCCTTCCTCCTTATTCAGAATATGTGCCATTAATTAGTTTTCTCATTGGATATTTTGGTTTTACTTGTAATGTCCTTCAAACTGCTTCATGGTGGTGTACCAGTGAAGGAACCAAGTGGTTTGGGACCACTTGCTGTTACCTGGGTCACAACAAGCAAAATTTATCTTACAGGTTAAAGAATAGAACTGAATCTCTGAATAAAACTGGTTCACTGTAGAATTATTATATAAAAATAGATTTGATGACAACTCATGCCTCTGAAGGATATTCTGCTATAGTTATTACTTTATTATTATTTACTTATTTAGGCAGTTAAAAACAGATTATATAGTAAATCCTAAAAATTTGATTGTAATATAAATTTCCTCCTTGGATCTTATATGACTTTTTTTTTTTTAAAGTTGTAAAATTCTTTGAAATTATTATAAGGAAAAAGAAATTTTGTAAAATGTTAGTGTGACCTTAGGAAAAAAAATTTATTCCTGCAGTTTGTGATGTTCTCCTGTCTTTCTAAAAACCTGAAATGTAGTCTTCCTTTAAAAAAATCCAAAAATTGATTTTTAGTTTTCAGTGGAGTTTTTGTAATGATGTAATAGGCAAGTAGTGCACACTTTGCAATAGGCAAATAGTGCACTACATGTTTATGCTGCAGTTCCACTTCTTAGCTGATTGCAGAAGTCAGTAAGAAACGTAAGAAATAATACAGTGCGTGGTGTTAAATTATGAGATATTTATGAACACTTGCCCTCTTAATCATGAAACCAAAGGCTAAGTGGTTTTGGCACTAAAGAATCTAATATGAATTTTATAGTAAGTTTTTTTAAGATACGGAGGAGGAAGCCCTTTCTGCATCACAAATCAGCTGATTGTCTTTCTTTTTTGCACTGTAATTTATGACCTGGTCTAGTTCCAAATAATTATTTCTTTTTCCCAGTGTGAATGCATTTAGTAATGATTAATTCTCTCCCTTTTTGTGCTCTTGCCTCTATCATAACTTGAAATAATATTCTTGACACAACATCTTCCCAGAAGAGATGGCTGCGTGTATTAGAACTATTTCTGAGTATTCTTGAACCATACTCACGTGGCATTTCCATGGTGTATGTAGTAACAGTATAAAGGTAAATGAACTTCACCTTGAATATATGAGCGGGCAGCTGTGGGACTCTTTGTTGCTTTATGATAAGGAGCTTCAGGCTGGAGCTTAAAAGTATTGCTTAAGATGTCTTTGGTAAGAAGGAAGTTCCTTTCACTGTAACTATTCCTTTATTTTTCTTTCATTCTTCTTCAACAGCAGAGGAAAAATAGTGGGGATAAATATTCTTTAAAATTGCCACTTGGTTATGTGTCCTTTTGCTTTTGTAGCATCATAGTTGAGATGACTTGTATTTCCTGCAAAGAAATAAATATGTAAGATCTGTAATGTAAGTTAACAAGTAACAAAACTGAATTGAAATATGGAGAGGGTGTTCTGGGAGGATAAAGGCTACTACTGCAAAACTAGGTGGGAAAATGATTTATATATAGGTTGCAAATTAGTGAGAAGGCTCTGTCTTAAGATTTTTTTTAATCTTCCTTAATAGTTACAGAACTGAAAACCAGTTAGACACAAGGTGTAGTTTTCTGCAATTAGTTTGATTACTAGATGTGATGTAGACACAAGGTGTAGTTTTCTGCAATTAGTTTGATTACTAGATGTGATGTACACCTACTTTTATGTCTTTTCATGTCTTTTGTATCTTCTATTTTTATTCTCTTCAGTAGCGTTTAAACCCTAAATCTTTGGGGGTTTTTAATGTATAAAGCTACCTGACAGGAGTCATGAGTTCTGCTCTGAATATAAACTGATAATTAACTAGAAATCAACTCATAGTCAGAGCTAAGCACTTCACATAAAGAGGCTTAAATCAATGTCCTTTAATTAAAACTGACAATACCATTGGTCTGTGTGTTACTTATATTTTCTTTTCCTCCTTTAAGTGATGTTTTGATCAGATACTTTCTTAAGAATAAAACATACAGATCAATCTGATGCAGACCTGTGGTAGAATCAATATACTGCTGCGTATCAGGACTGTGCTTTAACTAGCCATGCTAAAGGGAAACATTAAGCTCTTGAAACTCTTACTCTTCACTACGAAGAAAAATAGCAGTAGAAGGCAAGCAGGAAGATGTCTGGCCACGAAGATGAGTGAGTCTTCATGAATAGCCAGTTACCAGCCCAAACTGTTGAAAGAGCACTAAAATACTTTTGTATTAGTAGAAAGCATAATTCTCTTGCTGGGGAACTTTAAACATCTATGCTATGTCTCTGCATTTTGTTGTGATTTTACAGATTTATCAAAGATGGGCTTTTATTGTTTTGGTATATACTGACTAGTTGTCAAAGAATATTTTAAAATTGCTTTGATTAGGCTTAAATTAAGTCCATGCATGGGACAATCGTCTGAGGTATTTGAACAAATACTTGACTCTTCTGATGGGAAGCATCTTGGTTATATTTTCTTTTTTCATAGCTAGTAGTGTTTCAAAACCTGATTACAACTTTGAGCTAAAATACTGACAGCAATAGACTTTCAGATAATTAGAGACTATGTAAAGAAAATATTTTGTATTAAAATGTATTATGTTTTGATTAATCACAGAAACTTAAAACATAATGCTAATTATACAATACTGTGCCTCAACAGAGAAATCAATTAGTTTCAAATTGATACAGGGGAAGCAGAGTGTTATGTTCTTGAGCTTACTTGGAGGACAAGCCAACAGAGAGGAAAATGGTTACAGATGATATCCTTCTGCAGAATTTATTTTCCTCGAACATATTTCTTGTTGTCAAATGCTAACCTTTTTTAGACTGTTGCTAGTGTCATTGAATATAAATTTGTCCTCCTTGAAATTCTGATTTATATTATAGTATTAGGAACAGTCATTTGGTCAATTTATATTATAGTATTAGGAACAGTCATTTGGTCAATCTTAGAAATGTCAAATGATCTTGAAACCTCCTAGGAGATCTACTAAATTGAAATTATTTGTATAATCTTTTTCTTAACTCAGTTAGCTGATGATATGCAATTGTCATTTCTTGCAAGCAATTTTTTTTCCTCAAAACTGCTGGCTTTTTTAAACACAATTACAGTTGTTGGTTTGCTAATCCTGTGAGTCAGTCTACACTGAACAAGAAGCTTATCTGAAATCCTTGGCAGCTTCAGTGAAAATTAAAAAGCATGCTTTACTACAGAGATTGTCAAGAGTGAAAATAATATTTGTCCAGTCGGACAGCTTGCTTTTGTAGTCACTAAATGAAAGTTGAGATTCTGTCTCTTCCTTGAAAGCTTCTGTGTCAGGAAGGTAATTTGGACTGTTTGTGGTTTGACAGGGATTATTAAAATCAGATGAAGTGAAGGGAAGGAAGTGTGAGAAAGCAAAATTGACAGTGACACTCTCTATTATTTGCAGCTTGGATCATGATGACTATGTTGATATGATAGATTCTAAATGTTAGTTTCACTGTGGAGATATATTAACCAGCAAATACAGTAAAATGCAGTTAGAGATTATTTTTCTGACTTAAGACAACACCATCCGACATTTATTTTCACTGGGAAGTTTGGGAGGGGGAGTGTAGCAGAAAATGAAAGATGAGTGGGGAAAACAGAATGGAAGAGGGAGTGATTCAGAAAGAATGTAATTTTTTCCTTTGTGATTTATTTCTTTTTTTTTNTTTTTTTTTTTTTAATTCATACATCTTGCTTGTATGCTTCAGAGAGAATAAAACTGAGAATTGAGAATTGGTGGAATGGGTCATGAAATTTCTTTTTGCATTGATTTGAATTTGGTAGGAATTTTTTTGCATTAATAGTTTTCCTTAAAGTGAGCTCAAGTCTTAGATTGCTATTTCGCATCAATTTTTCATGACTTGCATCTTGTGTGCTATTTTTAAATAGTGATATTTTCTGCCACTTTAAGATAAATAATTAAAAAACTTAAATTATTGCAATATTCATATAGCTGAATTTTTAATTGCTGAAGATACATTAACTACCAACTGTATGCATCTTTTGGTGTCTAGTGAATATACAATGTATTATTTAATCTTAATCCTTTCTTAATCTCCTAGTTGTATAGGTAAACTTTAAATTTTTGAATAGACTAGTTAGTGCAGAAGTAAGACATCTGATTAGTCAAGTTTGAAGGGTGCTGTCATTTCTATTTCGTTTCCTTTTCTATTTTCCCATATGGGAACTTTGTGAAAAATTTTATTTTGGGAGTTTTTAGTGTAGAGTCTTACAGTTTTATAGGAAAATAGGGAACTCAAAAGAAAATAGGTGACACATGAAAGCCTTTGCTTGTATTTAGCATAGCCATACTTTCATATTTTTCAAACAATGTCATGCAACATTTGAACTGTTAAGCCATGCCAGCATTTCATCTTCACCTATCTTACGGTAGAGAGCAGCACATTAGCATTGAGAGTGATTCATCTGGCAGAACAAAAGGCATAAGGGAGCAGAATGACTGATTGAGGAAAAACACAGAGGTTGCACAGAGTTGTTTGCAGACTTGCAAAATAAGGACTGTCATTAGAAGTGATGGTGGTATGGAAAACACAGTTGGGACACTGCTAAAGAATATGCTCAGGTAACTCAGAACCTGATGTAAAAGGAAAATTCGAGACCTGATGTAGGCTGGATGGGGAAATGTGAAACACAGCCAGCCATCCTAAAATAAATGTATGTAAAAGACAGTCTTACAGGGAGGTAAATGTCATCTTTATATCTTCATATTTACTTCTGCATCCATGTCATCACAGAGTAACCTGCCTACATGACTTAGGAAAGCCAGTTGATGTAATCTTTTTTGGACTTCAGCAAAGCTTTTGATACTGCCTCTCAGAATATCCTGGACAAAATGTTTGGCTTGCAGTTGAAAAACCGTATTATGCAATGGGTAAGCAATAGGCTCATGAGTCAGGCATAAAGGGTTATGGTGAGTGGGGTGACATCAGGCGGGTGTCCAGTCACAAGTAAGGTTCCATGGGGCTCTCTCCTCAGCCCAGTTCTCTTCAACATAATCATTGACAACTTGGATGCGGAACTTGAAAGTAAATCTAGAGATGATACTACATTGGGAGGTGCTGTTGTTTCCCTTGAGGGCAGAAAGGCCCTGCAGAGAGACCTCAACAAGTTAGAGAGATGGTCAATCACCAATTGTGTGAAGTTTAGCAAGGTCAGGTGCTGGATTCAGCACCTGTGATGGGGCAGCCCTGGATGCATGCATAGAGCAGGGAGTGAGAGGCTGGAGAGCAGTGCTGTGGAAAGGGGCTGGGGGTCCTGGTCAATGGAAAGTTGAATATGAGTCAGTAATGTGCCTTGACAGGCAGGAGGGCAACCCAGGCCCAGCATCACCAAGTGGTCAAGAGAGGTGATTGTCCTGCTCTGCTCTGCACTTGATTGGGCCTCACCTTGAATAATGTGTGACTTTTTGGGCCCCACAATCTAAAAAAGACATTAACCTATTGAAGAGTATCCAAAGGAGGGCTATGAAGATGGTAAAGGGTTTGGAAGGAAAGTCTTATGAGGAGCAGCTGAGGTAACTTGGTTTATTCAGTCTGGAGAAGAGGAGATTGAGGGGACTCCTCATTGCAATTTTAAATATCCTCATGAGGTGAAGCAGAGGAGCAGATGCTGATCTCTTCTCTGTGATGGCCACTGACAAGACTCAAGGAAATGGCATAAGGCCTAGTCAGGAAATGTTTAGTTTACACATCAGGAAAAGTTTTTTCAGTCAGACGATGGTTGGGCACCGGAACCCAAGGCTGCTCAGAGAAGTGGTTACTACACCAAGTCTGTCTGAGTTCGTGAAGTGTTTGGAGAGTGCTCTCAGGCACATGGTGTGACTCTTGTAGTGTCTTTTGCAGGACCGAGAATTGGGCTTTGATGAATCTGGTGGGTCTTTTGCAACTCAAGAGATTCTATGATTCTATGATTCAGTGGTATTCTTTAGATGATGCTTTGTGTACACAATTAGTTCCAAGTGCACAAATTAAAAAAAATCACAAATTATAATATTCTAAAATAGAAGAATATTTAAAATTCAGTACACAGTTTAATTTAGTTAAACTTATTCTAGGTTAGTAAGGGTTGTGGGAGTGCTGTATTTCCTGAATACACAGGTTTTACCACGTTATTTAGCCCAATACCCATAATTTTGAGAATATATCTGTTCCATTGGAATCCATCTCTGTCTCCTGGTGTCTATTATTCATCATTTGATAATTGAATCCAACTACATTTTTTGCTTTCTGTCATCTGTGGAATTCATCTGAAGAGCATGGCAAGGGAAATAATAAACTCAAAACCTAGCATTTCAGTATTTGCAGTGTTTTAAGTACAAAAAGTAAGATAATTGTTTAGGGATTCAGAACATGCCAAATCAGAGGAGATACACCTGGCAGCAGTGAGCATTGATTATCTTGTATAGTTCCAGAGTTAATTTCAGATTCCTCACTGCTTGTTCGTGTTAGCATGTAATGCTTGTACTGAGTTTTATTCTTATGTAAGCAACAGAAATGCATTTCACAATTTATACAATTTATATAGTATAGTATTTTTACTGCAGATGTAGAGCACCAAAATGTTTACATTTTGGCATAAGTTAGTCTGAGAAGATGTAATTTAATATTTCATTTCTTAGTGAGATGTGTAATTCAGCTCAGATCCCTTTGCTTGTATATTTCATTTTTAGAGCAGAGCTTTCAGTTGTGTCGGAATTTTATAATTTTTTCAAAGAAACAACGTAGCACCAGTATTTGTGTTTAGCAGAAGATCCTTTCCATCCTCCCCACAAAGACTAATTCATACAAATGAAAGGGAAGGGGCTTAGAATCTTTTCCTAAAGACACCTCCTGAGAAATGAAGGATACCAAAGGATTTTGGTGTGCCTCTATGGAGGCGACAGTCACCAGAAACTAGTCCATAGGGTGATTAAACAGCTCTTGTTAATTTCTAAGGGATAATCTACTCTTTACATTTCTGTCAGTGGTTTATGTAAAGGGGTGACTTGTTTTGGTAGTATGTAATGGCTTTTGTTCCCAGAACCACTGCAGCTAAGAAGTAATGCTGTATTTTAGTAAAGTAATGCATTAACCTTCTGCCTGTTTCTGATACCAGCTGTTGAAAGCTTGTTGAAAGAGCAAAATAATGTAAGAAAAAAGAAGCATACTAAAATGAGCATTTTCAGTAGTATTAAAACACCTTGATAGGATGTCAAAGTGAAATAAGTTTCTGTGTTTCAGAAGTCATATAAATGAAGTTAACTTGAGTAAAATGTACATGAGAAACAACAGAATTTTGTATTTTTCTCTACTAAATGTTTTCTCTATTATTTGTTACTGTTCCATAATTATTTTTATACCAGAGGATCTTTATCTTATTTATCTATGACTCCTATATTTATCAGAAGGTTTTTGAGAAAATACTGAGTAATTTTGAACTGAGATTTTTTAGATGCTGAGTAGCTCTTAAAACTAATATCCAAAGAAAGAAATTCTGCTATTAAACTATGTTAATCTGCAGTAGCATGAATAACATCCAGATTCACTAGTTAGATTTTTTAACAAGTTAAACAAGAATTAGGGTTATTATCTGAGACCTATTCTGGTGTTTGTTATAATGATGCAAGCATGAGGACTTGCATAATAAGAAGGGAGCAGCAGCCTGAAACTATGTGTTATTGAAGGTATGGCTAAGAAATAAATGTCTAAAACTCGCATCAAAATCAACAGTAGAATTTGTAAGAAAGAGGGCCATATAGGTAATTTGTAAGAAAGAGACAAAGTATGTGGTATTATGTAGTGGTTTGAAAGCAAAACCAGTGAGAGGCTCCAAGTGAGAAATACAATTTAATAGGAAGGGGGGAAAAAAGAAGTAAAATAAAATAAGTGCAGTAATACAAAAGACCACTGACAGAGTCAGAATACAACCTGAGCAGGGTGATGGTAGCAGTCCAGATGAGATGATCTCCTTGAAGCAGTGATCCTGCAGAAAGGTGTGGTAGCTCTTATCCTCTGGGAATCCAGTGGGTAAGGGCTCCCTGTGCTGTCCTAAATCCCAGATTATAGTCAGGTGGGAATGCTTGGTTCCTCCCCCTGGGCGGAGCATCTCACAGTGGGCTGATATCATTCTATGAGTCATGAGGTGGGCCCTTTATGGCCCATTAAACAGAGAGAGCTCACGAAGGGAGTTACCTATGGGTCATGTGGCAAGGCATTGATGGCCCATTAACAGAAGATAGTCCGGAGGGAGTGGGTAAGGGAAACACTGCTCTGCCTGGTTTCAGCAGCTCATGCAGATGGTGATAAAATACATACTTTGGGCACATCCTACACTGCAACCCAGGACATATTAAGAAATACAGTTATTTCAGATGAGGGTATAAGCACATCAGTTGAGGTGAGGTGCAGCAGTTACCTCAGCAGTTTGTGTGAGCAGGGCATGTAGGAGGGCACAGGCACCTCCTAACTCCTCAGCTGAACTCAGCTGGTGGTGTTTGTCCACGCAAGTAGAACAGCCTCAACAGTGGATTCTGTACAGTTGAAAGCTGTTGCTAGAAGGTGCATGGTGACCCAGAGAGCTTCCTGGGAAGCATGCAGCTGTCCAGAGCTCCATCTGCAGAGAATGTTAAAGCCTGGCATTAGTACCTAGAGGGGAGCAGAGAGACAACACCTGCGTGTGGTATGACCAGGTGGATGATCCTTTATTGAATGGGGAGGGGGGAGCTTTGTCACCAAGGATGACAGAAAGGCTGAGGTACTTAATGCCTTCTTTGCATCAGTCTTTAACATAAAGACCTGTTATCCTCAGGACAACCAGTCCCCTGGACTGATGGACAGGGACAGGGAG